>CM053592.1:82117709-82185133 GCA_028646515.1 Pseudochirops corinnae
GAGGGTCAATTTTAAGATCTTAATGCATAACACAATCACTTTTTGCCTAATTAGACTTCGTCTATGATCTCTGATCATGATAGAGTTGATAAGGCATATATATCTGCGTGTGTGTGTGTGTGTGTGTGTGTGTATATATATATATACAACCTTATAGTCTAAGTTCTACAACTTTCTGATCTGGATTTGCATCTGAGAAACAGGCTAACGGACTTTCACCACTGGAAGTGTCAGTAGGCTGTTGTTGGATTTAACCACTGGAAATGTTCCAGACAGCTGGAAATGTTGGTTAGTTTAGAGTTATTGAACTATGGATTTCTCTTTGGTTTGGGAATCCTACTCTGGTTATTTCTTTGTAAGCAGCAGACTGGGCTAGAAGCTGGAACTGAGACTCTTTTTCACTCCTGGGGTTGGAGCCACCTCATTCTTATTTGCTTCTGAATTCTCACCTTGCTATTTACAGAGTTTAGGACTGTAACTACTCCTTACCATGGAATGCTACCCCTAGACACAGGTCCCTCTCTCAGTCTGCCTGGATCTATGAACTGGAACTAAGAAGTGACAGTTACCAGTTGAAACCTGTTCCTGTACCTTACATGAATTTAGACTCTCGTATGTTGGATCTTGGACCTCTTCTTTTCCTGGTTCAGTTCTTTCCCAGGCTGGAATAGTCCATCACGAGCTCCTGGCTAGAACCCATCCCCACCTCTGCAGAGCTCTTTGTCTCTCTCCCCATGATGACTTTGGCTGGAAAAATGACTCACTGTGAATTGTTTTCTTGGATTTCACGATCAGAATTCCTTATGATACAGTTTCTAGGTCTGTGTGGTGGAGTTATGGGGGAGGAGGAGATTGCTTTATTTCTTCTTATTCTGTCTCCACAAAGCGGTTTGTTTGGGAATTTAGTTATTCTTTAAAAAATTGAACAGACTGGGTCCTGTAAATAGTCAGAAACTGCCACGGCATCTAGGTGTCAATTCCTCTAGTACTATGTTTCTGTCCCCACTGTGACATCTTACACATATTTCTCAATTATCCTGTTAATTGACCTCCATCTTCTGGGCCACATATTTTCCTTTCTCTTCATTGTGTGTTTCTTCACACATTCACATTCACCCAAGGTCATGATTTAAATACACAGCTTAATTAGAAAATGTAGAATAAGACTTTCCAATTTTACTAGTGTTTCTAGTTTACTAATGTTTCTACATTAAGCACATGGAAAGTAGATTACTTATGTCTATCAATTCTTTTCTTGAAGAAAGTGTTTGTGAAATAAAGGAATGAGGCTTCTGTGTTAACTACAAATTATTTTCCCTGAACCATGTTTTCCCTTCTGTTTCTGTTTATTCTTACCTTCTCCTAACTTTTCATTGAAGGCACCAAGTATCAGTCTATGTTGACTTTATCTGGAGAGTCTTATCAAGTTCCTTGCAGAATTTTTCTATGTTTTCATCATTTTAAAAGTTAAAGCTTTTAGAAAAAAGAACAAAAATCTCTGTACTCTTTCTCTTACCCTCCTCTTTGGAAAAAAAGAAGAAATTCCTTGTGTGAAATATGCATTGTCAACATAGCCAAGCAAAGCAAATTCCCTTATCGGTTGTTTAAAAAAGTATATATATATATATATATATATATATATATATACACACACACACATATATATACATTTATTTATTTATATATGTCTCATTTTGCACCCTTTTCTTTCAGGAAGAGTGTCACATGCTTTGTCATTGAATCTCTGAAATCATGGATGATCATTGCATTGATGACTATTATTAGAGATTTCAAAGTTTCCTTCCTTGACCAAGTTATAGTTTTTACATAAATCGCTCTGGTTCTGCCCATTTCATTTTTCATCATTTTTTAAGAGTCATAAAAAGTTTTCAGTTTTTTGATTTTGATATTATAGTGCAAATTATTCTCATGAGTCTGTTGATTTCACTCTGCATCAGTTTGTACAAGTCTTCCCATATCTCTTTGAAATCATCTTTCCTTATTTCTTACAGCACAAGAGTATTCCATCATATTCAGATACCACAGTTTGTTCAGCCATTCCCCAATTGATGAGTTTACTCTTAGTTTCCATTTCTTTTTTTTGTCACCACAAAGAGTTGCAATATACAACATTCTCTTCATCCCTGGTAACTAATACTGTTGCATAAACTGCAATGATTTTCAAGAAGTTTTTTGGTGAATACTTGTCAAATATCCCATGAAGTAGAATAAACAATAGGTAAAATTTGCTCAAATACTGGTCCAGGTGAGTTCTGAAAGCTTGACCCCCATAACCGAAGCCCTTGGGTAGTTCAGCAAACTTGATTCTGTTGACTGGCTAAGGTCTTGGAGACTGTGCTGACTTGCTTTTTTCTTCCCCTATCAGGAACATTGGGCCTGGCTTCTATCAGGAAAATCCTCATTGTCTTTGGACTTTTTAATATAAATTATAGGCTCCAAGACTAGAAGAACAGAGCACTTTTGGCCACCTCTCCTGACCATAAATCATAGCAAAGCACTTTGAATAGAGTAAATTTCCAGTAAATGGATTTTCTTTCAACTCCTAGGGCTGAAAGCTGGCCACAAAATTATATTCTTGAAGAAGACAGAAGATAATGTCTTGATGGAGCCATTAACCTCTTCTATCATGTTGTTGTTTAGGTGTTTTCAGTCATGTCTGACTCTTTGTAATCCTTTTTGGGTTTTCTTGGCAAAGATACTGGAGTAGTTTGCCATTTTCTTCTCTAGTTTATTTTTACAGATGAGGAAACTGAGGCAGTGTCAAGTGAGTTGCCCAGGATTGCACAGCTTGTAAGTAGATCCAGCACTCTATCCACGGCACCACCTATACCTCTATATTAAAGATAATCAAAATAGGACAGATTCTGGCCTGTCAGCCTTTTCTTTTAAAAACAGTAGAGAAAGAGAACTTAGTGACAAATTGTCCAAATAGGAAAAAGTTACAAGATAATTGGATTGGTGTTTTAGAAATGAAACTGGCAGATCACCTTCTATTTCTTAGTATGTGGATGGTTAAATCTTATGGGTGCCTAAAGATAGTGTGACATAGTGGATAGAATGTTAGGCTTAAGTCAAGAAGACCTGAGTTCAAATCTGACCTCAGCAGTTTGATTTCAGGCAAGTTACTTGACCTCTATCTGCCTCAGTTTCCTTGACTATGAGACTGGATGATAACAGCACCTACTTCTCAGAGCTGTTGTGAGGATTAAATGGGATAATTATCTGTAAAACACTTAGCACAGTGCCTGGCACATAGTATAGACTTAATAAATAATTCTTTCTTCCCTCTCCTACTCCTTACTTTCTCATTTTCTTTCTTCCTTCCCTTCCTTCCTTCTTCCTCCGTATCCTTTCTTTCCTTCCCTCCCTCCCTCCTTCCCTTCCTTCCTCCTCCCTCTCCTTTCCTTCCTTCCTTCCCTCTTTCCTTCCTTCCTTCCTTGCTTCCTTCCTCCCCACTTATCTGGCAAGAAAATTTGAATCTGGATGCTCCAAGTTAAGTAGGCCACCTAATCAGCTTTCTTAGTTAGCAGGTGCATTTATTTTCTGCCTCTTTTGAAAAGTTTAAAATGAAATGATGATTTCATTAAGTGGAAGACAACATTGGATTATTCTGGAATTCTTGTGAGACTAGGATCATAGAATTCAGAGCTGGTGTCTAATACAACTCCTTCATTTTACCAACGAAGGACCTGAGACCTGGAGAAGTAAAAGAAATCTCCCTGGTCTTTTGTTATCATTTTCTAGCATGTAAGAACTATAGCCACATTTTGGGGAGAATGCTGATCCACCAGAGGGTGACAGTGGACAAGAGAGGAGGCAAAACCGAAATGTCAGATGTGAATTTAGTGACTTGGTAGCAGTTCTTAAAGAAAAAAAAACGCAACCACCAAGATTTGGTTGGAGGTGGAAGTTTGAAATTATTGGCTAAAATTAAGTTTCTGTGTGGGCAATGGGATTCAATTACCCTTGCTATTCTTCTTTCTCATTAGCACAAATAATGAAGATTTAGCTTTACTTGCTAGGATTTTGGAGGGGTCATTTCCAGAGCAGAGCTGGCTGCATGTTGAACTAGTGAATCTTGAGCCTTGTGGATGATTCCTGAGTCCTTCTGGCATGTTGGCTGGAGCAGCTGTCCTGGGGAAGCCCTTTCCAGTTTTGCCCCCTCCTGGGTGCACATGGTGGACATATCTCTCCTTCCATTCCTTATCTCTCTTGCCCCCTTTTCATAGACATATATAGAGATGGACCCATATTCTGATACACTCTGACAGATATGATGAAAGTTAGAGCTGGACAGGTCTTGGCTTTCAGAACCCACCTGGTCCAACCTTCATTTTATAGATGAAACAAAAAAAAATTAAGTGAATTGCACAATATCACATTGGAAGTGGCAGAAACAGAATCAGAACCAAGAATAGATAGTCTCTATTCTCTTAAAATGTGATCTTTCTTCTTCCTGATTGGCATTCCTTCATCTGAGATCTTCCTGAAGGGAGCAATGAATTGACTAGTGCAATGTGAGAACAGAGCCTCAGGGTGGCGCTTGACTGCATGGACTCATTCCTGTTGTATCCCATAAGATGGAAGGTGATCTGCCAGTTTCAATCCCCTCTGGGGCAGGGTAATTTGTCATCGGTGGGCAAGAGCTCCCCTCTGGAATTTTACCTTGCTGTTCCACATTGTTAGTGTTTAGAAAGAGATACTGAGTGTGCTGGGCTAATCTTTTATTTCTGATGTGTAGATTGTTGAAAATAGCAAAAGCACCATTTTCACTCTGAATGTTCTAATGAGCATCAAAGTGTCACCATGACACTTTGGGAAGATGTTAGTTCATTGATGACTCACAGACAGGTGATTTTGTTCTGCCACAGACATTTAATGAAACCTACTAATTTTTAAAGGGGGCAATGACTTTTTATTTGTCATTTAGTGATACCTCTATGTTCTTAGGCATGATTTAAAAAAATATTATAACTGAGTTTGTAATAACTGATGTTTCTATCACACTTTGAAGTCTTTAGACATTATTACATACATAATTACACTGTACATACATAAAACATGCATGATTTTTGTTGTTGTTGTCTTTGAATTGTATCCCAGTCTTTATGACCACATTTGGGGTTTTCTTGGCAAAGATACTGACGTGGTTTGCCACTTCCTTCTTCAGTTCATATTTTTGGATAAGGAAACTGAGGCAAACAGGGTTAAATGACTTGCCCAGGGTCACATAGCTAGTAAGTATCCGAGGCTAGATTTGGACTCATGAACATAAGACTATACTTTGCATATATTATTGGAAGTGGTGTGCTATAGTGGAAAGAAGAATCAGAGGGCTTAGGTACAAATCCTGACACTTCTGATTATCACCTGTGTGATCCTGGTCAAGTCGCTATGATGTTATGCCCATTTTACAGTTGAGGAAATTGAGGCAGAGGTTAAGTGAATTGCCTGGAGGCACACAGCTAGTAAGTGTCTAAGGTTGGATCTGAACTCAGGTCTTTTTGATCCCATGCTCAGACTCTGTAAAACGGAGATAAGAATAACATCTTCACAGGGTTCTTTTGAGGATCGAATGACAAAATATACATAAAGTGCTTTGCAAACCTTAAAATCTTACACAAATACCATTATATTTGACTACTGGATAAACCATAGATACAAAGACAATTTAAGAGTCTGGGAGGATGAAGAAATAAGGTGGCCAACTGAGCAAATGACTTAAAGTATCAGTAACAATAGGGACTGTATTTCTGCTTCAGATTGTAGGGGAGGCCTTCCTGAGCCTTGGTAGTGACCTCTTCAGGGCATTTCTATGTTGGCTTCTATGCTTACTTTCTGGCAATCTAATGAAAGACTTCCTTTTCCTTCAAAGTAAGTCTTCCATGTCACCAGCTAGCATTGGTCAAGAAAGATCAGTACAAAATGGAGCCAGTGGTAATGGTAGGGTTCTAATGCAACACTTGGAGTAGATTGTATGATCTCATTTTTGGAAAGGCTCTTGGAGATCCACTGGCCTCTTTCACCGGGGTACATGGGTAATGTTTAACAATTGACTCTCCAGGAAAAAAAATGTACTCAGGACTCATTTTTAGGTTTAATCTGCTTTATTAACATTCACTCCATCTCATTCTTAAGTCTAGACAATCAATGAAATAATAAATCAAGCTTTCATCTGTAGTATTTGCCAACTTCCAAAGTATAAATAAATATAATGAAAATTTAACAATTGGATTTCTCAAGCTGACATTAGCACATTCCTGCTTCTGTTTATGAAACAACGAAACCATTCCATATTATCTCTGATAAGGGATCACCCAAAACTTTTGGCAGTGGTAAACTCACTGTCTTACAAGGCAAACATTTGATTTTTAAATGACTATAATTGTTTACAAATTCTTAAGTCCAAGTTGCATCCTGTAACTTTTATCCTGAAAGTCCTGATTCTACTTCCATGAACCAAGTAGATGAGTCTTTTTTCACATGAAAGTATTTCCAACATTAGCATAATTATCTCATGTTCCTCACAAATCTTCCCTTTTTCATTCTCAACAATCCTCAGAAGATTTGGTTTTGAGTTCCTTCACCATCCCGGATGGCCATATTGTCTCCTAAAAGAGGAAATCGTCAAAGAGGAGTGACTTCAAAAATGGAGTGACTGTTCCATTCAAATAATATCATTCAATGTTCATTGTCTATGTTACGTTGGGGAAGCCACTTAGAAAAAATAAAGCATTTACTGAGCTCTTACTATGGGAAACATAATAATGGGAAAACAAATTAAGCACTGGGAGTATTAAACACTAGGAGGAATACAACTACAAACAAAAAGAAAAGAGAGACTCTGCCTTCAAATAGTTTATATTCTAATGGGGGAAGGTAATTCATCAAAAGGAGATGAAAGGTTTGAGGAGTGGTATACACGTGGGATCAAGATGGAAAATCTGGAAAGTCAGTAGCCAAATGGGGTGGATGCCTTAGGTTCTTCCTCAAATGAAGGTCCTGGAAAGAAACTCTTCAATTGGGGAGGGATGACGATGCTGCTGAAGTGGAACTCATTCAGTATTCTCATTTCTCAGGTTATGGGGTTGGGCTACGTGACTTCTAAATTCCCTTCCAGCTTTAGATTTATGGTCCCATAATCCTTAAAAATGAAAACAAATCCTAGACCTTTATTGATATCTTTGATTTTTACATTGCCAAAATCCCCCCTCTGTACCCTTGCAATTTCCTTCCCAGAGAGCTATCTTTTCTATACAAAGAATTTTTAAAAAAAGAAAAAGTAGAAGAGAAAAAAATCAGCAAAATTGATCAGTATATCGGAAAAACTTGACTTTTTGCACCCGTGTCCCCTCTTCCTCCTCTATCTTATACCTCTAACCTCTGCAAAAGAGTTGTTACGGGTTCTCTAGTATCTATTTGAGGCCAATTAAAAAAATTCTCAACATTCATTTTCAATTGTTCTGTGATTGTTGCTTTTTCCACTTAGATTGTTGTAGTCATTTTGTATGTTGGTCCCTTGTCTTTGCCTGTTTCATTTTGTATCACTCATATGAGTTGGGAAGCATGGAAATGTGCTTTTCTGTATTCATCGTATTCATATTTTCTTATAGCATGGTAACATTCCATTTCATTCATGTACCACGATTTGTTGAGTTGTCACATGTACCATAATTTGTTTAGCTAATAGATGGGCATCTACTTGATTCCAGTTATTTGCTACCACAAAAAAAAAATGCAGCTACAAATATTTTGGTATATGTGGAGCTTTTCTTATAGTCCTTCCCCCACCTTTAAAATTTTTTTTTTTAACCAGGCCATGGCAGTCTGTTTGCTAATCAAGCAATCCTCTTGTCCCAGTTACAGAAAAGGTGTTTATGTGTCATGAAAAAGGTGACCTTTCTATATGAATGTTAGGAGGTCATATAAACCTTATACATCTCTGCTTGCCTTATGAACCAACTATTTTCATCATAGTGTATGATAAAAGTGACTATTTCCCATCATTTCTGCAAGTGACATTTCCTTTGTCCAACACTATTCTTGCCTCTTCTTTCCTTCAATATTCCTGTGGAACTAAGAACAATTTGCCTTCTCATAGCTTTCTTGTCCCTGCCTAGAAGATGCTCAGGCTCTTCTAAGTTGTGATTGAGAATATAACCATTTCCATTTTGGAAAAATAACTGATGCAATCTTCCATTATGGTATGTGCCATGCAGACCTGTCATGTCTTAGATGAATCAGAGAATGGGGTGGGAAGATGAAAGGATGAACAGATGGTAACCTTTCCCACGCATTGTCTTGTTCAATTTCAAGTTCCGTTTACTTTTTTATGACTTATTGATGCATTCATCTCCTTATGGAGACCTCAACTCTTGTAACTTGGGTTTCACTCTTCCAGGTGGCCCATGTCATGTTTCAACCTGAAAATGATAGTAAAAACAATGGTGCTTCTATCCCAAACTGATGATTCCATGAAATGTCTTGGAAAATCTCCAGGGGATTGGGGACTGCAATCCTCAAATCTGTCCCTGAAAAGTGATGATATTGGAACATTTTGAAAGGGTGACAGGGAGCTATCTCATGCCTTTGATATTTGTACAAGTTATTGTTTTCTTCAAGGGAAATTGGTGTCTTTTACTTCTGTGTCTCCTTTGCACATGGCCTTTGGCAATAGTACTTTTTCCTTAGTTTTTTGAGTGTCACTTTGATGAGAGTACACCATGACTCAGAAGCAATCAGAGATGGGAATTTATGTCTTATGTCTTCAGCTAAGTTGAACCTATATGTCTATACTTGACATTTGGCTTAAGTTACACAATCAGTCAAAAATTATTTAATAAGTGTTTACTGTGTGCCAGGGTCTGTGCTTACTGTGAAGATACAAAGAAAGGTAAAAATAGTTCCTGCCTTCAAGGAGGTTACATTCTCAAGGTGAAGGCAAACATCAGAACAACTAGGTGCATATTAGATGTATACAGATGTATGTTTCTTCTAAAGTAGATGAAACGTAATCAGGGAGGAAGGTACTAGTAGTTGGAAGGACTGGGAAAGGATTCTGGCAGAGGGTAGAATTTTGGTTGAAAGACATTAGAAAATCCTGGAGGCAGAGGTGAAGAGGGACAGCTTTCCAGGCATGGAGTACAGTCAATTAAAAGACACAGAGTCCACTAGATTGTGAGCTCCTTGAGAGCAGGGATTGCTTAGCATAGTTCCTGGAATGAAATAGGCACTTAATAAATACTTGTTGACTTGATGGAGAAGGAAGATGGAATATCATGTTTAAATGACAACAAGAAGATCAAAGTAGCTGGATTGTAGAGTGTAAGGAGCCTGGAAAGGTAGGAAGGGGTTAATTTGTAAAGAGTTTTAAATGCAAAAAAACCCCCAACATTATATTTGAGCAGTCTGGAGATAAAAGGACTTACTGGAGTTTATTGAGTTGGGGGGTAAGGAGGAGTTATGGTTAGACCTGCTTTTGATCAAAATCACTTTGATAGTAGGATGGAAGTCAGATTAGAGGGGTGAGAGACTAGAGGCAGGGAGAGCAATGAGAAGGCTATTGCAATCATCCAGGTGGTAGGTAAGGAAGATGTTAGTGAAAGTGGTGGGCTGGGCATATAGGAGAGGTATTGTGAAGGTAGAAACAAGACTTTGCCATTGATTGTGCATTTGAAGTTAATGAAAGTGACAAGTTGATGACATGGAGGCATGTGAACCTGGGTTACTGGGATGATAGGGATGTCCTCAACAGTAATAGGGAAATTTGGAAGGGGGGAGAGTTTGGAGGAAAAGATAATGAGCTCTATTTTTCACAGTGCTGTGTTTGAGATGTTTACAGGACATTCAGTTTGAGATATCTGAAGGGCAATTGCTGATTCAGGACTGGAGCTCAAGAGAGAGACTAAGGCTGGATATATAGATTTGAGAATCATCTTCATGAATGATCTTTGCACCTATGGGAGATGATAAGATCACTAAGTGAAAAAGTATATAAGGAAAAGAAAGACCAGGGCAGAGCTTAGGGAACACCCAAGGTTAGGGCATACAACATAGATGACAGAGCAAAGGAGACAGATGAACAGACAACTATGCAGAAGACAAACCAGTAGAGAACAAGGTTATGAAAACCTGAGGAAGAGAGAATGTGAAAGAGGAGAAGATGGTAACAGCATCAAATATTGCAGAGAGATCAAGAAGGATGACTGAGAAAAGGCTGTTTGATTTGGCAATTAAGATATCAGTGGAAACATTGGAGAGGGTTTCTGTGAAACACATTCTATTGTCTTGACTATCCTTCTGGGCCCTGGGATCAAAACTCAGGAGACTTCTGCTTTTCCTTCTTCTCACTCCTCAGAGCTACTCAGTTGCCAAGTCTACCTCCAAAATTTCTCTCACATCTGTTCCCTTCTCTACTCATGTGGCATCACCCTATTCACTCCCTCATTATTTTTCTCCTGCTATAGGGGGCAATCTCCTTAAAATTGATATTATTAAAACAAGTGCCATTCCTCTGATCAAGAAGCTTTGGTGGCTCCTAATTGCCCTGTTTAGTTTACATATCCCTCTGTTTGGCATCTAAAGACCTTTGTGGTTTGTCTGGCTTCCCCTGATATTTCTGGACTGATTACACATCATTTCCAATTATGTGTTCTCTGTTCTAGCCAAATTGGTCCAATTCGTGGTCTTTTTTATACTCCATTCCATCCTCAGCCTTGATGTCTTTGCACAAGATGTGCCCAAACCTAGAATATTTTATTTCTTTTTCTCCACCAAGTGGATCTCCCTACCTCCCTTCAAAGCTGAACTAAAATGTCATCCCCTGAAAGAAGTCTGTGCTCCCCCATTTTAAGCGCACTCTGAAATTCTATGAAAATATTGCGTGTTTATTTATCTGTATACACACTGTTTCTTCCTATAGAAAGTAGTCTCCTTGAGGACAGGGACTTTCATTTTTGTCCTTGGGTCCCCTGTACCTACCTGCCTAGCATTACACATAGTAGACTTGACAAGCACTTGTGAAGTTAAACTGAATTGTTCCCTTCCTGGGTGCTGGTGAATGGGCAAGTAGAGGAAAAAGTTATATTCTTTTGAGTGTTTATATTTTTATTGGGCTACCATTTACCTGAGTGCCCCTGTGAGGATTTGGCATTACATGTGATCTTAGGGAGAATAATGATTATGTCTGAGGGCTGGGTTCATCACCCAGTAGGGACCTATATTTCTTCACATGCTCTTATAAATCTTTGGGCTTAATCAGTGCCTCACGTGTGAAATCCAACATCCGGGGTCTGTAATGCTCCCAGGGGACTGGGTTCTGTAAACCAATGTCTGGTTTACAGTGATATGTTGCACTTTATGAAGACTTCCATCCATGATACATTGTTTCATTCCAAGGTATTATATATCTCATACAATGCATAGACCACAAAACAGTGGAAACAGATCTATGTAATATCTTAATATATGAAGAACAAAACCTGTGCAAAAGATTTTTTTAATGCAACTTTAGTATAGAAGCAAACACAATGTGATAAAATGAGAATATTAAGATGCATTACATCATGTCATTTTGATTAAACAAACATTTTTTAAGTCTCCAAGCATCATGCTGGGTATTGGGGGTCACAGTTTTTTTCATTTCAATTTAGTTCAACAAATGTTTGTTACTTGTTCCTACATTCAAGTTACTTAGCATGCAAAGACAAAAATGAAACAGTCTTTGGTCTCAAGTCTGCAGGAATTCATGACTGAGTGAAAAATGAGTAGGAGATAGTGGTTTGTGGGTTATTAAAATTGGAATCCCAGGAGAGTTTAACCTTGATTTGGGCAGGGCAGGGTGAATGAGGATGAGACCAGCTTTCACAGGATGGCACTACCCTTTTCACTCACTATACAGAACCTGTAAAGGTCATTGGAGAGATTAAGAGCTGTGTCCCAGTGCTACTATTTTGGAGGTTAGGATAAAAGATACCAGTCAGATATGTTATCTCCCAGATGTGGTAACTCCCAGAATTCTCCACATGGGAAAAAAAAAGTCCACAGGTAAAAGTGAATCCAGAAGCTGAATGAAATCACATTATGTGCCTGATTCTATTACAATGGTCACCTGTATTCTGCTGTTCTGACTATCCTACAAAAGAGAGGGTTTAAAAAATCCCAAGAATACTGGTTTAATTCAAAATTGATTGATTTTTTTTAATGCAAAAATATAGGTTGGTTGCCCCAAGGAAGGTGCTTAAATTTGTAGCAATGAATAACTAACTTGACCTTTAGGATCAGGCTAGAACCTTGAAAATTTAAGTTCAGCCAGCATCAAATAATTTTTTATATTAAACATTAGACTTATTCTTTGAACTCCTGAATATACATGATTGATGTACTTAATGGAAAATGTCAGTGAAAATTGTGGTGGTCAGAAATGATTCCTCAGCCATTTGGATTTTTAAAGTAGAAACGAAACATTAGAAAAACAAGCATGTCAAGGTGGAAAGAGTTCTGGAGTCAAAGCAACTGAGTTGGAATCCTCTCTCTGATACTTATTACCTCTGTAACCTTGAGCAAGTCAACTTGTCCTCCTTAGACCTCAGTTTCCTCAACTATAAAATGAAGGGGTTGAATTGGTTGGCTTCCAGGGTCTAGCACCCATATCTTTGATTTTATGAATTTCTATATAGCATATGAATTGCAGGGAAATAATCTGTTTTCTGGACTGAAGATTGCCATTTTGAACAGTCCATTAACTTTCAGCACAAGAGGTCATCTTACTTTACAACCATAAAAAGATCACTGCTTCTCTGTGCCTCAGTCCTTCTTACCTATTGTTGCTTCCAGGACCCCAAATGAAAACCAAGAGAATAGTGTTCAAGTAAGTAATATAAGATGAAAAAGTCCAAGGTTCTCAATTAGAAAGTTACTAGGCAATGTTTAGCTCTTGTGATTTTTACATGTCACTTACTACTCTCTTAATAATCATAGGCTCACATTCTGGATTATGAGAGAAATGACATGGTACTTTTCTTCCTCCACTCACTCAATGGCATTGATGAAGTGCCTATTCTGTTCCAGGCACAATGCTGCGTAACCCTGGCCCTCTACACATCTAGACCAGGAGGGAATCTGACCTTGAATACACCAGCTGGGAAGCATACACACCAGAGGAGACCATCCACCCTCCCATCACAGACATCTTCTGCTTTCACATTGCTCTTGTCTCTGGCATAGAGCTCCTGGGGTCAGATCTTCCATTACTGATGAATTAAAGGAACTCTGACAATGTTTGCAGAACAGAGGTGATGAGAGACATACAGGGAAAAGACAAACTAGCCCTTTCATAAGCTCTTTCCTTTCTAATGAACTTTAAAGTGGCATTTTTTTCTATTTTATCTTTTTGCACTTCTCATATGTCAGACAAGTTTATATAAGTATCAGGGAGTAGAGGAATTATTTTGGAAAGCTGTTCACTGACCATGTGAGCATAGTTGTATATACACACACTCAGGAAGATGCCTAATCTCACTTTGAATTTCTCTAGTGACCAACTAAGTGCACTCCTCGAGTGGAAATCCATGAAGTCCTTGTTTGACAATGGGTTGTGTAGAGTGCTTGCTTTCTGAAGGGAAAAAAGAGAGTGGAATTTCTGATATTTTTTTATCCCAGAGTATTCTGGAAGGTTTTTTTTTGCAGGGTGGGTAGGGGTGGAATGTGGAGGATCAGACACCTTCTGAACACTTCTGAAATCCCCAGCATATACTTACCTACCTAGAAGATCATTCTTAATAAGCAATAAAGGCTACAACTAATTTTTTTCTCATAAAAAGGAGAAATAAAAGGGACAAATATTTATGAAGCAACTCCTTTATGCCAAGCATATCTCACATTTGTGGGAGATAGTTGCTATTATCTCTGTTTTACAGTTGATGAAATTGAGGCAGACAGATGCTAAATGATTTGCCCAGGATCCCATAGATTTGATTTCAGGACTGCATGCCCTGAAGAGCAGCATCCCCTGGAGAGCACACACCTGGTTGAGTAGTGTCCAGCAAAATAGCATTTAGCCAATCAATGTCCTGTGGAAACTGTAAAGTCAGTGCAGGCCTGGCAAAAGCAGAATGATGACATCTCTCAAAGGCATCACATCACCACTATCTTTTTCCTAGAATGGACCCTCTTTTAATCTTCCTTATTTCTATTGAAGGCATCACCATTCTTCTGGTTAACTGAGTAACATTAGTATTACCCTTGACTCTTCTCTGTCTATCACCCTATAGGTTTGTTTAGTTGCCAAATATTTCCATTTCTAGCTCTACAACATCTAAATCCTTCTCTTTTTCTCTACTCACATAACCCCCTAATCACCTCTGACCTGGACTGTTACAATGGGCTTAATCTCTCCTCACTCTGACCTTCACACAGATGCCAAAGTGGTTTTATTTAAGCACAGATCTGATTATATCACCCCTCTACTCAATAAACTCCAGTGGTTCCCCATTGCATTTAGGATTAAATATAAATTCCTCTTGTTGGCTCTCAAAACCTTTTATAACTTGACCCCAACCTACCTTTCCAGTCTCATTATATCTTTATTACTACACCTTCTTGCACTCTCTAGTCTAGCCAAACTGGTGTTCTTGCTGTTCTTCACATAAGACACTTTCTATTTCATCACTGGTCATCTCTTGATCCTGGATTGAATTTATTACTCACTCCTGCCTTTTAAAATCTCTCTTTTAGTTTCAGATATAGTTCCAGCTACATCTTCTACAAAAAACCTTTCTTGATTCTCCCTAATTGCTAAGATTTCTCCCTTTTGTTGTTGTTCAATTGTTTCAGTCATATCTGGCTTTCTGTGACCCCATTTGGGGTTTTCCAGGCAAAGATACCGAAGTTGTTTGCCATTTCACTCTTCAAAAATGCCTTCCTAACTAGAATTTGTTTGAGTACTGCTGTTTTGTTTTGTTATACACACATACATATCTATATCTTTATCTATATCTATATCTATATCTATATCTATATCTATATCTATATCTATATCTATATCTATATCTATATCTATCTATCTATCTATCTATCTATCTATCTATCTATCTATCTATCTATCTGAATTCTGCATGTATATATATTTGTGCAGGTTAATCTTTCCCAATAGAATGAGAGCTTCTTGAAGACTGGGATTGTTCCATTTTTTTGTCCTTGTATTCCCAGTGCTTTTACACCATGCGTGGCATATGGTAGGCACTTAATAAAGGCTATGCTTTTTGACTGTTTAAAATATCAGCCAAAATCAGATCTATTAAGTATCTGGGATAGGATTTTGACCTAGGACTTCCAGCCCATTCAGCCCAATATGTGCCCTGAAGAGGCAGAGGGGTATGTAGCCCCACCATGTGTTGACCCTGGCATACACACAAAGCCATGAATATTCCCTGTGTATCTCAGATCCATGTATTCCTTCCACCTGTACATCTCTATTTATATTTCCTTTGTGTGTTCATTCTTCCTATTAATAATGGGTATATGTAGGATGGTTTGCCCCAGGTTTATGTGAGCAAGCCTTTTTGCTCCCTTTAAAAAACTATGGTATTTTATTAAATGCCTTTGCTTTAGACTCATATGTCCTGGCATCACTAAAATATATCAGTGGGGGTTTGTGAGTTATGGGTTTAATGAAGGCCCATGGAGTACCTTGAACCTGGGGTAACTTGTCTCTGGGAGAATCTGCCCAGAAACTTGAAAGTGGCCCTAAGAATTTCTCTTCTTATTGAAATACAAGCTGAGATTTAGATAACATCTTCGAGTTTACAAAATCTCTCTCTTACAATATCTCATTAGATTCTCACAAAACCTGCTATGAGGTAGATGCAATTTTTAAAATCATTCTCATTTTACAGATGAAGAAGGTAAGGCTAAGAGATATCAAATAATTTTACCAAGGTCACATCTATTAAGTATCTAGGATAGAATTTGAACCTAGGATTTCTAGACATCCTATTCAGCACAATATCCATGCTGCCTGTCTCTTTACCATCCTAAATTTAAGTAAATCCCTGTAGGGTAGAACCCTGTAGGTAGGTCTCTTTACCATCCTAAATTTAAGTAAATCCCTGTAGGGTAGAACTTGTGCTACGTTTCATATTCTCATCTCTAGCACTTGGCATGGGGCCTTGCACACAGTAGGTACTCAACAAATATTTGTGGAATGGAATAAAATTCATGAAGGAATATTGTGTCCATGATATGATCAATAGCCATTCAGATAAATTATTATTATTTTTCTCTACAAAGCCATTTTTCCCCTTTCTACTTTTGATCTCAGGTGACTTGATCTCTCCTTGATTAACCAAGTGCAGTTTGCCCAGATCTAAATAGCAGAGCTGGGAAGGGAATGCTATGAAAAATCTACACTTGATGAGGCCTAGTATCTGTTAACATTAGTGTTGGCTCATGGCCTTGTACAGTTGGCCTCCAAGCTGAAGTTTATCTTATTACCGTTGTTTTGACATGGGAAAATAACTTTAACGGAGAGTACCTCCAGGCTACCTCTTTTTATTCCTACATGTTGGAAGAAATATCATCTTGTTCTGAAAGATTACCCATTCAGACAATATTGCCATCCTCTCCCTTCCTCTTGCTCTGAGATGAAAACAAAAAGGCATCATCCAGTTCATTCTGGTGTCTTTAAGCAAGTAAGGTGTTATTATCCCTGTTTCATAGGTAGAAGATATTGCGTTACTCTCCAGAATTCAGGCACAGTTATTGAGTGGTGGTGGGAACTAGTACTCATGTCTGTTGCCTTCTACAGAAAATATTCATTGACCTCCAATGTTTCTTCCAGCATCATATATAAGAACTTTGAGTGTCTCTGGCCTCTCTTGTTGGAGCAAAGTTCCTTCTGGAATCTTTAAACAGTTCCAGAATCAGAAGAAGACAAGTTTGGGCAAAATTGTAAAGTAGGCAATTTAACTTAAAGTCTTTCAGCATTTCAATCAATATGCATTTATTAAGCACCTACAATCCCCCTTCCCTGATATACTGAGCATTCCATTGCTCCCCCTAAACTGGTATCTTCCTGCTGCTCCCCATGGTTTATCATTGGTGTGTTCCTCCCCATTACGGTCCATCCCTCCCAGCCCCCTGCCCAACTGCCCCTTTTTCCTCCAATGCTAGTGAAATTGATCAGTTCTGCATTGTATTCTATCAAGGCCTAGACTCTAATGAAAGATGTTTCAGGTGAGGTACCATGGTAAGATGGCATTATAGCAGGTTGGTGGAAGAACAGTTTTGGGAAGACAAGACCTCTTGAATCAATTGCACCTTCCCCCTAAAAATCAGGGCTGCTCCTGGCTCTGCTGGATTGGCATCACACTGGCGTGGGATGGGGTGTCTTGGGAAGTTCTTTTTGGCCTGGTATCCTTTCCAGTTCAGAAGGTCCCAGTAGTCTTATTGGGATTTAGAAGGTATGTTGTATAGTAGCCCCCAATACCTACTTTCCAAAGTTTGTCCTGAGATGCTATTATTCATCTACTGAATCTTGAATGTTCCTTGTTTTAGAGTTCTGGCATCCTTCAAAACATGGCAGCCTGGTATAATCTGAAACAAGCACTTCTAAAAAAATAAAAAGATCAGGATCTGGGTCCTGGTTCTGCCCCCAATAGCCATATGACTGATGTGGGCGAGTCGACTCTGCTGAAATGCCTCTCTAGTGGCTTTCTTATCACCAATACATTATCCCCACTCCTGCCTCCAATCCTTGTCCTGATCTTAATTTCTCTCTTCGTGTTATTTGACACTAATGATCACACCTTTCTTCTTTATACTCTATACTCCTTTGGCATACAAGAGACAGCATGGGGAGTAGAAAGAGTACCACATTTGATATCAGAAAGACCTGGATTCAAATCCTACCTCAGACACTAGCTGTGTGATCCTGGGAAAGTCACATAACTTCTGGACCTTAGTTTCCTCATTTTAAATGATGTGATTGAACATGATGGTTTCTTCCAGCTCTAAATCTATGATTCTTTTAATGGTCCTCTTTATAGCTCTCTTACTACTCCTTTTCTGGATCCTCACCCTCTTCCTATCCCTTAAATATCACCAAGGTTTTTCATAGTTTCCACCCCTCTAATTACACTTTTTCCTTTGTCAGTCTCACCTACTCCCAAGGCTTCAACGATCCTATCCACATAATATATTCATAGCTCCAAACACAATGTCTCTTCAGAATTAGTCCTTTATTTCTAGCTTCCTGCTGACTATTTCTACCTGGATGTTCTGCCAGAACCTTAAACTTGACATATCTAAAACTAAGCCTACAATCTTCCCTCTGGAGCTCAATCTTAACTTGGACTTCCGTTTCTTAGTGTCAATACTCCCTCCCTCATCCTCCAGGCTTGTGAACTTGGAGTTGCCTTTGGTTCTCTTTAACGCTTCCCTGTCTCTCACTGGACAAATACAATCAGTTGGGAAAGCCTGCTGTTTTAATGTCTACTCCCATTTCTGTTGGATATTTCCCTTTCTCTCTCCTCCCACTTTCCAAACCCTAGTTCAGACTTGTCACTATTCGGGTAGATTATTGTGATATTATGCTAACTAATTTTCCTGCCTATACCATATTCTTTTTAGTCTATCTTCCACATCACATAGCCCAAGGAAACTTCCTAATATGACAACATAATTACAGATTTCTGTTACACTGTTAGTCAAAAAACAAACAAGCAAACAAAACCCCTCAAATCCTCATGTTCCCTGTTGCCTACTGAATAAAATGTAAACTAGCATTCAAGGCCCTAAACCAGCAGTTCTCAAACTGTGGGTCGCGACCCCTTTGGGGGTCGAAAGACCTTTTCACGGGGGTAACAGGGGTCGCCCAAGATCGTCGGAAAACACATATTTCCGATGATCTTAGGAACTGAGACACAACTCCTCTATTGTCTCCAGATGAGTCCGCCCACATGCAGATATGCCCACATACAAGTATTAAAGGGTCATGGCATTAGGAAGGTTGAGAACCACTGCCCTAAACAATCTGCCACCAAATAACCTATCTATCCTTATTTCTTATTATTTCCCCTTGTGTAGTCTATTGGCAAGACCAATTGTACTTCTCTGTCCCTTGTGCGTATTCTATCCTCTTCAGTCCCTGTGTTTGATTTTGCTAGCTCTTTGCTTACAAGAGATTCCTCAGCTCTACTTGTGGAAGCATCCCTCTGCCCCCTTCTTTCAAAGTCCAACTCAAAGGTACCTTCTTCTCTTAGGTCTTCCCTTCGTCTTCCCCTAGCTTAAAATGATCTCTCCCTCTATAGTTTTTCATGGCCTTTTGCCTTCTTTTTTCTTTTTTTTGCCCCATCCTTTTCTATCTTGTCTCATAGTTACTTGTATATGCATTGTATACAAATGGGTAAAATATCCATAAAGTTCATACTCATTAGATTGCTCTCTAAAAGCAGTGATTGAGCCATTTTTCATGGGGAAAAGAGTTTCTAGCTCAGTGCCTTGCACTTGGTATTTCCTCAATAGATGTTTGCTGAATATTTTCAATAAATATTCATTAGCCAGCTATGGTGTAGCCTTGGCGCATTGCTGGAGGAAATACAAAATTTAAATAATTCATGGTCCCTGCCTTCACGCAGCTTGCAATATAGTAAAAGTTCTTGTTTTAGTTTCTAATTCTGAAAGTAATACCTCGAGTTTTTCTTAGCACTGTAATGTTACATAGGTTTCCTTCATACCAACACTGTGAAGAAGTTAGCCCAAATATTATTAATCCTATTACATTATATTATTCCTATTGTTCCTTTTCGCATCAAGAAATAGACTCAGAGAGGTTTGGTGAGTTGCCCATGGTCATACAACTAAGCAGTACCAAGGGCAAGTTTAAAAGCCAGAACTCCTTGACCATGAAGCTATTGTTCTTTCCACGACAGCCTGGATGGTATGAGCAATCACTGAGATTCCTTCCAGCTCTAAATTTCTATGCACAGACCTGTGTGACACATGGACAAGGTCATTGAAGATGACAAAGTCTTTCATTTCCTTGAAGAGGACAGTGTAGTAGCACTAGTATATTTTTAAACATGGGGACCAGCCCATTACTAGACAAGGAACTTTCTGGGCCCAGCTCACCTAGGTGTGTGTCATTGTTAAGAAATGGGATTTTTACCGTCATTAAGAACACATATGGTACAGTTGGGAGGTTTTTTGGGGCATATGTATCTATTTCTGGAATTTCATTGGTATAGGGAAATGTGGGTATGGAAACTCTCCCTCTGTGTATAAAACAACTCATCTTTAACATATTCTTGGAGAGTTATCTGAGACATTTGGATGTTAGGGGACCTGTTTACAGTCACACAGCTAGTATCTGTCAGAAACAGGGCTTGAACTTGGATCTTCCTAAATCTGAGGCTAGCCGCCTATGGCCATGCCATGTTGCATGTCTGAGTAGGTTAATGTCAACCTGTTTGTGATACTGTTCACACATTTCCAATTTGAAGGTCATCTATCAGTGCAAAGACATACTCTCTGATATGGTGGAAAGAGTGCTGGATTTGGGGTCAGGAAAGATCTGGGTTCAGATTCTGCATCTGACACTTGTTAGATGTGTAACTTCTGGCAAATCTCCTAGTCTGTGTAAACCTCGGCTCCTTCAGTTATAAAATGTATAAATACAGTATCTCCACCATTGAGTTACTATTTTATTAAATCATACTCATGCTAAGTATTATCATTCCAACTATTCTTGTGTAGCATGGAAATAATATTTAAAGAACCTTCTCTAAAATTAAGGTGAAGAATGATAATATTTTTTTTTGACATTTTATAACTTTATTTAAACAAAGTTCCGTTCAGTTTTCATCCACATTGACTGTCTGTAAGCTTTTGAAAGTGGTGACAGGCACATAAGTAAGCAACGTATGCAGCTTTTTTGGTGACTCTTCATCCTCATTGTGTTTCCTGGACAAACACACTCAGATACGGTATGGGATGTTCCTTATTCTTTTGGCCCAAACAGCTTTGTTGAGTCTGGTGTCAATGCATACATCTGGAGTTCCCATTTTTTTCATGGCAAATTTAGAGCTCTAGGAGCTCGCTTTTTGAAGCCTATGCTGTGAATCCTCTTGGGAATGTTGATGGTATACTCTCTGGTCACCACCTCATTGATGGTGGAACGTCCCTTCTTCTTCTCTCCACCTTTCTTTGCAGGAGCCATCCTGCCTGGGACCAGGTTGGAAAGGAAGGGCCTGGAGAATTGTGGGAGAACCTAATTGATAATATTTTTTGATGAGACAACCACATCCCTAATAATCCTAGAAACTATGGAAGAGGAAGCCAGAATTGATCCTTCTAAAACTGCTCATTTGAGGGAGGAAAACCAATTAATTCTGTTAGTTAGTCACTACTTACTGCCATATGCTCTTCTGCCCCAGAAGAGATATATTCAGCTAGGGAGCAGTCAGCTGGGTTCCACATGACTGCTTTACTGTATGTAACAAGCAATATATCACAGCATGCAGTAAGGTTGTGCCAATACCAAGAGAGAATTTATACCTGTAAGTCTGTCATTTTATATTAGACGAAGATGGCAGACAAAAGTAAAAACTCTAGAAGGATCCACAGGCATCTGATATTCCATAAGAACGATAATAGTATTTATTAATAATATTAATATATTTCATATATTTAGAGCAGGAAGAGATCCTAAGACCCTAGAGGTCATCTCCTCCAAACCCGTTTGATAGATGAGGAAAATGAGGCTCAGTGACTCATTTGAGTTTAATCAGGCATTCAAGGATAGCACCAGAATTCAGATCCAAGTCTCCAGACACCCTTTCTATTGTATTATAATTTTTCTCTTTATAGTTTGTAAAACACTTTGACATCCTTATCTGATTTGATCCTCCACTCTAGGAGGTAAGTAGGGCAGGTATTTTAGCTCCCATTTTTCTGATGAAAAAAACTGGGGTTGACCAAAGTTAATGGTTAGCTCAAATAAACAAACATGGCTAACAGGAAAGATGAACCTAGACGTTTTGGGTACAATATTCAGTGTTCTTTTCTTAACATTATGCCTCTACTATGTTATGGATACTTTTGATACCTCAATGAATGCCTTGTTGACATAAGTCTGTCTAGAAACACAGATCAGAAGTCATTCTTGGGCATCTTATGGGACTCTTGATTATATTCACCATATGTGTGGGGGACTTTTACGCTAGATCTTTTGACATTGAGTGGAGGTTCACCAGAAGTTCGCTGGTCAAGTACTTGGTGATGAATTCTTTGTACAAGGCTACTCAAGACCACAAGTGTACTAGAATATATCATCTTCTTTTTGGGTCCATAGTGTGCCTTTTGAAAGGACATGCGATTTAATTATTTATCATTTTTTTGAGGGGGAGGGAGAAGAAACACAACACGGTAGTTATTGGATGCATAAAACCCCAAAGGGACTCTCCCAGTGAGACTGGTAGAACTTGGCTCATATGATGATGACTGGCTTTCCTTTGAACAGAAGACGGTCTTAAGACTAACACAAACAATTCAAGATTGATGCCTATGCTGCGAGTGGAAATATTTAGGTACTAATGAGATGAAGGAACTTAGAATGCCTTTATTGAGTGTTTCAGTACTTAGCGTTGTTACCAATTCTTGGTTCAAGTATGTAACGGAAATTCATCAGCCTTCATTGTCAGCTAGGAAAACAATTCAATTTAGCCTTCCTGCACTCTGGATCTATTCCCTAACGACTCAAAAGCAACTTGAGGAAGAGCAATGATGAATGTCCTAGTCCAGAAAAGAACATGAATTGGTGCCTATTTAATTTGGACAACCCTCTTATTAAGGGAATTAATGCTGAGGTGCTGGGAAGATTTCATTCCTGCAGAATTTGCAAAATCAACTATATATGAGCCTAATCACATGTATATATTTTTTAAGAGTAAAGCAAATTTGTTGCTTGCAAAATGGACCCCATGGTGAGAGCCAGCCATGTGAGAACCCGCCACATGAGAAGGGGCCTGGTTTCACTGTTCTCAGCATCACCGATAGAGCTGTTTATTCTCGGAGTCTGGAGGAGATCCAGCAGGATTTAGTTTTATGAGGTTTAATGTAAAGGTGTTGTATTTCATGAGATGAAATCATAACACAGTGGGTTTGCAAGAATTTTGAAAGATTATTTTTTCAGAGTGTTGGCAAGCACCCTGCCCAGGAGAATTATGTGTCTAAAGGAGAAATATAGATCCTCTTTCATTGGATTGAAATGATAACTAATCCTTAATCCTGCCTAGATGGCCTGGGTGCAGGCTTCTTGGACTGATTTAGAGGGGATAGAGCAGGTAATGAGGCTGACTTCTCTTGCGAGGTGCAATTTTCAAGTGTTTGTGGGTCTGTGTCTCCAAATCCTCCCTAAAACTTGGAGTTACCTGGACGAGATATTATTTTTGGCCTGTGCTAGTGACTTTAATATATTTATAGGTCTTGCTATGGGACTCACCCACACATGTATTTTCTAGGTATTTTTTAATTGAAATGAATATTTGGGTAAGAGGACAGAACCCTGTCCCATTCTTCCTTGAGTTTTGTACCCTTTGGTCTCTTGTGATCTTTTAAGCAGATAAATCTTTCTCCGCCTTGGTTCTTTATAAAGCTAAGTCAATCTCCCTGTTAGGTTTGACTTGCTTCCTACCCTTCCCCACCTCTTGTTTTGGGGGCTGTATAATTGTCCTCAGGAGGAAATCTCTCTGAATATCAACCCAGATCTTCTTTTACACCAAAGTGGCCATCTATGGTCAGGTTCTTTTTCCTTTGCTCACTCATTTTAATTTTATTTTTAGTAGTTTGTTATTATAATAACAATTAATATAATCAAGTTTTAATCCTGAGTTGTGGGTAATGTTGTCCTAGGCTATTTTTGTCTAATGGTAGCCCTGTCTAGGGCAGGGCAGGGAGAGCAGGGAAGAAAAAAGAAAAAAAAAAGAAATTTACATTATAACTTTATTACATATTTGAAAGGAATAGCAAGTTGTACATAATAGACTTGCAGTTTCATGTGCAATTATCTTTTTTATTATACTATCTTATGGAAATGCTTGTTTTATTCCATAAATTAAAAACAAACTCTCTTTGCATTGAAGACTGCTTACTTTATAATTTCCCAATAATGCAACATCTTGGGTCCAGTTTCTCATGACCATTAGGCACAAAGAGTGGACACTACTCAGAAAATCAGGTTTTATTCCATATCGTAAAAATTATTTCCTCCTGGATGGTACATTGCATGGGTTCTGGATAGCAGAGGAATACTTTCTGAAGTGACTTGACATCAGGTCACTAGACCTGGAATTCTTTGAGTGCTCATTGATTCAGGAGGGGAGAAAAGCAGCTGTAATGGATCGCTATTTTTTTTTTTAATGGTTCACCTTCTAGACTGAATCTTCTTTTTCCCTTTCCCCTTGTTTCAGCAATAGTGGATTGAAACCTGAAGTCCTTGCAAAAAGCTCTGTAGCAGCCGGGCACTTTGATTGTAATGATAAAAAGATGTGCACATCAGCACAGATGTGTTTGTAGCAAATGGTGCAGTTCCTATACCTCATGTGGAGGCCCCAGTGAATCTCACAGTCACACTGATAGAATTTGTGTTACAGAGGAAGGGAGGGGAAAGTTATGAATCATTACCACAAAGTTGCAAATTCTACATTTCTTATCTTTCTTGAACCTATTCCTGTAAGGGCATGTCCTTCAGTGGATACTATCCAGGCTTTGGGCTTCTGGGAAGAGTTGAGCTGATGGACAGTAAACAGCTAGAGTATAATTAGCAAGGAAAATGGGCTAATTTGCAACTGGACATGATCACCTAGCACAATCAAGATGGTCATGATAAAAAAAGAGGATCAGGTGGGAAGAAATGAGAAACAGACTTTGAGGACAATTAGAATCCAGAAGAGAGTCACAGTCAATTCTTAAGTAACTCTTGCTAATAGCGGGGAGAGAAGGGAAGATATAATACAATAACAAACAGTATAGTTTGGCTTTGGAATATAGTTAGAGACAGTCTTATGTATATGACCACTTTGTTTCTATCCCAATACCCTGCGTGAGCAGGAAGAAGCAAGGAGGCCCAGGTCATAGGACCACAGGATCACAGATCTTGACCTGAAAGAGACCTCTGAGACCGGCTAGTTCAACTCCTTCATTTCACAGATGACTTGGAAGCAAGTAGATCATGTAGACTCAGTCCTTGTGTCATAGAAACCCTCTGATGATACAATGAGCCCAGGCACACTTTGGGGGATTTTCTTACTCTCTCGGCTCATAGCCCTACTTAGGAAGTTAGGGAAAACTATATTCATGTTACCTCATGGCATATGAAACTAGCTTCCCATTTGCAAGCAATGAAGTTCACAATGTTATAGCGAAAACTTTGATTAATAAGAGGCAAATGAATAGAAATCATCTAATGACCAATAATTATTTCCAAATATGTATGTAACTCCCCAGTTACTCACCACTGGTAATTACCAATTGACGTAATTTGTCTCTTTCTTCTCTTACCCTTCCTTCGCTGAAACCATCTGTGAGTTCACATTCACATTCCTTAGAGGACAGGTGGCTCCTTCTTCCTCAAGGAGCCAGTTTCCAGAGCTCCAAGTATTCAGTGGTCTTTCTCTTTCTCTAATATATCACATTTATTTACTCTCCAGTCTTCCAATGTAGGTCAATATTTTCCTTTGCCCATTTAAGTACTTCTTCATCTTTATTTTTCCACTGAAATTTTAAGTGTTCTAAAGGGTATATTTCATTCTTCTTGATCAGCCTGGACAGTAGAGAGGCCTTCCTTGTGACCTTCTCCATTTTCTTCTAGGAGAGAGACCAACCTCCATATGGAGTGTAAGTGGCAATCACTTGATTGTGGCAGAAATACAAGTATCACATGCTTTATGTAGGTCATTAGGGAATCACTCCTTCTCTCCATACCTGACTGGACACTCTCAGCCCATATTTGGTCATCTTTAGGAGATTCATTTGAATGTCTCACTGGCTCTTCAAACTCAGCATGTCCAGAAATTGTTCCTTAAACATGTTTCTCCTTGTTCCACTATTCCCCCCAATGGGACCACCATTTATCTAGTCTTCTTTATTTGAAACCTTGTCATTATCTTTGATTTTTCCTCCTCCCTTGCCTCTAATATTTAATTATTTACCAAGTACCGTGGCTTCTATCCCTGCGACACCCCCTCCTCTCTGGTCACATTCTTACTGCCCTCATGATCAACACTTGCTCTATTGAAAGTTGTATAATAGGTTTTTCTACCTCAACTCTTCCCTCTGAATCTGTCTTTCACATACTGCTTGGATTTTTTTGTTGTTGTTTTTGTTGTTGTTGTCCTTAGGTCTGGTTATTTTACTCCTCTGATCAAAAATGTTCAGCAGCTCCCTATTACACACTGAATAAATTTCAGATATCTTTGCCTAGTATTCAAGGTTTTCCACAATCTGATGTCACCCTGCCTTTTCAGTCATATATCAAATAGGTTATAGAATAAATAAATTGGATCTTAGAGATAAAGGAGAACCATTCATTCTCTAGATGAGAGAATTGAGATTTTATGGCTCAAGGGACCTTTTATTTCTACATAGAAATATAGATTCAGAGCTGGAAGTTACCTTAGAAATTAGTCTAGTCCAAACTTTTCAGAGATGAAAAAACTGAGTTTCAGAGGAAGCAAAGTGACATGCCTGAGACGGAGATCCAAGCTAGAAGAAACCTCAGAAGCTGTCTAGTCTAATCCCTTCTTGCACATGAGGAGACTGTGACCAAGTGAAGTTACAGACTTGTCTGACGTCACACAAGTCATTGAAGTCATGCATGCTGTTCTTCTAGTTGTACCACTCAGAGCTGGCAGTACTTCCACGGTATGAATTACATGATCTTCCGGGTTAAGGAGGTTTCAGGGGAATGATGGAGAAATCTATAGGAGAGAAGCATGAGAGGAAAAGTAGTCTTTCCACTATACTGCACTATCTCCCTTAGTAAATTTGGGGTCTGCTGGGTAGAGAAAGCTACATTGTAAGGTATTGGAAAAGGGCTAGGAGTTGTCAAGGGGATGAAGATGGAAGGATAAATAATTCCAATGCATTGAGGAGAAAGGCTAAGTAGAAAAGAAAGAGCAGAGGAACAGAGGGTCAACGATGACCAGAGAGTAGGGAGCAATTCTTGATGTAGGTAGGTTGGTCTAAGAAAAAAGATGGCTACTCACTAGGGTTATGGTGGTTTGGAGTTGTTTCTAAGGAGACTGGTAGAGTGAGTTGCCTGGATTATGTCATTGAACAGTGGCATTTCAGCCTAATAGTTTATTGGTCCTTTTTTTTTTTTGAGCAGGGAAGGCAAGGCAATTGGGGTTAAGTGACTTGCCCAAGGTCACATAGCCAGTAAGTGTAAAGTGTCTGGGGTCAAATTTGAACTCAGGTCCTCCTGACTCCAGAGCTGGTGCTGTATTCACTGTGCCACCTAGCTGCCCTAGTCATATGATTTTAAAATACTGTTTTCTGGAGTTTGCAGCTTTGGGTATGGAAAGAAAAATATTTTTGTCTTGGTTTCTGGTCCTTTATATTGTCCACACTTGCCAGTCCTAGGAGGAGATTTGAAGATAAATAATTTGCTGAGAATAGAAAGAGGGGAAATACATATGCTCTTTGAGTACTGATCTTTTCCCCCTGGGATCTCCCCTTTCATTTTGCCTATAACTCTTTGATATACTTAGCTATATTCTTAATTTTTGCTTTCTTCATCAAATGTTTGCTCTCAATTCTTTTCTATACAGTTAGCTGAATTTTGTGTCTCCCTTGACACCTAGCACACCTAACCTTGGATTTTTTGTGTTTTTTTTTTTGTAAAGGCATTTAACAAAAGGTTGTTGAATTAAATTAGTCTCTCTTTGGAAGAGAAAATAGAGATAATGTGACTTGCTTGCCCAAGGACCTGGTGAGTCTATCTGTCTTGGTTGTTGTCCTTCCTAAATCCTAGGATTTCACACTATAATTGGACAGTTGAAACTTTAAATTGAAGCTTAAAACCTTGAAGATACCTTGTCTATTATCCCATTCCCTGTAGTAGGAATCCAAGACCCATGATTATGAAGACTCCAGGATATAGTTCTATGAGAGCTCTGTTGAGGGAATGACTAGTGTGGTCATGGCCTTTGGCTATATAGGGTCATTCCTGTGGCTAGGAGCTTTAAAAATGGGTGAGTTTGGAAAGAATGTGACCATGAAGTAATAACTAACTAATCCCTCAAACCAATGTGCTTTATCTCACACCTTCTTGCAGGCTGCCAAAAGCTAAGGAATTTGCAGGCCCCATTCTGGCTCCTATAACTTTCCCCTTCTTCTCTTTGTCCCTTAGACAACAGTGAAGGGATGAAGAACTCCCTCCTTTACTCTTATCTCCCATGTTTTCTCTGGGCTGACTGTCCTGAAGGAGAGTCTAGTCCATTTGTGAAGGAATATCAATTTCTGTTTCACAACCAGCTGAGCTGGAATTCAGCTCGGTATTGTGGTGCACACATAGTAGGTCGGCTGGTTCTGTGTGGCTGGCCAGGCTGTTGACTTGAATGGAAAGTATGCAAAAGCCCTTTTCTTTGAACCTCTTGTCAGACCCCTAAAGAAGCATCATTAATGACTTAAAATTGTCCTATTTGGTATTTACTTTTGGGTTTGTAGTACATGTAACAGACTAAGTCTTCTTTTGAAAAATGAATAATTAATGATGCCCTTAAAATATCATAATACTTCTTGATTTGACTCAGTATATCTGCATGATCCATGGGAATTTTGAACTCAACATGTCATAGACAGAATTCATTATGTTTACCCCCAAACCCATCCCTTCGAAATTTCCCTATTATTGTTGAGAGGACTACCATCCTTCCTGTCCCTTCAGTTCCCAAACTCTCATCCCCACTCCCTATTCACCCTCAGCCCCATATCCAATCAGTTGCCAAATCTTGTAGTTTCAACCTTTACCATATGCCTCTAAACCTTCTCTTCTCTGCCCACATAACTACCACCTTAGTTAAAATACTTACCACCTCTTACTTTTACTATTACAATAGCCTCCTGCATCCAGTCCTGCCCTACTCTACAGAGATGCCAGGGTGGTTTTTCTGTAGAGCAGATCTGGTCATGTGATTGCCCTCACTCAATTAACTCTAGTGACTCCCTGTTACCACTGAGATCAAACACAAATCCTACCATTTGGCATCCTTTAACAATCAAGCTCCAATTCACCTTTCCAGACTTATTAAGCAATTCTAGCCTCCGTGAATTCTATGGTCCAGTTAATCTAGATTTCTTACAACAGCCTTTCATTTCCCATTTCTATGCCTTTGCATTGGCCATTCCCCATTCCTAGAATGCAACACTCTTTAGAATCTTTAGTTTCTTCTAGCTTTACCTTCAAGCTTTACCTTCTCCTGAAAGCCTTTCCCCATCTTCCTAGCAGCTAGCACCCTCCCTGCCAATCACTGTGTACTTATCTTTTCCATTTCTGTATTTTGTTTTTCTTTTGTATATATACATGTTTTCCCAGTGGAATATAACCTGGAGGCCATCTCCAGTCATCCTGATCTGTCTCTTTCCACTGGACCCAGATGGCTCTGAAGGAGAGAGTGAGGCTGGTGACTTTGCACAGCTTTGCCTCACTTAAATCAGATTCACTTGCAAGTCATGGCATCACTTTCCTTATGTCATCATTCTCTTTGAGAATGAAGGACAAACCACAAGAATATAATCTGTCTGAGGGCAGAGACTGTTTCATTTTTGTCTTTGTATCCTTATCACCTACCACTGTACTTGGCACTAAGTAGATAATTATTTAAATCTTGTTGATTGACTAACATATGGAAACAATCCTGTTAAAAGGAAAATTTTTTTTTGTTTGGATTTTCACCCTGATTAATGAGGCAAGAAAATTTAAAAGAGTTTATTAAAAATACATCAAGGTAGCAATGTATTGAGGGGCTGATCACTAGAGATCAGCAAAGGATTCAAGATGGAGCCAGCTTTTATTGATAACTTTCATAATGAGATAAAAGACAGTTTGGATAGGTCCGCATCAGCCAAAGGGGATGGGCCATTATATCTCAAATCTTCCCTGATTGCCTTGTAGGTGACGGCTCACTGGTAGGGATATATTCTGGATGGCAGGTAATAAAAAAGCTGCACACTGGGTGAAGCCTCCCCCAACACTGACTGACGATGGTGAACAAAAGGTCACTGAGTCAGTGTAACTTTCAATACTACTTTAGCCTGGAGAAAAGAAGCTTAGGAATCTGAAGGACTGTCACTTGGAAGAGACAAGCTGAGTTACCCAACTGGCTGGGTACACATTCAGGCAGCTCAGGTCTACTTGCAGGTTGTGTTTGTCCTTTTTCGAAGAGGACCATGGCATCAGGGAAATGATGACATGACTTGCAGTTGACTTGGATTTCAATGAGGGAGGGCTATGTGAGGTAACCAGCCTCACTTTCTCCTCCAGAGGCATCTGAATCCAGTGACTAGGAAGGGAGCTTGGGTTTGTTTGGCCCTAGAGGACACATTTAGATCTGATGACAGGAAAAACTTCCTAACTTCCAGAACTCTCCAAAAATGGACTGGCTATTTCAGGAGATAGTAGTGGGCTATCTCTCAATAAAGATCTTACTGCAAAGACCCACTTGGTGCATTTGTTGTAGGGGGGTTCTTGTTCAGGGATGGGTTGGATTAGATTTTCTGCAAAGTTCTTTCTGACTGAGATTCTTCAGTCACTGAATTCTATTTCGTCAAACTAAATTTGATGTGCCTTTAACAGTGTGTGTTGGGTGGGGTGGGGAAGGGGGAGTCTCCTTTCTTTCTTATTTATTTATTTTTTATAAAAAAGAACAAATCCCTACTTGCTAAAAATCACCAGAGGAATTAGAAGTGATGAGGCACTCAGTGGTCTCTGGACCTGTCACTTTGCTGTTTAACCATCAGCTTGTCTCCAATTCCTAAGGAGATTCCTTCAGTATGAATCAGCTCCAGTGTCCAAATCTCGACCTGCACTCTGGATCTGGGCTCCTCTTCCCTTCTCCTCTGAGAGGGATTTTGTAGGCTTCATCAGAGTGACAAAGAGGTCTCAAATGATAAGAGCCTCTCTTCCAGACTAAGGGTATCTTTTTAAAGTACTATAGCTGGAGATTGGGATAGGAAGGGAAGAGGAGGGGCTAGACTGAATTTTTTTTTTGAGGGGGGAAGGCAAGGCAATTGGGGTTAGGTGATTTGCCCAAGATCACACAGCTAGTGTGTTGATAAAAAGTAGATAAAGTAGATAACAATTAAAGTGTGTTGAGTGTCTGAGGCTGAACTCAGGTCCTCCTGATTCCAGGGCCTAGCTGCCCCAAGATTGTATTCTTTCTAATATCTAGGTGGTGTTGGGCAAGTTTACTTACTTCTTCAGTGCAAGAAGGGAACCATTACAGTCCTTACTGTGTAACCATGGTAGCAGAAGAACATGAGCACAGGAGTCAGGAGCCATGGGTTCTAATCCTGACCTTGCCACTAATTAAGACCTCTTTAAATGACCCCCTTTCTTAAATGATGAATCTGGGAGGATCCATCCACTCAGAAGGCAGGGCATGGCAGAGGGTAATTTCAAGGAGTGATTTCCACAACTTGGTTGCTGATGAATAAAGTCTCTCATATCTTGGGTAAGCCCCTTCTTTTCTTGGGGCCAGGGCCGCTTTCTGCATCTATGAAATGGACTAGCTGAGCTCTATATCTCTCCTATCTGACCATTTTGTGGCTCCAATCTTATTGGCAATATATTAAAATTAAAGTAGCTAGTGTTGAGTGGGTGGAGCTCCAGAAGCCCTGTATTTGAACATTTCCTCTTAGGCACTTACTAGCTATGTGACCATGGGCAGGTCTCTTCACCTCTTTATACCTTATCTGTAGAAGGGGGATAATAATATACCCTTCCTCATAGGGCTGTTATGAGGATGGAATGGACAAGGTGTTCCCCAAACTGTAGTTCACCTTTAAGCTTCAATTGCAGCTTTAACTGTCCAATTACCGTGTGCAATCCAGCGATGTTTTGCTTTTCTCTGAGATCCTCAGGGTCTTTTGCCACATTTTCATTGAATGGGAATCAATCTTTCTACACAGCTTCAGGGGAGCATGCATGTCAGGCACAGCTGTGCTGGGGCTATCCTGCCTCATGCACTGGACTGGCTCCAACATTTCACAGCCATTACAGAGATTAACTACATGAGTCTACTTCTGGGACTGGACAGGGTCTCTGGGGATAGGAGTCACCTTGGGCACAGCTGTGCTTGAATTGTTCAAGGAGAGAATATCGTCACTGAAAGCAGGAGTCCTGAATCCTTTCGGTGTTGTTGGACTCTTTGTCAATCTGGTGAAGACTATGGACCCTTCCTCAGAATGTGCTGTTGTTTTTTACATTCATGATTAAAGGAAATGCTAAATTTTAGTTAGATTTTAGTGAAAACAAAGATGTAATTCTTTTCCTCCAATTCAAATTCATGGGCTACCTGAAATATATCCACGGACTCAGGGTTAAGAACCTCCAATATAAAGGGAAGGAAAATAGGACAATGGGAGGCTTTTTTCATCAGCAACCAAGTTGTGGAAATCACTCCTGGGAAGTGCCCTCTGCCCTGCCCTTCCCTTGGAGTGGATGGCTTCTCCCAGAATCTCCGTGTACAGAGGGGGACCAGGCCAGTCACATCTTCATTCCTCACCAGGCTGTGCTCTGGACTTCTCCTTCATGCCCCAGCAGTGCTGGCTACCTTCTTTCTCTACCTTCTCCCTCTTTTGGCTTCCTTTTACATGCGTCTTCCCCATTAGAATGTAAGCTCCATGAGGGCAAGGTCCATTTTTCTTTTTACTTGTATTTGTACTCTTCTGACTCATTGGCTGACCAATTTACTAGGGTATTTTAAAACATCATGGATACCTTTGAGTTCAATTTCTGGTCAACTTTATAAATATTCTGTTGTTGCTTTTCATTGTTAACTTTGTGACTTCCTTTGGTCTGCTAGGTTGGAGCACAGGGCCAGGAAGTCAGGAAAATCTGTGTTTACATCATTTTTTTTTCCTGCTCACTTTAAAAAAAAATTATTCATTTTTAGTTTTCAATATTCATTTCCACAAGATTTTGAGCTACAATTTTTTCTCTCCCCATCTTTCTCTTACCCCTGCCACAAAATAGCAAGCCTACCGAATACCCCTTCCCCCAATCTGTTCTCTCTTATATCCTCCCCCCTCAATCCCCTAACTTTCTAGTAGGGCAAGATGGGTTTCTACATCTCAGTATCTGTATACCTTATTTCCAAATTGCATGTAAAAAGTCAATTTTTAAACATTTGTTTTTAAAACTTTGAGTTCCAGATTTTTTCCCCTTCTTCTCTACTCACCCACCCCCACTGGGAAGATAAGCAATTCAATACAGATTGTACATGTGGAGTTACCCAAATAATTTCTATAGTAGTTATATTGTGGAAGACTAACTATATTTCCATCCATACTATCCTGTCCCCCACTTATTCTATTTCCTCCTTTGACCCTATCCCTTTTAAAAAAATGTTTGCTTCTAACTATCCTCTTCCCTACTCTGCCCTCCCTTCTATCCTCCCCCTCTTATCCCCTATTTTCCTGTAGAGTAAGATACCCAATTGAGTATACACACACACACATATACACACATATATACTCCTTTCAGCTATCCTCATACTGAGAAAAGTCTTATGAGTTAAAATTATTATTTTTCCATATAGGAATGGAAATAGTTCAACTTTAATAAGTTCCTTATGATTTCTTTTTCCTGTTTACCTTCTCATGCTTCTCTTGCTTCTTTTATTTGAAAGTCAAATTTTCTGTTCATCTCAGGTTTTTTCATCAAGAATGCTTGAAAGTCCTCTATTTCATTGAATAACCATAATTTTCCCTGTAGTATTATACTCAGTTTTGCTGAGTAGGTGATTCTTGGTTTTAGTCCTAGTTCCTTTGACCACTGGAATACCATGTTCCAAGCCCTTCAATCCCTTAATGTACAAGCTGCTAGGTCTTATCTTATCCCGATTGTTTTTCCACAGTACTCAGATTGTTTCTTCCTGACTGCTTGCAGTATTTTCTCCTTGACCTGGGAGCTCTGGAATTTGGTTATAATATTCCTAGCAGTTTTCTTTCTGGGATCTTTTTCAAGAGGTGATTGGTGCATTCTTTCAACTTCTATTTTGCCCTCTGGTTCTAGAATATTGGGGCAATTTTCCTTGAGAATTTCTTGAAAGGTAGTGTCTAGACTCTTTTTTTGATCATGGCTTTCAGGTAGTCCAATAATTTTAAAATTATCTCTCCTGGACCTGTTTTCTAGGTTAGTGGTTTTTCCAATGAGATATTTCACATTATCTTCATTTTTTTGTTTGTTTGGATCTGTTTTATAGTATCTTGATTTCTCATAAAGTCATTGGCTTCCAATTGCTCCAGTCTAATTTTGAAGAAGTTATTCTCTCCAGTGAGTTTTTGAAATTCCTTTTCCATCTGGGTAACTTGACTTTTTAAAGCATTCTTCTCCTCATTGGCTTTTTGGGCCTCTTTTGCCAATTAGAGTTAGTCTATTTTTTAAGGTATTATTTTCTTCAGTATTTTTTGGGTTTCCTTTAGCAGGCTGTTGACTGGCTTTTCATAATTTTCTTGCATCATTCTCATTTTTCTTCCTAATTTTTCCTCCACTTCTCTTACTTGATTTTTACAATCCTTCTTGAGCTCCTCCATGGCCTGTAATCAGTTCATATTTTTCTCGGAGACTTTTGATGCAGGAGTTCTGACTTTTCTGTCTTGCTCCTTATTGTCCCTAAAAAAGGATTCTATGATCTGTTTATGCTTCCTCTGTTTGCTCATCTTGCCAGCCAATTACTAGATTTTTGAGCTCTTGCCATAGTAGAACTCTGCTTCCACAATGAAGAAAGCTATGTCCCAAATTGCTGGGGTTTTTGCAGCTGCCAGAGCTATTAGATGGGTGCCCTCTCTACAGCCCCCACATGCTGCAGCTCATTGGTCACATACCCCAGGACCATCACCCAAGACTGTGATCCAGATCCAAGCAGATCAAAGCAAGAGCAATTTCCCTCTGAATAGTCACTTGGTCTCCCTACAATGTGCAGGCCAGGAACTCTAAAAGCAGTCACGCAGCAGTAGCCACAGCCACTGGTCCTCCTCTGCTTCTCGCTCTGAGGGTAGCAGCCAGATCATGCTCCCCCTATTTGAACAAATTTCCGCACTAAACTTTTACTTTGCCTTTGGCATTTTTCAATTGAGAAGTCTGGAAATCGCCACAGCTGCCGGTGATTTACTCTTGTGAAGTCTGCTCCAGCCACAGCTGGTCAGGGCCACCCTGGGTCTAAAACCTTAGCTCCTGTGGGACTGTGCTTGGCTCCCAGGGTGCTGCTATGGACCCTTCCTGCTGGCCTGCAGAGCTTCCTTCCGCAGGAGATTTGTTTTTCTCTGTCACTTTGTGGGTTCTGTAGCTCCAAAGTTTGTTTAGAGTCATTTTTTACATGTAATCCAGGAGGTAGAAGCTGGAGCCATACAGAAATGCTGTTTCTATTCCACCATCTTGGCTGTGCCCCTACGCTTTTTTTTTTTTTTTTTGCAAAAAAAAAAGCAAAGAATTGCTAGAATCTTGCTAGAATCACCAGAGGAATTAGAAGTGGTTCATATCTGTCCTCAGACATCTGTCCTTGGCTGTGTCACCCTGGGCAAGACTTAACCTTTGCCTTCCTCAATTTTCTCAACTGAAAAATGGGGATAGTAATAGCACCTACTTTCCAGGGTCATTTTAAGGATTAAATGAGATAATAATTGTGAAGTGATTGGCACAGTACTTGGCACATAGGTGCTTATTTTCTTCAGTATTCTGGATTTTGAGAGTCTTCTTGAAGATATAGTGAGAGTCTTTCTGTCTCTGTCTTTGTCTCTGTCTCTGTCTCTCTAATGCCTTCTATAGATGGTTGAGATGTAAGGAGGTGAAGTAGATAAAGTAGGTAAAGATTAAAGATAATGCTCTTTGAGGCAGTAAAGACCTGTGTCTGACATACAGTAGCCACATTACTAGGGACAGTCACTTAGTAGTATAATAACTTACATTCACATTGTTTTGACATTTGCAAAGCACTTTTTGAGCATTATTTTATTGGCTCCTCACAACAACCCTGTGAAATAGGTGCTGCAAATTAGGCCCCATTTTATAAGTCAGAAAACTGAGGCTCAGAAATCCTAAGTGGAATGAGCTGCTTCAAGAGGTTTGGGGGGGGTATTTCCCCTCATTGTCAGTCTCTAATTGGAGGCTAGTAATCACTTGTCAAATGCATTAGAGTGTGGATTCCTTTTGGCTTTGGGTTGGATTAGGTGGCCATTGAGGTAAGTGACTTGGGCAAGGTCACATGACTAGTATCTGAGGCAAATTTAAAACCCAGGTCTTCCTGACTCCAAGTTTAGCATTTAATGACACCACACTCCCCTCAGACTGCTAGATCATTTAAGTGCTCGTTGCTCAAGCAATTCTCTGTATTTTAAGATGAAGACAAGGTGCTGAATACTGGGAGATTACACCTGGGGAAGTCTCCATACCATTAAAGTCCTAGATATTTACTGATATCTACACCCCCATATGATTAGATTAGAATTCAGAGTTCTACTCCCAAACTTTGTCCACAGACTTCAAGTTAAGCCACAAGAGGGGAGTCAATGTCTGACCATAGTGACTCATGCACTTTCTCGTGGGAGAAAGTACTAATGGTCACAAAATTCATTTCTGCAAGTTTTCAAAATGATCAGGGCTGTTTTGATGTAAAAAAAAAATTTAATCTAATTTCCATTTGTAGACCATGCCAGTGACTCACACCCAAAGAATCTGCCTCCCTTTTTGTTTTGAGTAATTTCTTAAAAAAATTAAATTTATACACAAAATGAGAAAAAAACCCAACATTGTTATGTACACAGCAGACCATAAGAGAGAATTAAATATATAACAATAAATTTTCATTTCAAGAAAACCTATATAATAAATACTACACAGTTTTCAAGCTGCCCAATTTTTCTTTGCTTCCTTGTTGGTTGGTTTTCTTTTGTTCTTTGCTGTGCACTTTTTACTTTGCTATACCCCTATCCCCCCACCCCCAAAGGCTACAATCAAGCATGGATACACACACATACATATATACATGTGTATACATATATGTGTATGTACACACAGATATCTGTAAATATACACATATAAACTCATACATATACATGTAAGACCATGCTATGCTTATTTCCTTCTATCTGAAGGATATCCTTCTCTGAAGGTTGATAGCATCTTCTTTCATTGGTCTAAGTCTTTTCTTGTTTTTCTAAATCAATTAGCTCATCATTTCCTACAACAGAGCAATATTCCAACCCAATCACATCCTATCTGAGAGATTGTCTTTGAAAGCTTCCCCCCTCCCCAATTTTCTCCATTCCTTCTGTTCTTGGCTATATAAATTTTATTTATACAATAAAATTTTGATTTAAAATAATAGAAGCTATTCTTTTTATACTTCAACAATGCTCTTACCTTATAATATGGTTTAATACCGCTGAATTTACTTCCTTTACATTTTTTCCCCTTTGGTTTCTTTGAAGTTCTTGACCTTTTCTTTTTTTCTTCCAAATGAACTTTATTATTATTTTTCTAACTCAGTAAAATAATTTTTTTTTAGCAATTTAATTGGGATAACATTGAATAAATAGATTCGTTAGGTAAAACGGTCACTTGAAAGATTATATTAGCTTTACCTATCTGCCTCCCTTTTGTAAGACATGGAGTTTTCTGCAGGCTTCTTTTTAATTTACTACCTTGTATATAGATTTGAATTAGTCTCTTATAAATCATAAGCAAGAGTCTCTTTCTTCCCGCACTCACCCTCTCTAGTTGCTGGTCCCACACAACAAGTCAAAGCTTGTCAAAGACAATTTTTGAAATCTTGAATAAATCTGGCATTTTGTTGGGACAGCTGCGAAATACATTTCTGTTTCTCTCTCTCCCCTCCTCTCCCTCCTCCCCCCAGCTGATTTCCTTTCCTCTTCCTGGCTGTGAACAATGCAATTTGTGTAGTTCCATTTTTAGCCAGGCTTTATATTTGAGTTATATTCTCCCTCCATGCACATTGAAATTAATTTCTTCTAACACGAGTGGAGGAAGGGGGCCGAGGGGAAGTTGCTACCCCACACAAAAAAAGGCTTTACAAGCCTGGCCTGAGCTAAGTTGTGGTGAGCAGAAACTCTTCAACCAAGCCCACTTACAGGGAAGTAAAGTTCAATTTATAGATTTGAGAGGGAAGTCCAGTTTTTATGGACCTTGTCCAAAAAACCCAACAAAAATCTTTAAACAGGAGGGGAGAAATGAACCTGAGCCAGTTTGAATGGACCTGTTCATAGGGACTGTACTTTCCAGGGCTAGTTTTGGCTCACCAATTTCAGAGGCAGAGGACTGGTGGAATTAGACACTAATGGACATACCATAAGCACATCTGTGATGACGCTTTTAGTTCTAAATAGAATTTTTATTTAACAGGGCACTGAATTGACAGCCCACATCTTTGGAATTTTTTTAACAAGGGGACAATATATCTTATCCCCTTCTCCTACATTTTTCTTAATCCTTAATCACCATCCAGCATTTCCCAATCCTAGTTAGCTCATTGGGATTTTGTAATTGGTTTGCCTCTCCTAATTTCTCACACAGCAGAGCTATGTGTTTCTCCACTGGACAACTGAGCCTTGGGGTTTCTAATGCTGTTGAGTCTTGGTTCCTAGCTCTGTAGTGAAGGTGCCAACTTACATTCCATTCTCTTCCCATATTCTCTCCCCTTTGTCCTCTCTTGCCTTCCCCCACCTACTTCAGTGTGTCAAGAGGAGAAAAGGAATGCATTCTTTTGGACTGAAAATTTCCCTTGTTGAGTCCTAAGCCACATTAAAAAAAATAGTTGGAGTAACTTGACCAATTCGGGTTTTTAGGCCTGAGAAAACCAGACAATTTTTGATAAAAATTCATTTATGATAATTTTTTGGTCACATAGCGTTGAATTGCTTTCTTTTGTCAAGAACCAGACTTATTTACAGAGCCATTGCTATGTTTTCAAGGTGCTGATAAAGTTCAGAACTGAAAAGGACCCTAAATATCATCTGATCCAAATTCTCTTCCCATTTTTTTCAAGTTCAGGAAACTGAGTTCCAGAGAGGGGAAGCAACTTGGCTGATACCCCATAGGTAACAAATAAGAAGTCTGGCATTTGCATGCAGGTCTGCTGATTCTGAATCCTAGGTTCTTGCCTTTATCACACATGTTATCTCTGTGTTACTAGAGCCACTTTGCTACACCAAGGTGGGATTTGTGGTAATTCTAAATTTTTTTTTTCATTCTCTTCCTCTTTGGAGGAAAATTTGAATGTAGGAGCTAGAGATGTGGGTTCCATTTGGAGACTTGGGAAACAATTGATTAAGCTCTAAAAATGCCTAATAATGATAACTTGGATTTCTAAAGTTTGCAAAGTGCTTTACATATTAGATTATTGTATATATACTTATTTGTTTAGGTTTTTGCTATAGAATCTCAGATTTTTAGAGGCAGAAGGGATTAACTGAGAATCAGAGAGATATAGTCTTAGAGGTCTGAGAGACCTTAGAGGTCATCCAGTCCATTCTCACATACAATAAAATACTTTATCATCTGTTTATTATGACACCCAAACTCTGTCCTTTTATGCTCCTCTTTATTTTTCTTCCTAGGAAGTAGATGGATCAAAATTCAGTAAAATGATATGCAAAGACTTTTCTATTTAAATAAATTTCCTAACACAAACAACTATCCAAATTTGATAATACTATTGATGACATACATTTTGTAATGGGTTATTGCATTTTCTGTCAAGTTCTTGAAAAATAATTCAGTTGTAATTTCATGATTCTGTTTCATAGAAATAATGCCTACTAATGTTTTGCTCCACATCTATGTGCATAAGGCCTCTCAGTTTTCATCTTGACCCTAGAGTCTTCCCCAGATTTCCAGTGGCCATCAATTCTACCCTTTTGAACTTTTCCCCAGGGCCTTCTGTAGTACTCAAGCACTACTCCCAGGGATAAACTTGTCTTTCATTCTCCTGGTTTCCATCCTGACTTCTCGGGGTTTTACTTCCAACTTTTGCCTCCTGTAAGGTGGGTTTCCTGAAGCTTCACAGGTCACAACCTGAAGGAAGGACTTTGAACGGTCTAATCACTAGTGTCCTTCAAGGCACCATTCTTTCACAACTAATACTCTACCTGGACCTGTTCCTCGTTAGTTAATATGCTTCACCCTGCCCCCAGTATCCATTATACTCTTCCCATCTCAGTGATTCTGAACCTCCAATTGCTATGTACCTCCAGACTCCTAACCCTTTTCTTCATCCTCACTAAGACCTTTATGCCCTCAAACCCTAAGATTTTGTTTTGCTTTTGCCAGGTTATCAATCTTGCAACTGGTTATACTCTTTTTCCTTCCCTATCTTGACTTCATGGTGAACCACTTAAACTCTACCTCATCCCCTCCTCTCTGTTTCCTTGTTATCTTGTGCCAAATGGAAACCCTGGATTACTTGTACCATTTTCATCTATCATTCCTATTCATGTGCTGCTTAATGGAACTGGAGGAAATCACTGAACTCTGCTAATTGGGTCCAGTAGAAATTTATGTTGCAAAGAAATCCTTTTACAACTTCCTAATCAATTCTCTATCACTCATGGCACAATGACTCTTCCAGATTTTTTGTTTCTCTTCAAGCTTCCCTATACAGCACATTCCCTCATTCTCTTCACTGAGAAACTCATCTCATACTTCACTAAGAAAAAAAATTGAGGCCATTCTCTAAGAGTTTCATCTTCTCCCTTTCTTTTCGTATCCTAGTTTGATAATTTCAACAGTTCTACAGTTCCAGTGGATTCATTGATAATCTCCAAGCAGATGATTCCCAGATTTGTATGTCCTTCCTGGTTTCTCTCTGGAGATCTGGTCACAAACTGTATTTCCCATAAGCATCTCAAATTGAGCATGTCTCAAATAGACGTGGTTATCTTTCCCCCCTAAACTTGTCATTCTTCTCAATTTTGCTATTGGTTTGAGGGCACTACTGACCTATCAATTACCCTGGTTCAGAACCTTAGTGTCTTCCTCAGATTCTCATTTTTATTCATCCCATGTGTCAAATCTGTTAACACATCTTATTATTTCTACCTTTACACCATATTTCACAGATAAAATGATAGCCATTGGAGGTCTTCTCTCCACTCACACAAACACCACCTTGTCAGCCAAGTTAAGTCAGTAAGCATTTATTAAAACCTGCTATGTGCTGGGCACTGTGTTCAACATTAAGGATACAAAGAAAGCAAAGATTATCCTTATCTTCAAGTTGCATACAGTCTAATGGGATTGGTGGTGGTGGGTCTTACTTAACCAAAGGGTCAATATTATTGTCACTAAAAGCAGGCTTCTTGCCAATAAAATCAAATAGAATTTACCTGTAGTGCTTCCCAGAGAACCAGGAAAGCCAATGTCTCTCTTTACCCCAGCGTCCTTCTTGCCTTTTGACTCATACTTGAAATAGTTGTAATACTGAGAGATTTCATTTTTAGAAAGGTTTCATACATATTGACTCATTTGCTCCTCATACCCTATGAAGTAGGTAATACAAGTCTTACTGTCTTCATTTTACAAACTGAAAAATGAGCCTCAGAGAAATTTAATTCCTCTGCCCGAAGTAATCCAGAGAGTAAATAGTAATTGTGAAATGAACTCCAATGTGCTGGAACCTCAGTCTTCTGACTCTCATTTTGATATATATTGTCTTCATTTGTCTTAGTTAAAATTTTGATTACCTTTGGATTATAAATAACTTTTGGTTATTGATCACCTATACGTCCAGTATAAATGAGTGGGGTCCTTTCTTGAGAGTTTCTGATTGGGAACTGAAGGGGAGAAACACAGCGCTAAAGGTGTGAGGGAAGTGGGGAAGATGAACTACTGAGGGGGAGCCATGGAGTTACCAAAGAGTGTCATAGCTTTGCTGACAGCAACAACTCTTTTTTTTTTTTTACCTTACTGTTTCTCTTCCCAATTTTTATTCTGTATTCTGAAAAATGCAAGTTCCTAATGAAACGAAAATTGAATCTTAATTTCTATGGGAAATTCACTAAAGAACCTGTAGACTCAAAAAATAGATAAATTCCCAGTGGCCAAGGTGGTTCATTGCCTTCTGAATCAAATGTAGAGGAGAGATGACTTAATCTTTCAGGACTACTTCCTGCCCAAAGACCTCTATAAATATTAACTGAATGATTGATATCTTCCTAGCATCCATGAAGCTAAATCTTCTGCCACCTAGGCTTCTCATAGTGACATAAAATGAATGTCCTACATGACATGGTACAAATCACATCTCTGGGACTTTGAGTAGGTGACAATATTCATAGCTTTATTATAATCCAGGGCTACATTAATACTTTGAAAGGAAATTATTTTGTTTTCACATCATCTTCATTTTTAAATATATCTCTTCTGTCTCCACCACTACCCAGCTGGCCATCTCTTAACAACAAAGAATGAAGAAAGAGGGAATAAAAAGCATTTCAGAATAACTGACCAATACATCAGTTGAGTCTGATTGTGTGCTTCATCCGGCACCCACAGTCTATGACTTCTGCAAAAAAGTCAGAGAGGTATATTTTCTCAGCTCTTCTTTAGGACCAAATTTCTCAGCCATTAAAATTGTCTAGCATTCAAGTCTTGTTTTCTTTTTGCATTTATAAGTCATTCATTGTGTACACTGGTTCTCCTTACTTCACCCTACATCAATCTATATGTGTAGCCTGAAGTTCAAGACTGAATCTTTGTAGAAGATTCTCCTTATTGGTGGCTAGAATGATTACTTGACACTCTGTGCCTCAAGACATCATTATCTCCACCAATGCAAATGTTCAGGCTTGAACCTTAGGTTACACAATTTTTTGGTGGGGTGCAATATATATTTTGTTGTTCAGCTCATAGATTCCTATCTGAGTATAACAGCTGTTGGGTCTTTACCTAAGAATGAGATTCATCTTGTTCTTTTCCAGGGCAAGGGAAGCAATAGCCTTAGTGTTCTCTGTCCTGGTCAGGTCAGCTCTGGAATCCTCTGTTCAGTTGTCAGTGTTACATTTTAGGAAGAATGTTGGCAAGTTGAAATGTGTCTAGAGTAGGGTAACCAGCTTGTGGAAGGGACTAGGGATCATGCCATGCAATAATGGCATTGATTGGAAGAACTAGAGAAGAGAATATGAATATGTAAGATGCACGAGCTCTGTCTTATACTTGAAGAACTGTCATGGAGAAGAAAGATTAATTTGTCTTGATTGGCCCCACCCAGAGTAGAGAACTATGAGCAAAGAGTAAAGGTTGGAGAAAGGCAGATCTCAGCTGGTTACAGGAAAAAAACCAGTACAAAATTCCTTCTCAACATTTAGAGCTACCCCAAAGTGGAGTAGATGGCTTTGAGATATAGCAAATTCCTTACCCTTTGAAATTTTCAAGGGGAAAGTGGATAAATACTTGTCAAGGGTATTGTAGAATGTATTCTTGGTCAAGACAGGCTGGAGGTTCTGTAATTTTGTGTGTGTGTGTGTGTGTGTGTGTGTGTGTGTGTATGAAAATGAGTGTGGAAAGCATGCCAGACAAATACTGAGACCAATGGTATTAGCAATTCAAGTGTAAGAGTGAGAGAATTTGGTATTGTTTCTTCTCACCTATTTATCTCACTCAGGGGGATTTTATTTTTAAAGAAACATTTGACTTTGAAGCCTAAATAAATAGTTTTTGCTTTATTTTTTCCCTTATCATTTCTTCTTTATAGTCTCACATTACTGATGATCAATGGAGTTTGAGCCAACATCTGCCATAGAAAAGAAATTACTCCCAGCTGTGCTTGTGACTCAAAACTGGGCAACTTGCCTAACAAATTAGTTTTTAGGAAATTATCACCACTAGGAATTTCTAGCGTCAGAACAGAGATGGAGTGTATGGGCACTGGATAGCAGGCTATCATTTCCCTCATTCTCTGCCAGCTCAAGAAGAAAAAACCAGGCATCCTTCTTCTGTTCCTTCGGATTCTTCATTCTCTTTTACACAGCTTTGTCAGTGGGGGCCACTCTCCCTAAATCAGCCACTGCAAAGAATAGAACAGGAGTATGTGGAACATTATTCCACTATGACATTCACACTCAGATGGTTAGAGATTTCTCAGGTAATTTGCATTCCCACTGGTCATGTTTGTCTTCAACCATGAGCTCCCAGATCATCTGGGCAGTGAATATACACTGGCTTATAAAGGGGAAATGCCACTCTGGAAATATCTAGATTCTATTTGTCATTAGCATCACAAAGAGAGCAAGGGGACTTGTTCTAGGAACGGACAATTTCAGAGTCACAAAATTCTTATGTGGGCAATGTCTATTTGACAATTATTATTTTATGGCCTAAGGACCGCTAGATGGCTCTGGGTGTGGAGTATGGAGGAACTGAATTCAAATCTGGTCTCAGACACTTACTAGTTGTGTGACTCTGGGCAAGTCACTTAACCCTGTTTGCCTCAGTTTACTCATTTGTAAAATGAGCTAGAGAAGGAAATGACAAACTAATGCAGAAAACCAGGAAAACCCCAAATGGGGGGAGACATTGGACATGACTAACTGATTGAATAACAATTTTATGATGTGAGAACCTAAGTTATTCATAAAGAGAAAATCAAACTCCTTTGAGAGCTGTACTAACTCTTTGAAGGTCATGAAGGTATTATTAAATATACTTCTACTCTATTCAATTGTCCTATATTAAAGATTATAATCTGGGGTTCTTGCACCTGTGGATATATTTTGGTGGGTCTGTGAATTTGGATGGGTAAAAAATTATATGCATATATACACATGTGTATATGTATGTGTGTATATATTTTAATGTAGTTGACTTCCTTATTTTATACATATTTTATTTTGTACTTTTAAAATCATTATTTGGAAGAGCGCTTTACCAGACTGCCAAAGGAATCTACGACACACAAAAAAGTTAAGAACCTGTATCTTAGGTGGTACAGGTTGATTGTCTTTCATGGTAGAGGCATTCAATTTTGCTCTAGAAACACTCAATTAACCCAGAAAATGTGAGGAAACACACTTCTTTCTTCTAGGAACTTCAAGTCAATTCACCAAACATATTAAACAATTATTATGAGTCAAATACTGTGCTATATCCTGGAGATTCCTAGAAATGCGAAAAACCAGTCCCTACCCTTAAAGAACTCACAGGCTATTGGGGAAGACAACATGTAAACACTATGTACAAACAAGATATGGATAGAGAAAACTGGAGATAAGTTTATAATAACTTGACCATGTATCTTTTTAAAGCTGCTCTGTTTTTTGGTAGGTATTCCAGGGGCTTTCTTTTATTCTCTTCACATTTATTTTTGTTTTGGAGGAAATTTTATCCCTACCACTCTTTTTTCTTTCCCCATACTCACATTGAAAAAAAAAAAAGAAAACAAAACTCTTATGACACATATGTAGGCAAGCAAAACAAATCCCCCACATTGGTTATATCTAAGAATGTACACCTCTTACTAGATCTTGAGTCCATGACCTTTCTGTCATTTCTTACTATGTTTCTTCATTGGTCCTTTAGAATCATAGTCAGCCATTGTGTTGATCAGAGTTCTTAAATCTTTCAAAGTTGTTTATCTTTACAAAGTTGTTGTTATTCTATACTTTATTATCCTAGTTCTTCTCATCTCACTCTCCATCAGTTCATACAAGTCTTCCCAGATTTCTTTGAAACCATGCCATTTATTATTTCTGACACCACAACATAATTTCATCACATTTGTATACACAATTTGTTCCACCATTCCCAAATTAATGGGGACATTGAATTGCTGCAAATTTTTTTTTTGTACATAAAGAACCTTTTTCCTCTTTCTTTGATCTTTTGGGTATTGATCTAATAGTGATATCACTGAGTCAAAAGTAATGTACGATTCATTAACTTTTTGGCCATAGTTCTAAATTACTTTCTAGAATGGTTGGATCAATTCATAGCTCCACTAAAAGTACATTTTTAAACCACCTGTTTATGTTTTTTGACAATTTATATTGAGAAATAGCTTTAATACTTAAACATTTTAATCAGTTCCTTATATTGAGATCTTTGTCAGAAAAATTTGCAAAGATATTTTCTGCTTCCTTTCTAACCTTAACTGCATTGATTTGTATAAAAACTTTTACATCTATGTCATCAAAGTTGTCTGCTTCACTTTGGTGATCTCTATTTCTTTTTTGGTCTTGAACTCTTCCCCCCATAAATACCTCTAAAAAATGACTTCTTCCTTGTTCCTCCAATTTGTTTATGATATGACCTTCTATTTCTAAGTCATATATCCCATTTGGAGGCTTTCTTGGTACATGGTATACTAATATATACCTATTTTTTTTCTGGAATGTTTTCCAGTTTTCTCAATGTTTTTTAGTCAATTGATAAAATTGATTAACTCTATCAAGCAATTGATGGAACCCCCAGAAGTCCCTCTCCAAGCTTTTGTGGCAGCAGGCTGGATATCCTTTCTTTTATAATCTTACCCCCACATCATTTCCCTTCATATACTCTCTGTTGCACTTATAATGCTTACTGTATTCAGCATGTGGTATTCCATCTCCCACCTACATGCCTGTGAACAAGTGGTCCACTCATGTTGAAATGCCGTCCTTTCTTAGTACTGCCAAATGAAGCCCTAGCTTCCTTCAGATCAGTATCCTTCAGATACCATTTGTTATGAGAAGCTTTACTTGATCCCCTCTTTCTCCTTTATTGCTTTATATATGTGTGTGTGTATTCTTTTTGTATTTTAAAAAATAATATATGTATGGGACACTCTTAGTTTTCAATTCTCTGCCACCAATAAAAGAGTTGCTATAAATATTTTTGTACATAAAGACCTTTTTTTCTCTTTCTTTGATCTTTTTGGGCATTGATCTAGTAGTGAAATTACTGGGTCAAAGGTAACGTACACTTCACTAACTTTTTGGCCATAGTTCTAAATTGCTTTCTAGAATGGTTGGACCAGTCCACAGCTCTACCAAAAGTGAATTAATATGCTTATTTTCCCATGGTCCCTTCAGCATTTTCTATTTTCCCCCTTTTTTGTTGTTTGCCAACCTGAGGGATTTAAGGTTTCTTTCAGAATTCAGAATTCTTTCAGAATTCTTTTAATTTTAATTTCTTCAATTATTAGTAATTTAGAACATTCTTTTCCATATGGTTGTTGCTAGACTGGACTGTTGTATGTTGCATCTCCTGGGGAAAATATCAGCTCCTTGGGGGCAGGAACTGTTTTATTTTTGTCTTTGTATTCTGATGCCTGAGCATCATACGAATTTGATCAATCTTTGTTGAATTGAGTTGAATGAATGATTTCAGCCCTTTCAGAGATGAGATCATTTAATCTAATTCTTCTGCCTTTAGAGAGGACTGTGCTTAACTCTCCCATACACATATGGATGGAGTGCATCTACACTAATTTTCCACATTCAGGAACTATTTTAAGCTGTGATCTTCCCAATGACACCATCAACATCACAGAAGAAAAAAGACATGGAAGTATCAGGACATTTTTGGATTTTATTTTGTTAAAAGTTAATTTGGGAACAGGGGGTGGGAATGGGACCAGAACTATCATTTCAATGTGGTAGAGACCCCCAGGTGAGGAATTTTCTCTGTCAATGCGGTTTGGCTCTTGCTCTGCAATGTATGGTCTTAGAGAGTTTCCTTGGGCACTGTGATGGTAGTGATGTGCCAAAATCACAGAGCCAGTATAAGTCAGAGCTGGGGCATGAACCTAGGTCTTCTAGGTAGGTGGAGCTAGCTTTTTTTTTTTTTTCTGCTGTGTCATTCAAAAAGTTAGGATAAGTTAATTCAGGATGAGAGGTAGAGAGTTGGGAGGGAACCTAGATGCCAGCTAGTCCAGTTGCCCTATTTTACAATGAATAAACTGAAACAGAAGGACTTGTCCAAGGTCACACGAGTAGTAAGTGTCAGAGATGGGATTTGAATCCACATCTTCTGATTCCAGAATTAGCATTCTTTCCCCTATACCTCACTGACTTCTTTGGAGTTTATGATTTTATGAATGGCCATTTTATATTTTGTTTATCTGAATGTTCATTTTTGTGAACTTACTAAATTAAAAACAAAACAATTATGAAAATAAGGAAAAAATGAGAAAAGAACATGAATCATCCATATTTTGAAAAAATAGGTTACATGTGGTTTTGAAGACAAATTATATTTTAAAATTATTTTAACATTTAAATTTTCTAGGGATTCCAGAAGCTTCCCAAGGGGTCATGAAAAGGGAGGGGTTAAGATGACGGAACATCTCTGGGGAAAATCAAATTCTCTTGACTTTGATTTTTTCATCAAACAGGATGGTGCTGTACTTCATGAGGGAAGTATGAAGAACCTCAGGCAACTAGGTAGTTCAGGGAATAATGTGCTGGGCCCAGAGTCAGGAAGATCTGAATTCAAATCTGACCTTATTAGCACATTTATTAGCTGTGAGACCCTGGGCAGGTCACTTAACCTTTCTTTCTTTGCCTCATTTTCCTCAACTGTAAAATAGAGATAATAACCTGCCTCCCAAGGCTGTTGTAAGGATCAAATAAGATAGTTGTACAACTTTTAGCATAATGCCTAGAATATATTAGGTACTTAATAAATGTTTGTTTCTCTTTGTCTTATCTTTGACTTTTTGGTATTTTGTTAATTCCTCTTGTACAATCAATGCCTTCAGTTAATTTTCTATTTGGAAAATGACCCAAACATATCATAGCAAGTCCCTGATTACGTAGGAGACTAAAACAATGCTAAGATTTTGGTCTTGATGAAGAATGTGATCCATGTTTCATGCATTCTGACCTCCTTTCCACCCCAAATGTTTACACCGCCTATTTGCGCCTGATTTGTGATGAGTATTTTGAGCTTGTATTGGTCTAAGCAGCCAGTCAGACACACTGTATGTTGGCCCAACATAATGATGTCATTTTGGTCCTCTTTGAGAACAAAGGGCAACAACCACCATTGTGGACAGAATCTCTCAGCATCCCTAGTCCCTGAAGTCATGATGGTTTTACCCTCACAGGACACCAACTAGGAATGCTATGGACTCTCTGTCCTTTTACTTGACCTGTCATTAGCACTGAAAGGAAGGAGGGAAGATTTCTTTCCATTGGCAAGCTTGTACTGAGATGTACAGAGATATTTTGCCAGTCTGATACCCACAGCAACTGCTATGAATATGCAGGCATATTCCCAGGTTTGAATGGCAAGATATAACAGACTTTCCACATGGAACACAGAACCAAAACATTTATCCAAACACCAGAAATTCTAATCCATCATAGCAACAAAGAAATCTATACGCAATAATAATGTAGGGGCACTGCCATCTGCTAGGGCCTTCCCACAAACAACACTCACCACTTGTTGCCTGCTTCCTCTCTCTCCCTCAGCTCAAACTACTCTGACCAACTGCCTCTGGGCTCTGCTCCAGCTCTGCCTCTTCCTGTTTCATCCTTTCTGCCCCACCCCTTCCTGTTCCACCTGCTCAGCAAGCTCCTCCCACCATAGACTCATGTGACTCAGGCTTCCATGGGACTTAAGCAGGTCACATGGGCCTATTAATGGATGGGAAAGATCTTCCCATTTATATTATCATTACAAGAGATCAGAAAGATCCACTAACTACTTTCTCCTCTTAAAAAAAAAGAGGCCGATGAATGCAATTAATTGCTAGTGTTGTTTGAAAATATTTGAGGATTTTAGTGGAAATCAAGCTCCATATGAATCAAGCAATGTTTTAGGGACATGGCAGTCAACCAGTTATGGTACCCTTAGTTTGCATAAAGAAAGGTACAGTGTTCTCCAGGACTTAGGGACGTGATAATTTCCCTACTCTCTCCTTGTGTCAGACCACATTTGACATTTATATTCTATGTGTTGGACCATTTATATCTGAGTTTTGTTTTCAGATTTGGGTGCCATATTTATAAAGGTGCCTAGGATGGTGAGGTCAAATGACTTCAGGTCATATGAAGAAACTCAAAATGATTAGACTAGACAAGAAAAGATGGACATGAGATGGATATGAGAGTTGTTTTCAAATGCTTGGAAGGCTCTCGTATGGAAGAGGGATTAGTCAGTTATTCAATAAATATTTATTATAAACTTATTACATGCCAGCCAGTCAGTCAAACAACATTCATTAAACACATAATATGTGCCAGGCATTGTGCTAAGCACTGGGCATGCACAGAAAGGCAAAAACATTGTCCTTGACCTTGAAGAGCTCATTTTCTAATATAAAGATGTAAATGTCATGCATATGCACACATACATATGTACCCATCTCTCTCTCTACATATATACATGCACATATTTACACACACACACACACACACACACACACACACACACACACTGGCAGACAGAGAAAGAGAGGGGAAAAAAAGAGAGAAAGAGAAAGAGAAAGGATAAACCAAAGATAATCTAAGAGAGAAAACAATGATAAGCAGAGAAGACCAGGAAAAGACTCTTTTAAAAAATCTTTTAAAAAATATTTCATTCCCCCCAATAACATGTTAAAACAATTTTAAAGATTTGTTTGTTTTTTAAAGTTTTAAGGCCCAAATTCTATCTGTCCTTTTTTTTTCTCCCCTCCCCTTCCTTGAGTTAGTAAATAATCTCATATAGATTATACATGTGCAGCCATGTAAAACATCTCTGTTTTGGTCATTTTAATGAGAAGAATTTAAAAGAAAGGAAGAAAGGAAGGAAGGAAGAAAGAAAGAAAAATAGTATGCTTCAGTCTATACTCAGACAACATCAATTCTTTCTCTGGAAGTGAGTAGAATTTTTCATCATGAGTCCTTTGGAATTGCCCTGGATCATTGTATTACTGAGAAGAGCTCTAAGTCATTCACGATTCTTCATCAAACCACATTGCTGTTACTGTGTACAATGTTCTCCTGGTTCTGCTCATTCACTTTGCATTGGTTCATGTAAGTCTTTCCAGGTTTTTTTGCAATCATCCTGTTCATCATTTCTTAGGGCACAATAATATTCCATCACAATTATATACCACAACCTGTCTGACTATTCTGCAATTGATGGACATCCTCTTGATTTATAATTCTTAGCTATCATAAAAAGAACTGCTGTAAATATTTTTGTACAAGTAGGTCCTCCTCCCCCGTCCTTTAATATCTCTTTGGAATACAGACCTAGCAGTGGTATCACTGCATCAAAGCTGTGCTCTGTTTTATAACCCTTTGGGTATAGTTCCAAATTGTTTTCCAGAATAGTTGGATCAGTTCACTTCACCAATAGTGCATTAGTGTCCCAGTTTTCCCTTATCCCCTTCAACATTTATCATTTTTCTTTTTCTGTCATGTTAGTCCATCTTATAGGTGTGAGATGGTACCCCATAGTTATTTTAATTTATATTTCTCTAATCAATAGTGATTTAGAGCATGTTTTCACATGAGTATAGATAGCTTTGATTTCTTTCTATGGAAACCGTCTGTTCGTATCCTTTGATCATTTTTCAATTTGGGAATGATTTGCATCCTTATAAATTTGCCTCAATTCTCTATATATTTGAGAAATTAAGCCTTAATGAGAAACACTTGCTGCAAATTTCCACATATCCTCCCCCATCACTTTCTACTTTCTTTCGAATTTTCATTGTATTGGTTTTGTTTGTGCAAAAATTTGGTCCTAAATTCTCCATAGATCTGACAGATAAACTATTCCATGTTGTCCTAATTTGCTTATGGTATCACCCTTTATTTGTAAATCATATATCATTTTGACCTTATCTTGGTATATGGTATGAGATGTTGGCCTATATATCATTTCTTCCATATTGTTTTAGGAAAAACTCTTGCAGAAGGTATGATGTCAACTGAATCTTGAAGGAAGCCAAGGAAGCTAAGAGGAAGAGAGGACAGTCAGTGAGAAGTCATGGGATAGGGAAACACAGTGTCATGTTCAAAGAATAAGAAGTAGATCAGTATCATAGGATCATAGAACATGTGAAGGGTAAGAAGTCTAGAAAAGAGGCAGGGTTATAAATACCAAAGGACTTTATATTTGATCTTGGAATTAATAGGGAGCCACTGGCATTTATTGAGTAGGGGTGGTAATATGGTCTGACCTGAGCTGGAGAAAGAGGACTTTGGCAGTTAAATGGAGGATGCATTGGAATGGAGGAGGGGAGATCTGAGGTAGAGAACAATCATAAGGCTGTTGTAATAGTCTAGATATAAGGTGGTAGAAGAGTGAATGGAGATAAGAGATCATCTATAAAAGACAATATGAAGGTAGAAATTACATGATATGGCAATAGATTGAGTAAGTGGGTTGAGAGAAAGTGAAGAATCAAAGAGAGTGATTGGGAGGACGGTGGTGGGCTTGGGGAAAAAAAAAAGATGCAATGAGTTTTGTTTTGGGCATGTTCACTTTGAAATATTTTGAGGATTGAGAGCAGAACCAGGAGAACATTGTTCACATTAACAACCACATTGCGTGATGATCAACTAGGAATGACTTAGCTATTCTCAGCAATACCATAATCCAGGACAATTCCAAAGGACTTGTGATGGAAAATGCAATCTGCCTCCAGAGAAAGAGTCTGAATGCAGATTGAAGCATACTGTTTTCACTCTCTGTATTTTTTTCATGTTTTTTTTCCTTTTGGTCTGTTCCTTCTCTCACAAGATGACTAATATGGAAATATATTTTACATGAATGCATATATATAACTTATATCAAATTGCTTACTGCCTTAGGGAGGAGATGAGAGAGGGAGAAAAAATTGGAGCTCATAATTTTTTTAAATTAAATTTTTTATTTTATTTTAGTTTACATCATTCATTTCCATGAAATTTTGAGTTACAAATTTTCTCCCCATCTTTCCCCTACCCACTGCCCCAAAACAGCCATCCCGGTATATCTCCCCTCCCCCAATCTATTCTCTCCTATGTCTTCCCCCCTCACCCCTCTGACTTTTCGGTAGGGCAGGATGGATCTCCCAACCACAGTGCCTGTGTATCTCAAGGAACTCATAATTTTTTAAAAAAATGAATGTTAAAAATAGTCTTTACGTGTAATTGGAAACAATAATACTATTTCTTTTTAAAAATAAATATCTTGAGGTTTGAGATATACAGTGGGTAAGGTTAGGAACAAATTAATTGGTTAAAAATATCTAATATCTAAGAATCTTTTTAGATTCTCAGACATAATTGAATGACAAGTTGTTTATGAGATATCCAAATGAGACAATAATGGGAGAAAAGGAGAGGGCCCAAGACAGAGCCTTAAGGGACGCCCATAATTAGTGGTTGTGACCTGGAGGAAGATCCAGCAAAGGAGAGTGGGGATAGGATAGAGAGGTAGGAGGAGAATCAGGGGAGAACAAAGCCTAGAACAAAACCACAAAAACCTAGAGAGCAGAAGATGACCATCTATAGTGTCTAAGGCATCAGAATGGTGAATAAGGCTGAGGACTGATAAAAGGCCCTTAGATCAGGCAATTGAGAATCACCGGTAACTTTAGAGGGATCAATTTCAATTCATTGTAGGTGTCAGACTTAACCCTGATGGTGGAACTAAGTTTCACCTATTTTCAGCTTTGGAGGTGGAAGAAACAACAGTTGATCTCTCTAAATCTGTGCTACTGACAGAGCAATCTATCTATAGAGGGTAGTGGAAAAGGGAGGAAACAGGGTTGAATTGGGAAGTGGAGAGAAGGTGAAGGGAATGTAACATGAGGTCCGGCAACAGCAGTCCTTCCTTGGCCTGGAACATCATCCACATCAGACGTGGGAATAGCGTGCATGGGTTTGAGGCACTCTCCAGCCCTTTGATTTGGAGTCCCAGACAACCACAAATGTATCAATGTGAACTGAAAGTGGTACTGCTAACAGGGACATCTATAATTACATTTTACTTTATTAGTTGCAAGGGCTAATTGCAAGCAGAAACTCCTGATGCAAACGGCTGGAATTGAGATAATGTATATGTGGTTCGGGGGATGACAATGTGGCGGCAAAGGTTCTCTAATTTGGGGGATTCTCTGGCACTCATCACTAATTAAAGTCCATCTGGGCTCTCAGAAAGCAGGGCAAAGGGAGCTGCCAAGAGCCAGGATGGCTGAGTACTCTTGGGGCTTTTCAAATCTTGTAATCTCTCAACTCTTGCCCCTGAAGTGTCTCGAGCAGAGGGAAATGGCTTTTGTATACTCCAGGCAGGCAGTCTTATTCTTCTGGCTTGATTCTCACACAGCTGGTTTTGGTCTAGCCGAGGCTTATGCCAGGCCCCTGCAAGAATTGTTGGCCAAATTGACAATAACAAAATGTCACAGCCCTTCTTAGAGAGGGCTTAGGAAGACTATGTAAATGCTATGTCCTTCTATAGCTAAACAGAATGATCTATTCTTGTTCTTATAATAGCTAAATGATTATATGTGTGTGTGTGTGTGTGTGTATATAAGTACATATATATACATACATATATGTATATAATCAAATATGTACACACACATATATATATCAACTCTAGAAATGTGAGTTTTTAAAAATTAAAACTAATACTGGAAGTAGTATGTGTATGTAGACTTATATCTGAAAAAGGACAGCTAAGTGGTACTGTAGAGTGCCGGGCCTGGAGTCAGGTAGACTCATCTTTCTCAGTTCAGATCTGGCCTCAGGCACTTACTAGCTGTGTGACCTTGGACAAGTCACTTAACTCTATTTGCCTCACTTTCCTCATCTGTAAAATGAGCTACAGTAGGAAATGGCAAGCCACTTCAGTATCTCTGCCAAGAAAATCCCAAAATGGGTCACAAAAATGAATGAACAACAACAACAAGGATCAAATGCACAGTGGGGTTTAGATTCAAATCCTGATGTTCTAGCTCCAGTCTTCTAGGACCCCTTTGCTTTGACCCAAAATACAGCTAGCGTATTATCCTAATGCAACTCAGCCTGGTGACAGTCAACTCCTTTCAATCTGGAAATGGGGGTTGAAAACTCAGGAGTACATTTTTTGCTCCTAATGAGAACAAGACTTTCTGGAGGAAGTCCTAGATGCTCTGCCACACTTTGTCAGAGGCCCTGTTTCCATTGATTCACAGATTGCCTTCTCCTTCTTTGTAGGAATCCCCATGTTCTCTCATATATGAGAATCTCAGGCAGGAGTGCACTGGGAAATGTTAAGCAACCAACTCTCTGGAAAGAAAAAGAAGACGTATTACACAACACACTTTTATGTTTAATTTACATGAGCATTTTCTCAATTATCTTCTTCAATTTAAACAATCAAGAAGATAATAAATCATGCCCTGACTTGGAGCAGTTACCAATTTCTGAAGTGTAAATGTTCAAATGAAAAATTAACAATTGGATCTCATGAGCTGGTTTGAAGATTTGGTTCAAACTGGCTCCAGTACCCTGCTTCAGGCTAAATCTGCAGGCACAGTTAGTACTTCTTCCTAGATTACGTATGCTGACCTCGGTGTTGTCTATGGAAGCTGTCCCTATCTGGCTAGTACTATCCAATTTGTTACTCTTTCAAGAGCAGCTGGGTGGGTCAGTGAATAGAGCGTGAGGCTTGTAGTTAGAAAGACCCATCTTCCTGAGTTCAAATCTGACCCGAGACACTTAATTAGCTGTGTGACTCTGGGCAAGTCACTTAACCCTATTTGCCTTCGTTTCCTTTTTGGTAAAATAAGCTGGAGAAGGAAATGGCAAACTACTCCACTGTCTTTGCCAAGAAAACTCTAAATGGGGTCAAAAGAGTTGTACATGACTGAAACAACTCAACAGCATTTGGATCAAGGTCAATCATTTGGTGCCCTCCATATCAGAAACTGCACACGATCTAAAAACTTTATAGTGACCACCCATCTTGGTGCCCCAAACTGTGACTCAAAAGAATAGGAAAATGAGTCTTACTGTAAGCAAGTCCCTGGCTGGCCAATAGGCTTCTGGTTATTATCACTTTGTAATTGCAAAACTGGTCCCAGGACATCCAGACTGATATTTATGTATAAAAACATGATAGATATGTGGAATGGAAAAGTCAACACTAACATGTCTGAGGCAGTTCATAAAGTTCTTGAAGGCTTGGTCTCATTTCTCATTCTAGTGAAATCTAAGAAGACCAACTTCACACTGTTGCTTTTATCCAGGACACTGCTTCTTCTGGATTTCTCTCGGTACTCTTTTGCTTATAATTTCAGGGGCCTGTTTTTTTCAAAGATCACCACCAAAAATCACCAAGCCCCAGAAATACTTTCAGCAGAGCTGAAACTAGGGATAAGTAATTGGGATTTCCCCCTCAGATCAGAAAATGCAAAAGTGGCTTCATATTGTAGTATTCTTCTTTCCTTTCAATACCTTAGAAATCTAAGTTTCTGAGATTCCCAGGGTATCTTTCCTCTTTCTTCACCATAATACAACATAACATCTTCATAAGCCTCACCCCAAATGATCCTATTCCTACTTGCCCCAGTTACACAAAATATTGCTAGCTATTGTTCTAGTATTCAGTTTAGAATAATTCTTTAGATATATCTAGTTAGCAAGTGTTTCTATTTTCTCAAGAGTAGATTCCAATGGAGTTACTGTGTACCTAGCCTTTTTGACAAATGCTTGACAAAATGGCATTTATTAACAGATTGAAACCTCTTGATAAGAGTGAAAGAGGAGAATGTAAAAGCTGGCTTGAAACTTAACATAAAAAACAAACAAACTAAGATTTGTTTTCCTGGTCCTTGGTCCCTGGTCCCATCACTTCCTGGCAAATAGAGGGAGAAAAAATGGAAGGAGTGTTAGACTTTATATTCTTGGGCTCAAAGATCACTGCAGTCAGGGACTGCAGTTGTGGAATTAAAAGATGCTTGCTCCTTGGAAGGAAGGCTATGGCAAATCTGAACAGCATACTAAAAAAATATGAATATTACCTTGCTGGCAAAGGGTCATATAGCCAAAGCTATGGTTTTCCCAGTTGCCAAATACGGCTGTAAGATTTTAGCTATAAGGAAAGCTGAGTGCTGCAGAATCAATGCTTTTGAATTATGGTGCTGGAGAAGACTTTTGAGAATCCCTTGGACCTCAAGGAGATCAAATCATTCAGTATTTAAAGAAATTAATTCAGATTATTCACTGGAATGAGTGAAAACTTGAATTAATGAAAAGATAGGATTCATTGGAAAAGATCCTGATGTTGGGAAAGATTAAAGGTAAAAGGAGCAGGGGGCAGTAAAGGATGAGATGGATAGATAGTGTCATAGAAACGATGAACATGAGCTTGGTCAGACTTCAGGAGATAGTAGAGGATAGAAGGATCTGGAGTGCTATTGTCTATTGTGTCATGAAGAATCAAACATGACTGAACGATTGAACAACAACAAGCATGATAGTCAGTCTTCAGCTTTTCTCAAACCTTAAGTAGTCTTTCCTAATATTTTCTAATCATCTTCCTAACTAAAATGAGACTATCCGGGTAGATTATAAGCTCCTTGAGGGCAGGGACTATGTTTTGCCTCTTTTTTGTATCTCCAGTGCTTAACACAGTCCCTGGCACGTAGTAGGCATTAATAAATGTTGGTTGATTGATAGATTACTACCTTTAAATTGTTCTTGTTGCCTACCATTTTCCACTCCTAAACAACTAAAAATCGATTGGTACCTTGGACATTTCTTATGGCATGTGTTTGAATTAGAAGGACCCCAATGAAAGCCACTTTCTCTTATCTTTCTTTACCTTGGAAGACTGAAAAAATAACCATTAGTTTCAAAGATGGACAGCTTTGCAGCCATAGCTTCTCTAGTGGAGCTGTTTGTTGAAGCAAAGGTTGGGGGAATTCAGGGTGGTGATTAAAAGAAAAAGATTCTTCCACTTTATGTAGTTGGTTGTTTTACATGGTTCCTCCAGCTCTATAATACTTTAAAGTTTCTTGGGTAAAGTGAATTGTATCTTCTTATTCTATCTCCACCATGCAACATGGGGTCAAACACTTCCTCCTCTTCTTACTGGTTGCCTCTGCAATCCTACTCAGGCCCCTGTTCCATTCCCTCCTTTACTTTTATTCTCTTTCAATAGCCAGCTTCACTAATCACAATGTGTACCTTTCAGCTCATGTTTCATTTGCCCAAAGTACTAAAATGGATGAAGAGAAAAGTTGGAAGGTAAAATGATGAGGGATAAAACAAGGATGCCCATTGTCATCACTATTGTCCAGTACTGTGCTACAGCCACTAGCTGTAGCTAGATAAGAAAAACAAATAAAGGGGATAAACACAGGCAAAGAAGAAACTAAGTTATTGCTTTTTTTCAGATCACATGACAGTTTACTCAAAGAACCTTAGAGAGTCAATTAAAATGAATTGAAATAATCACTTCAGCAAAGTTGCCGGATATAAAATGAATCCACATATGTCATTAGTATTTCTATATATTACCAACAAAATCCAGTGGGTGAGATAGAAAAGGAAATTCAATTTATGATAACTACAGAATATAAAAATACTTGGTAGTCTACCTGCCAAGGGAAACGGGCACTATATGAAAATAGTTACAAGACTACAGAAATAAAGACAAACTCAAATAATTAAAGATATATTAACTGCTTATGAATAGGCTGAGCCAACATAATTTAATAATGCTAACTAAATTAATTTACATATTCAATACCATGCCAAATCACCAAAGGATTAATTTATCAAGCTAGAAAAACTAATAGTAAACTTTAACTGAAGGGACAAAAGGTCAAGAATCTCAAGGGAAATAATGAAAAACATTTGTTAAGGAAGGGAGTTAAGCAGTAGCAGATCTCACATTATACTACAAAGCAGCATTCATCAAACAATTTGGTGCTTATTAAGAAATAGAGAAGTTAGTCCATGGAGCAGATTGAGTACAGAACATTTAGAAGCAAATGAATATAGTGGCTTAGTTTTTGATAAACCCAAGGACTCCAGTTAGGTGGAGTAAGAAATCTATTTAAAAAAAAAATCTGCTGGGAAAAGTGGAAAGCAATCTGGCAGAAACTAGATATCCACCATCACCTCACACCATATTCCCAAAGAAGTTCTTCGTGGATATGTTACAGGTATAAGGGCTGACATTATAAATAAATTAGGTGATCAGGGAAGTAATTACCTTTGTGATCCATGAATAGGGGAAGAGTTCATGACCAAATGATGGATGAAAGTTCACAGAAGATAAAACAGACAATTTTGATAACATAAAATTAAAAAGTCTTTGTAGAAACAAAATCAATGCAGCTAAAATTAGAAGGGAAAGAAGAAACTGCAAAAAAAAATGCAGCAAGTTTCATAATAATATGATCTCCTGAAGGTCTCATTTCCAAGATACATAAGGAATTGAAATGATTCAAATTTATTAAAATAAGGGCCATTCCTTAATAGATAAATGGTCAAAGAATATGAACAGGCAATTTTCAACAAAAGAGATCTAAGCTGCCAATACCCATATAAAAGTGCTTTAAATCTCTGTTAAAGAAATGAAAACTAAAGTAGTCCTAAAACTCTACCTCTTCTTTATCAGATTTTAATAAGATTTTGTCAAAACTAACAAAAAATGAAAATGACAATCCACAAGCATATTAATGCAGAATTGATGGAGATATGGATTAATAAATCCATTCTGGAAAGTAATTTGGAACTCTGCCCAAAACGTCATTAAACTGCGCATACTCTTTGACCCAGAAATTCCATTACTAGAACTATTTCCCAAAGAGATGGAAGAGAGAGGAAATAGGCCTTGCTTTTTCCCTCTCCCAGCCCTGCTTCTGACTCTCTGGACTTTACCACCGTGTCCCCATGCGAGTATCTCTTTCCTGCCTCCTTTCAGCTCCCTTTTATATCTTGTCTTCCATTAAAATAGAAGTTCCTTGAAGACCAGGGCTATCTTTCTTTTAACTTGTATCTGCATCCCTGGTGCTTAGAACAGTGTCTGGCACACAGTCAATGTTTCATGAATACTTGTTGCCTCACTAACATATTTTTTGGACATGGCTAACGTGGGTATTCATATTTGTTACAAGAATTTATTTTTCTCTAATGATGATGGTGTTAGGGTGGTTTCTTAAAAAAAAAAACAACCCAAACAGTAGGGTGTTTGATGGAGGTAGGGTGGAAAAGGGTAGAATACCTCAGTATTCACTTCATATTTAACATTTTTGTTATAGTTTTTTGTTATGATGGGTTATTATTATTTTTGGAGTAAAATTTTATTGTTCGAGTTACCCAGATCACTTACCATGGAGGTTCCTGGTGTCCTCTGCTACATGTATTGGACAGTCTTCTTTGGTAAATGTATCTTTAAGCATGGTCAAATTGAGACAGTCTCTTTTCCTGTGCTCTTTCTTCCCTGTGTGCTCTTTCTTGTTGCACTTAAAGAGTGAGGATCACAGTTAGCTCACAGTGAGGACACCAAGAACTGAATCAGGAGGGGGGCAGATACCTTCACTTTCTTCATACTTACCCTAGCTCTGAGTAATGGGCCTGGGGTCTCTATTCTGTGTTGTTTGTCCTTCTTGATTTCAGATGCCATTAAGATCACCACCAGATTGAGCTCAAGCCATGGTGACCATGGAGTTGAGATTCCATATGGGATGCTGCAGTCAGCCAACTGGGGAAGGGAAATTCTGAGAAGCCAGAGTGTCTGGGATTTGAGTTTGAGGTGGGTTTTGGGCTTGGAAATGGAACTGTGATCTATAGGAATTGAACTAAGCTGTGAACCTAATCCCCTTCCATGGCTATGCTTTACATATTAGGGACTGTCTGACTATTTGTAATACTTTTGAAATAAATAATCCTTTGTAAAAGCTAATACAGCTGTTGGTGGTTAATGAAACAGGGGTTCAGGGGAACCATCTACAATTCAGGGAACACCATCTGTGGGAGTTGGAACCAGTGATGGAGAAGCTAGATACATACCCCCGATTCCCCATAAGGGTGTTGTAGAGCCCTGGGGACAAAGTAAAACCAAATCTACCTGGCCATCTGGGTAGTGAGAGCCAGAGCAATCACTGTTACATTTACATATGTCACATCCCTTTATTAAACTGTACATTTCATGACAGATGCATCAGTGTCTTCTATAAACCATACATTGTATCCTAGGTATATCACAATGCTCTGCACAATGTAGGACCATATGATCATGCTAGCTGACATTAATAAAACACTTTAAACCTGGCAAAGTGCTTTATATACGTGATTTTGTCTGAGCCTAATGACAACTTTTCAAGGAAGAGAAACTTGGTTGTAGGTTTCTGACCACATCATCCCTCTATTGGTGCTTCAAGGCTAGTAAAGGGTTGCTATTGCAGGGTCCTGAACCTCTAACCTGTTTGCCTTGAGGTGAGACTGGGATAGAAATGAAGGTGGTATGTTGGCTTCCATGAATCTTCCTTCCTTCCTTCCTTCCTTCCTTCCTTCCTTCCTTCCTTCCTTCCTTCCTTCCTTCCTTCCTTCCTTTCTCTTCTTTCTCTTACTCCTCTCTCTCCTTCCCTCTTTCCTCTTTCCCCTCCCCCCATCACAATCCAAGAAATCTTCAAATTCAGCTTCTATTAACTTCTGCTCTCTTTGAAGTCTGATTTACTGTAGGGAAATTTGTTTTTTCTTGCAGAATTTCTAGCACGTTTGATTCCTGTTACCATATTGTTAAATGTCTCATCTTCTTTCTTTTTTGGGGGGAGGACATCTTCACTAACCTTTACTTGTCTAAGAACAAACTTTACTTGCCACATGTAATAAAATTAGGGTAATAATAATTCTTTTTGATAGTATGACATTTTCTTCCTGAATGTCATAGCTGGTAACTGCTAAATGCCAAGTTTCTCATAAGAAACAGATTTTCTGACAAATCCCAAAGGAATGCGTTGCATACTTCTTGTACAGATAATAAAGGGATAACATAAACTATTATCTGGGGAAATATGTGTATCCTGTAATAAATACAATTCCTTAATATCTTAAACCCAATGTTCAAGTTGCTTGATTTCACTAAGAATGCATTTTATAAGACAGTATTCAAGCCATATTACAAATGTTCATATTAATTAGCCTAAAAGAGATGTTTCTTGCCTTATTTATTCATTAATAAAAATAACATTGGGAGATATTTATTTTCCTAAGTCCTTTAGCATGGTTATCATAGCATTTGAGTCACTCATTCTTTGTGGAGAGAAAGCCTCAAAATTTATACTACTCAAGCTTTCAAATTTCTGTTTCTTAATCCTTCCTCAACATTTTATTTTACTCCATTGAATTTATGATCTATTCACTTCCAAGCTATTGCTAGAATTTTGGGTGAATTTTTATTTTTGATGTATGGTAGTTTTTTTTAAAAGTCTATTTTGGAGAGATGGTTAGTATTCATGTTCTGAACTGTACTCTCTAATACTTTTGTGTTATTCTTGTAAAGCCCAAGGGTCACATTCAAATGGAAGATGTAAGGTCCACAGATATTCATGTAGGTGGATTTCTCTTATTATGCAATAAATTTAAATACAAGTAGCAAATTCTTAGATGATTTACAAAGTTAAAGTTTTTATTATAGAGGCCAGAGAGCTTTTCAATTTTTAATTTTTTCTCTTCTTCTTTACCATTTATTGAATCTTACTTATTCCTTGGGAATAAATAGTACAGGAGGAGAGAGACATAAAGCCAAAGGAAGGTTGAACAGGATGGCAGTAGACACTTGATAACCTTCATGGGATAGTGGACTAAAATGATTTTTCCTTCCTGTTATTGAATTTGTCTAGGGGATCAAACAGGGTCTTCAGCAGACTAGCAGCAAAATATTCTAAACAGTCCTTCTAGACTTATGCCAATGGATCTCTCATTTCTATATAATGGGGGACAGGAACAGCAAATGGGTGTAGTGTCAGGAATACAGGAAGAAGGTCAGCTTCACTCTGCCCCTTCAGTGGTGCTAAGTGAAGTTGCATGGTAACCTGTGTAGTCCTGGTCTTCACTACTAGGAGCAAGATGAGAGTTGAAATGAATTTATTGACCCCTACCAGTTGTACCTGGGGGAGCTCAAAATTATTAAGAGGGAAGGCTTTGGTGTGAGGGACTCTTTGATGGGTTGTCTCTGTCTGGCTGTGGGCTTGATTAGTAAAAGAGATGAACTAAACCCAAAATATGGTCAGTATCACAAAAAAGAGACAAACATCCCCTTTGGGGAAGAAGCTCCAGTACTGAAAACAGCTCAATAGATGGCAGCAGCTCAGCAGGAGATGACAAACAGCAGCTCATCCAGTAGGAACTTCCATGGTAGAATGGAATCGTGGTGAGGGACAGTGTGTTAATGAAAGTTGGAACTAAAGATGCCATGAGCAGTGTCCTAGCTGGGACACAAGCTGAGGATCATGAGTTGTCTGAGGAAAGGTCTCTCTTTAACTGGCATCTTGAGAGTGTGTGGCAGATGGTTCCCCTTTGTGTATGTTTTGTTATTTTTGTTTTAATGAAATGCCTTTGAAGGCAGCATGATGAGGTAGAAAGAGTGTCAATTTTGAAGTTAGAGGACCTGGATCTGAATCCTGGCTATGCCACTTAGAACCTGGGCAAGTCATTTAAACTCACTGGTCTTCAGCTTCCTCTTTAACCAAATGAATTAGATGAACTCTGAGCTTTCTTCCAACTCTAAATCTCAGTATGTGTGTATAAATTGAGTTATTGTGCCATCTAGAATGAACTGGCACAACAAGATAGCACAGTGAGAGATGGGAACTTTGGTTTTGAGTGGACCACTCAGTAGTATAATGAACCCAGTTGCAGCTGAGGAGAAAAGCCATGAAGGAGAAACAATGAGATCTAAGGGTTTCAATCATTCTGTTTGCTTTAAGCCCTTATACCAAAGGCACTGACTTCTCTGGACTCGAGCTTGTGGAGTTTAAGGCAAAGTTTAAAGAATGGGTTTGTTTTTTCCACAGTTTTCATTCCTAGAAGCAGTGTGTAGAGAATACCAGACTTGGAGACAGAAAGATTATTTCAAATTCTGCTTCCGATGCTCTTTGATCATGGGTAAGTCATGTAAGTCAAGTCTTTCTGAGTCTCTGTTTCTTCATCTGTAAAAAACATGGTTTAAATGTAAGAGACATTTACTTTATTGGGCTATGATGAGGCTCAAATGAGACAATGTATATTGTGCTTTGTCGAGTCAATAATATATCAATGTCAGTTGTCATTATTATTCAGGATTGGGTGTCTTAGGGAGCTCATTCAGGCAAAGCCTGGTCTTTTAGAGCTTTGCCATTTAGGTGAGGTAGAACATTAGAGCTATGTATCCTGATACTCTGAGCTGTTTGGTGAGTATGGACATTGTAAGATTTCAAGGACCATTCTCCTACCAACCCATATTCTCTGCAGCTCTCAGGGGATCTCATCTGGGCTCAAGCAACTTTCAGGAATTTCGAGCCGGCAGGGGTCACTTTTAAGACTAAGACAGGGCTAGGGTTTTTAGAATCCTGTCTTCCCATATTTGCCTAAACTCTTCTCCTTTTGTTTCCCAACACAGACTCTTTTTGCCAGTCATACCAGTCTCTTCAGATTCTCCCTTCAAATTCCACACTAGTCTTTATCTCTGGCCTTGGTGGAGGCTACCTGCTTCTTGGAATGAATGTTCTCCCCTCTCCTTTCTCTCTTGGAAAAATCTCAGCCATCCTTCAAGATCAACCTCAAGTCTCATTCTTTCTTGAGAAGGTGCTTTCCACAGAATCTAAAGAGCTGGGTAGGGGGGAGCCTAGAGATCCCTTAGTTCAACCTCCCCAAGAAGACTCCCCTAGCTATTCCATAGCCCTTGCCTGTATCATATGATTTAGAGCAGGAGGAAACATCAGAGATGATCGATTTTGATCTCAGCATCTCACAGGTGAGTAAAACGAGAACCAGAGAAACAATGTGATTTATCAAGGGTCATAGAGATCCAATGATCTCTCTCCATTACACCATGGCATTGGATTGTATTGTTGTCATCCTAATTGGGTAATGTGTATGAAGCTCCTCCCCACTCCAGCCTTCCAATAACTGTTAGCCCCTTGAGGGAAACATTCCCTTTTTCCCAAACTGACTAAGTTCCAGTACTCAGTTTGAAATTCAAAGCACATTGGGGCAGCTAGGTGGTGCAGTGAATAGAGCACCAGCCCTGGAGTCGGGAGGACCTGAGTTCAAATCCGGCCTGAGACACTTAACACTAGCCTTGTGACCTTGGGCAAGTCATTTAACCCCAATTGCCCTGCCCTCCTCCCTCTAAAAAGCAAAAAGCAAACAAACACACAAAAAGAAATTTAAAGCACCTGTTTCCATTATAAGAATGATCCAGACAAGCCTTCTTTAATTCTCTGGACTTTGCCGTCACATCTTACCGTCCTTTTCATCTGTCTTTTATGTCTTGTCTTCCTCATTAGTATGAAGGCAGGGAGTGTCTTTCTTTTGCCTTTTGTTTGTCTTTTTGTTGTATCCCCAACACTTGGCACAATGCCTGACATATAGCAAGATCTTAAAAATGCTTATTGATGACTAGTAATGATACAAATGTTTGTACTCAGACCCCCGAAGGTAATTTAATTCTTCATATATGTTAACACATCACCTCTAGAGGACCTCTGAAACTTTTTTGCCTCATGGAGGTAACTCTGGGTTCTCAAAGGCTATTCTTTTGCTGTTGTTCAGTGTTTCAGTCATGTCTGACTCTGTGACCTCATTTGGGGTTTTCTTTTTTTCTTACAATTTTTTCTTTTTTTAAAATAAAAATATGTTTAGTATTTTATTTTTTCCCAATTTTACGTAAAGACAATTTCTAACATTTTATTTTAAAACTTTGAGTTCCAAATTATCTCCCTTCTTTCCTTTCAGATCCCTATTAATAAGGCAAGCAATTCAACATCGGTTATACGTGTGTAGTTATGCAAAAACACTTCCATATTAGTCATGTTTTTATGAAAGAAAACAGACAAAAAAACCTCAAGAAAAATAAAGAAAGTAAAAAATGTATGCTTCAGTCTGTATTCAGACACCGTCAGTTCTTTGTCTGGGGATGGACACCATTTTTCACCGTTAGTCCTTCAGAGTTGTCTTGGATCGTTGTATTGTTGAGAATAGCTAAGCCATTCACAGCTGCTCATCCTACCATCCTGTTGTTTCTTTGTACACAGTGCATTTCTCTTTTCATCTCCTCATATAAGTCTTTCCAGGTTTTTCTGACAGCATCCTGCTCATAATTTCTTATAGTACAATATTATTCCATCACAATCACATACCATAGCACATTCAGCCATTCCCCGATTGTTGAGCATCCCCTCAATTTCCAAATATTTGCCTCCAGGAAAGAGCTGCTATAAATGTTTTTGTACATAGAGGTCCTTTTCCTTTTGTTTTTTAATCTCTTTTTGGATACAGACCTAGTAGTAGTATTGCTAGGTCAAAGGGTATGCAAGATTTTATAGCCTTTGGGCATAATTCCAAATTGCTTTACAAAATGGTTGATTTAGTTCACAACTCCACCGATAGTGCACTGTCTCATTTTCCCTACATGCCCTCCAATGTTTATTTGTCTTTTACCTTTTCTGTCCTATTAGTCAACCTAATAGGTATGAGTTAGTTAGAATTGTTTTAATTTTAATTTCTCCAATTGGTAGTGAGAGGTTTTGTTTTGGTTTTTGGTTTTTGGTTTTTTTTTTTGCTTTTTGGAGGTGGGAAGATAGGGCAATTGAGGTTAAGTGACTTGCCCAAGATAACACGGCTAGTTTTGCGTTAAGTGTCTGAGGCCACATTTGAACTCAAGTCCTCCTGACTCCAAGGCTGGTGCTTGATTCACCACGCCACCTAGCTGCCTCAAGTGAGAGTATTTTTATATGGTTATAGATAGCTTTGTTCACTTAATTTAAAAATAGTTTATATCTTTTGATCATTTATCAATTGGGAATGGCTGTTATTTTTATAGATTTGACTCAGTTCTCTATATGTTTGAGAAATGAGTCTTTATCAGAGAAACTTGCTTCAAAATTTTTTTCACAGTTACTATTGCTAACTGTATTTCCTTCCATCCTGTTTGTTCTATTTTCTCTCTCCTTTCACACTGCCCCTCCTCAAAAAGTATTTTGTTTCTGACTACCAGTCCTCCCCCAACC
>CM053592.1:82185233-82252072 GCA_028646515.1 Pseudochirops corinnae
ATTCCAGGGTTGGCATTCTATACACTGTACCACATAGCTGCCCAAAGGCTATTCTAGTAGAATGCAGACTTTAGTAGGGACTGTGGGAGTTGTGTTTTAGGGCTGAAGATGTTTTAGGGCTTGTGTAACTAAAGTTTTTAGAGTCTCATCACCAGGTTGTCTGCAGACCTATAGATTTCTCAGCTTCAGCAACTCTTCTGGGCCAGCTACTAGCTTGTGAAGAAGTCATGATTGATCTGTTTTGATATACTCAGATAATATCACAGTCTTTGGAGTAACAGGTCATAATGCCGATGTATCAAAGTACCCTGAGGTTTAGACCAGTGTAAGAAACATTGGATTTGGAGGCAGTTTTTTTGTCTTCATAGAAGAGAGTCCCTTGTGTACAGTATCTACTTAATAAATGTTTGTTGAATCAGAAATAGGCGATCTGGGTTCAAATACTAGCTCTGACATTCTCTGAGTGACCTTGGGTGTGTTGCTTCAGCTCTCTAGGTCTTACTTTCCTGACCTACAGAACAATTGAGTTAGACCAGATGGAGTCTAAGGTCCCTTCCAGTCCAAAATTCTATGATCCTCAAGGATAGCACTAATATTATAGCTTTACCTATGCCTAACTACTACTGAAAACATTGTGTCTATGGACAACTGTGTTTCAAATTCCATCTTGGGATGGCAGTAAAATATCTCACCAATCTTGATGCTGTGAGACAGAATTTCTAGCAGGGAGATAAGAAGAAAGACTTCTTCATGCTTCCAGAATATTAACACACAGTTAATAGCACAGTTCTCCCCAACCCCTGCCAAAAAACCAACAACCCCAAAGTCATCATCTCCTTCTCTTCCTCCTCCTCCTCCTCCTCCTGGTGATGCACTTTGGTTAAGTATAGAGATGTAGAGAAGGAATTTCTTTTATGTGGATATACTTTGATCCTTTGAGAGATTTGAAATCTCTACCATGGGGCTACTCTGTTTAGCAAGGTGGATTGTAAACCATCAACATCTTCTGATCCAGTGTGACTCTTACTCATGCCATCCCACAAATCATCCATGTATGAGTCACCCAGTGTCCTAAGGGTCTTCCTTTACATCTGGGCTTTACACCTTTAGTTTCATTAACTTCTAACTGAAATTTAGCTATTACTTTAATTGAGGATGTAGGCAATAAACATTTAGAAAGAGCTCACAGGCTTCATCAAACTGTCCAAAGAGTCCATATTGCCAAAAATGCTAAGTACACCTGTTATAGATCTTTTGACTTTGTGTGGATACCAGTGGAGCACTGGTGTTGTCCACTGGCTACTCCTTGCACCTGTTACATGACCAGTCGACCTCCTTTTCCTATCTTAAACTTCTCTGGTAGCTTCCATTATGTTCAATCTCCTGCACACTTGATTCTCCTTTGACCAAAAATTATTTAGTCCATGCTTGTGATTTTATTGGATTAGGAACTCTTGATGATTTCTTTCTACTAGCAATGCCTATGGGAAACTATTCTGCTGCTTATAGTTGTCCAGAACACTGGAAGGTTGAAGGACTTGCCCAAGGTCACACAGCTGAGTCTTCATGATTCTGAGACTGACTCTCTATTCCAGTACCCCATGCTGCCTCTAGACTAGAAGAATATTCACATTAAAAAGACAAGCCTTTGTTTCAGGAAGTCATTAAAATACTGTGCAGGTCCTCAAAGACCATCCAGCCCATTCTTCTACTCTCTTCAATTGGTACCTAGTTCACTGTCTACCTGACATCCTAGTTATTATATTTCTTTCTCTGTCTCTGTGTCTCTGTTTCTGTCTTTCATCTCTGCTTCTGTCTTTCTTTGTGTCTCTGGGTCTGTCTGTGTTTCTTTCTCTCTGTCTCTGTGTTGTCTGTCTCTCTCCCTCCCTGTCTCTCTGTCTTTCATCTCTATCTCTCTCCATACATATAGTTATACCTATACTGATGGACTGGTTCTATAACCTCCTCAGTGTATACTAGGTGTAGTGTAGATATCTTTTCCATCTTTTCTTTTTTTTAGTGCCATTTTGACTTCCTCATCATTGTGGGTTGTGATGTGAGAGTCTAAATGTGGTGACTCCAATATAATTGATGGAAAAATAGTTTGTTATATAAATTCTAAAAGAGATTTTCTTTTTTTGTCTGTTCATTATTCTCATTCCAGATTCATCTCTAAAGGCCCTTGTGATGATCTGGCTTAGGTGGATAATGTGTCAAGGTTTCTATAAAGTTTTTTTTTTCCTTCTCCACTGCTTCATCCTGTTTTATGTGGTGATACTGCTCATCATCTTCTACCATCCTCCCTCTTAAGATCTTCCAAATGTTTATATTCTAAACCAGTGATCCCCTCAGTTTTTGTGTGACTAGCAGGCCAAGTGTTTGTTGGCTGAGATGGTTTTTGGGCTACTTTGGTTTCCTTCTCCTGACAATTGATTTATATTGGCTAAACTTCCTTTGGAAATTGTGGTAGTCTGTTTATGCATTTTTAAAATCCATTTCTCATGTTATGGCACCAACATCTTGTTTAAATAGGTAGTGTTGGACTTGTCTTAATTATATAGTCTTCTCCTTTTTATTCTTTCTTCTAATTTGTTATTTGTTTTGATCTTTGTTTTAATGAGCTGATGATCTTAATACACACAGACAGATTATTTGAAAATGACTCCCAGATTGGTAGCCAGTCATTTCCTGTCATAATGTAATTAACTTAATTTTTGGTAATGTTAATTTGCTACTCATTATGTACTGTATGCCCCAATTCTCTCTTTAAAGAAAATATTTGTAATATGTAAATTTGAGGTTACTTTATGTTCTACAAGCCCTTCACACCTCTCTCATTTCTTATTCCTGAACCATATTTTCCAACTTTTTTTTCTTTTCTGTCCTCCTCTATGCTCATTTTGCATTGAAATCATTAAGTACTGAAGTTTGAGTTGCTTTAACTTATAGGATTTTATTAATTTCTTTGTAGAATTTCCCATCCTTTATAAGACAAATTGGAGCAGAAGCACCAATGATTAGCATGGTAATCTTTTTAGAAAATGCTTACCATGATCACTATGACATGAGGAGACCAAGTGTTGCTGAAATGATATTTTAGGTGGCCTTGGAGACACAATAAAGACAATTTCCATACCTGCAATGTACTCTTTGCTTATCTCACATAAGTACCCTTTCTTTTTTTAAGATCCAACTTGAGTACCATCTTTTTTTTGTAATTTAAAAAAATTTTTTAAATGAATACAAAGTAAGAAAAGGAAAAAAAAACATTGCCATGTGCACAGCAGAACATAAGGGATTTAAAATATAAAGCAATACATTTTCATTTCAAGAAAATCTATACAATAAATATTATACATTGTATTCATCTTTTCTTTATTTCCTTGTAGCTTTTATTTTGTTCTTTGTGGTGTACTTTTTACTTTGTTCTTTTTTTCCCCGCTTCCTCTCTTTCCCTTCCCCCAAGAAGGCTACACTTACATACACATACATGTACATACATACACATAAATATCTATAGTCATACACATGTGTATACATATGCATTCATATGCTTATATGTAGGACTATACTTGTTTGTTCTTTGTTTCTCTGAAGGGGAATAACATCTTCCTTTGTAAATCTGAGTCTTTCCATATTTTTCTAAGTCCACCAAGTCATCATTTCCTACCCCACAGCAACATTCCATCCTTATTCTGTCTAGTTATTTTAATTAGTCTAAACATTGATTAAAGTTGCTGACATACAGTGTAGTTTCCCTATTTTCTCTTATGATTAAATCTATTTTAACTTTAACTCTGTCTGAGGTCATGATTACTACACCTGCTTTTTCCCTAATAAATTCTATTCCTGATCTTTATTTTATGTTTGTATGTATCTGTTATTTCCTATCCCTCCTGACTCCTCTACTTTATTTCTACCTGCTACTTTGCTCTCCTATTACTTAACCTACCCCCCTTCCAAAATTCCTTTCCTTATCCTTTCCCCCCACCATTTCCCTTTGTTCTCTTGTTTCTCTCTGAATTTAGGAGACTTTTATAGCATTCCATTCCATATATATATATATGTATGTATAAGCACACACACTACGTATACATACATATACATACAGACACATATCTGCATATGTATGTGTTGTTCCCTCTTTATCCCATTCCCATATACCTAGATATCCTTCTGTACTCCCTTCATCCTATTCCCTCACCCTCTTATTTCCTTATAAATTTGTAAGGCTTTTTAATTTTATTTTATTCCCTTTTAAATGTATTTATAGTTTACTCTTTAACCCTTTTCTGATGAGAGTAGGGTTCTAGAAGTAGCTCACCTCCCCCATCTAATTCCTTTGTGTCAGTTCCTCCTTTTGCACTTCATTTGTATAAGATAATTACTCTTTTTACCTTTTCCTAGATGGTTTTCCTTTTTAGAATCACATCATTCTCATCTCTACTCTAATTTTTCTTTCTAACTACCCAGTTACTAATTACAATCTTAAACATGCAGTTTTCTTGTATAAAAATAAAAAATATGACCTTATTGAGTCTCTTGTAATTAGTCTTTGACATTTATCTTATATTTCTCTTGGATCTTGTATGTCAAATTTGCTATTAAGTTCAGGTTTTTCACAATGAAATCCTGAAAGTCTGGTAAATCATTGAATATCCATTTTTTTTCATGTGTGATTATGCATAACTTTGTTAGGTATGATATTTTCAACTCCAACCTCAGTTCTTTTGCCCTTCAATATATAGTGTTCCAAGACCTGCAGTCTTTTAGTGTAAGTGCTGCTGGGTCTTGTGTGATTCTAATTGAGGCTCCACCATATTTGAATTTTTTTTTCTTGTTTCTTATAATATTTTCTCCTTGAGCTGAGGCTTTTGGAATTTAGTCATGATATTCTTGTAGGTTTTCTTTGTAGGATTTCTTCCAGGTGGTGATCAGTGTAGTTTTTCTCTTTCTATTTTCTCCTCTTGTTCTACCACTTCAGGACAATTTTATTAAATTATTTCTTGTATTATTGTATTAAGATTCTTTTTTTTTTAAATCATTGCTTTCAGGTAGTCCTGAATAAATATTTTTATGTTTTCTCTTCTTCATCTGTTTTCAAGATCAGTTGTTTTTCTTATGAAATCTTTCATATTCTCTTCTATTTTGGGGGTGGCATTTTTTTCTCTTCTATTTTTTCATTCCTTGTGTTTTGTTTTGTTATTTTTTGATCTCACAACTTTTCTGGTTTTCCCTTGTCCAATTCTAATTTTTATGGAGTTGTTTACCTCAAGATTCTGGATTTCCTTTTCTAGTTGGCCAGCTTTATTTTCATAATCTTATTGTTTTTCTTGGATTCCTCTAATTTTTTAAAAAAGTTTTTCTTCAATTTCTCTCATTTGGTTTTTGAAGTCTTTAAAAAATGTCCTTTTTGGGCAGGTAACTATTTAATGTTACTCTTGATGGTAGGAGACAGGTTTTTTTTTTTTTTGGCAGTATCCTCATCTGAAGATGAACACTAGTTTTCTCTATTTCCATAGTAACTTTCTATAGTTGGGTTCTTTCTCCTCTGTCTGCTCAAAAAAAAAAAATTATAGCAACCTGTAATCACCTTCAGTCCTTCTGGCCTCAGGTCCTCCTTCAGTTCTTCCCTCTAGTCTGCAACTGAAACTAAGAACTCTGTTCTCCTATAAGTGCCCATAGCCAGTGGTGTCCTGCCTCACTGCTTCTGCACTCAAAGGGGTGGTGGAATGTATGTGTTTGCCAGTTCCTTCTCACCCAGGGCCATGTCTTGGCATCCCACATTATCTGGGCAGTGAACATTCCTGTCACTGGGATCAAGGCTGTCTCCTAACTCAGATGGCCCCAGGGTTCACCTCTTGCTGTTTCAGCAGAACTAGCCTGGAGGTGTTTAGATTTCACAGGGACCAAACATCAATCCTGGGATCTTTCTTCCCTTCTTCTCTGGTTGTCCCTGGAGGACTACTGTTCTTCCCCAGTTCTTTTTTTTTTTAACCACTCTTCATTCACCCTGAGGTGCTATTTCATCTTGTTTGTGGGGGAAATCTGGAGAGCTTGGAATTTTCTTACCTTCTCTGCTATCTTCCCAGAAATCTCTTCCCATTGAATACCATCTTCTGCAGAAGAATTTCCAATTTCTCTTCTCCCCGCCCCACAATTTCTAGTGTCCTCCCTCCCAAATCTCTGTGTATTTAACTACTTAGTGTATTTATTAACTTTATGCTGGTTGTTTTTTTATGTGTACTTCTCTCTCCAACTAAAATGTAAGCTTATTGCAAGTTGGGACTATTTTATTCTTTGTACTTCTATCTCCAGTGCTTAGCACAGTGATTGGCACATAATAGGTGCTTTATAAATACATCATTGATTGACTGGACTTTTGTATGCTTTTTCCACTTTGTGTGTTTTCTTTGTCTGATCCCAGGGGAGTGGGAGTCTCAAGATGGTTATGTCTAGACTTGAAGATGACTTGTAAGTCTAAGATCTCTAGGGTTCCTGGGTCCTTAGTAAGTGATGACTACCCTTTGGGAGGAGTCCTTGTCAGTCAGCCATTAGTTAGTAAGCTTTAATGAAATGCCTACTATGTGCCAGACACTGTGCTAAGTGGTAGGGATACAAAGAAAGGTAAGAACAATCCTTGCTCTTAAGCAGTACAATGGGGGAGACAACGTGAAAATATATTTAAGCAAGATATACATACATATTTCTATCTATATATAAAATAAACTGGAAATAACCAGTGAAAGGGAAGGGAAGGCATTATGGATCAGGAAAGACCTCTTATAGAAGATGAGATTTTAGTTGGGTATTGAAATTAAGGAAGCCACGAGGTGGGGATGAGGAGGAAGAATATTCCAAGAACGGGTAACAGTCAGTCAAAATGCCTGGCATCTGGCGATGAAGTGTTTTGTGTGAGAATAAGTAAGGAGGTGTCACTAGACGACAAATTATTAGCTGGGGAGATGGGTGAGGTGGGTAAAATGTAAGAAGACTGGAAAAGTAGCAAGGGAGCAGATGGTAAAGGACTTTGAATGCCAAATAGAGGATTTTGTATTTGGTCCTAAAAGTGATAGGGAGCCAATGGAGTTTATTGAACAAGGAGGTGACATGGTTAGATTTGTGCTTTAAGGCAATAAATTTGACAGCTGAATAGAGAAGGGACTGAAGTGGAGACACTTGAGGCAGGCAGACTCACCAGTAGGCTATTGCAATAGTTCAGACATGAGGTGATGGGGATCTGCATCTGGGTAGAGGCAATGTCAGGAAAGAGATGGGGGTGTATGCGAGAGATTCAGCAAAGATAAAATTCTCAGGACTTGGGGAAGCTAGGTGCCATAGTGAATAGAGCACTGACCCTGGAGTCAGGAGGACCTGAGTTCAAATTTGACCTCAGACACTTCACACTTATTAGCCATGCAACCTTGGGTAAGTAATTTAATTCCAATTGTCTCACCTCCCCCCTCCAAAAAAATTCACGAGACTTCGAGAAGATGACTGAGGGAGCCTTACGTGCTGTCCTGGGCTTTCCTAAAGGCATAGATCTAAGAGAAATCTGGGTAGTGTAGAGTTGTGGCAATGCTTCTTTCTCCCTGTTTAAGTCTCAACCTCCTGGTATAACAGGATGTATTACTGCTGTTTTTTAACTTACCACATTTTCCTGTTAAATTTCTTTCTTTCTTTCTTTCTTTCTTTCTTTCTTTCTTTCTTTCTTTCTTTCTTTCTTTCTTCCTTCCTTCCTTCCTTCCTTCCTTCCTTCCTTTCTTCCTTCCTTTCTTTCTTTCTTCCTTCCTTCCTTCCTTCCCTCCTTCCTTCCTTATTTGCTTCCTTCCTTCCTTCCTTCCTTCCTTCCTTCCTTCCTTCCTTCCTTCTTTCCTTCCTTCCTTCCTTCCGTATCTGAGAGCAGGATTTGAACACATGCCTTTTATTTCTAAGAGTCAGTGCTCTTTCCACTGCACTGAACTGCTTTAATATTTTATACTTTGAGCTTCCTGAGAACAGGGACAATTTCTTTATCTCTTTTATGTCCCTCCCAGCATATAGAGGGAAATGACTTGCCCAAGTCATTTGGACCTGATTGAATTTAATTCACTTGACCAGGGGTCAGTCCAAGTTAAATTGAGTTGGAATTGGTGGCTCTATCATTGACTTTGTAATCTTGGGTAAGGCATTTCCTTTCTGTGACTCAGTTGCCTGATCTGCAAAATTACAAGGTTGGACTGAGTGATCTTTTAGGGGTCTTTCTTGCATTGATACTTTAGATCAGCGGTTCTCAACCTTTGGGTTGTGACCCTTTGGGGGTCAAACTATCCTTTCACAGAGGTCACAGGGGTCACCTAAGACTATCAGAAAACACACATTTCTGATGGTCTTAGGAACTGAGACACCGCTCCTCTATCTGTCTCCAGGCAGGTCCACCCACATGCAGATACACCCACATCCGAGTGTTGAAGGGTGGCAGCATTCGGAAGGTTGAGAACCACTGCTCTAGATTCTCCGAATGGAGAATAACTTTGTGGAGACAGTTTCTTAGCTGTTCCTGGTTTACTTAGCTGATTGCTAGCTGGTCGGTTAGTGAAGGAATTGCCCCTCTAGCTGGTTATTTATGTGGGTTGTGATTGCCATTCCCACTCATCTGCCCTTCCTAAAGCTGGTTGCAGGTAGTTGGTTGGTTTCCCATGGAAAAAAAAGAGTCTGGACACAGAAATGCATTTTGAATGCTTTATTGTGTGTGTGTGTGTGTGTGTGTGTGTGTGTGTGTGTGTTAGTACTTATCTATGTTAGCGGAAAACTAAGTAATTAATTAAATGAGAGAGATCAGATTTTTGTATAGCATGGTTGGTATGGTTCTTTCCTCCAAGTGTGGTAGGTATGTTTAGGACTCCAATTGAGTCTGGATATTGATTGTTAAATTGCAATGGATCTGGAACTAAAACTGGGTACATGTTGAAAGCTTGTGGAGTTCTCAGTTTTCCTTTGAATGTTAGTTTTCCTTTCCAGAAAAAATGTGGCATATGTTATTATTCTGTTCTGTACAGTTTCATGTTCATTATAGTCATCTGTCCAATTTGGTGTAAGTTTCACTAACAGTTGCTTTGGAGCATTGTTTTCATAAATGAATGGAGCAAGTGTTCTCAGATGTGGTCTGTGCATTGTGTGTAGTTCTTTGTTCCAGATGGTCCCCAGGGCTGTTGTGGCCCTAGATCATCAAGTGCTGTCCATGACATGTAGGTGTTTAAATCACCTATTACTCTTCTCATTTGATCTTGTGATGGATTTTTTTGTCTTCCAGTATTTCCTGTCACCAGCTCTCTGTTGTATTCTTGATTAATCATCCATTCATGGTTATTTAGCCATCTCCTATTGTCTTCATCAATGGATCTTGCTCCATGCTAGTAAGTCATACATTATTCTCTGTGAGTTGCTGCTCTCTAAATCTGGACTCATTGTTGGTCCTGCTGGTTCTGATTGTATGCTTGGACTTCCTCTTCCTATCTTAAATGTGTATTTCAGGAAACACTAACCAATGGCCTTTGGCTCATTGCTTCTGAATACCTTGAACACAAGATTTTTCCACTTTCCTTGAGTATTGTATTAGTGTTGCTTTTTGGCTGTTGTCAAAGCTTGGGTTTATATGTGGTGCCCTTTCTAATTTTCTTTGGTCTTGCCATGACATTGCTATCCTGGTAGGCTTGTTTTTGAATGTATATTTTCTCACTGGGAAGTGATCTTCTGTTCTTAGCATTTCGATTAGAATTGTGTTTTCTAATTAGGAAAAGGTATTTTTGTTGTTGTTAAAGATTGATACTCTTATATTGACTGCAGGTGAACCATTTGAACCTTCTTTGAAGTTGTTGGTATAGTTTGTGTAGTATTCCATGGGTAAAGTTCGCTTGTTTCCCATGGTAGGTATCCTAGAGTTGTTAGGGTCCTTCCATCACATGGCACGTTTGTATCTCCAGCTACTTGCAGAGTTGCTGTGAGGTCATTGTTGTAGACTTTGACCTCTGCTCCTTCTGGCCCTTGCTCAGTTTTGGTGGCAATGCTCATGAGTTCTTGTTCTAATGAGTCAAGGTTCAGGTCACTAACCATGTCAACCATGTGCTGGAAGTCTGACTCGCCAGGCATTTGGGTCAATTAAGCTCCATGGAGTTAGTATCTGAATGTGTGAGCTATCATCTTGTCCTGCCCTTGTTGGGCTATCTCCTGTGGACTGGGTCCCTACTTTTTGCATTGTGTATCTTTCATTTTGTAGCATTGATAGGTGTATGTGTCTAGATGCATGGTGTGTCATGTTACATACCCATCATGGTAGTCTCATGTGGTTACTTTGGCGAAGTCTCTGGTTGATCAACCCACTCCTCCTCCTGTACTACCAACTGGGTTCAGGCCATTACCTTGGGTTTTTATTTGCTCTGTCCTTTGCTCAGCCATCTCAGACGGTTCTTGTTGTTGGCTCTCTGCTGTATCTCTTTCTTGCTTGATTAACAAATATGTGCCTTGGCACTTCTTTTTTGTGGTTTGCTGAATGATGATTCCTGACCGTGTCTTTGCTTTTTTTGCTAGTGGAGTCACTTTTGGAGCTACAAGTCTTTTCATCTTAAAAATATATTTCCTAATCAGGCATCCCAGTCCTTTGCTGAATCAATTTCTTTTATGAAATCTTCATCTGCTTGGTTAAATGATAGGTTTAGGTTAATTCCTTGACTTTGTAGTTCTGAATATTTTTTGTCCTATGTTTTTGCTGCTTTATCTGATGGATTGGTTGGTTCTTCACCATGGAATGTATTGCCTGATCCCAGATATATGTAGCCAGGAAAAGTATAATCTGCAAGGGACAGAGAAGTTGTTAGTGTGTTGCATAGAACAGAGGAAGGTTTCATTGGTGATTTTTGGTGTACACCTTATCTGTTCTGGACTGTTTAGCTGAAGGCATCACATGTTTTCTGTAAAGAAGTTGCCCTACTCAAATGTTTCAATGTTAACATCAGTGCTCAGGACAGACATGTTAGGAGAAGCCTCAGACTTCTTCTCATGCTTGGTGTCTAAGTCTGGTGTAGGCTCACCTCTTCTATTGGTCTTTTCAAACTCCTAGTCTTCTGCTTCATATGGGCTCCACAGATGATCTGGGTTCCCACACAAACACAGTGCAGTTTTATATGCTATGTAGTCATGTGGCTCATTTCATTTCTCCACCCATATTGGAACCTCCTTCTTCCATTTGATGTAGTTGTCATTGTTGGCTTCATGCCTAGATTTTCCATGTATCTGAATACGTTCAGAATTTTTTTGTTGTCAATCCAACGCAATGTATTCAACAGTTTTGTAAGCCTTATGTTTAAGCACCTATGCTTTATGGGTTCGGTATGTTCAGGTCTTAACTCAAACCAGTGGAGGTAGATATATGAATCTTTGTTGTTTTGTGTTCCATTCATTAAAGAAGAGAAACACAGCAGTCATTCATTCATTCATGACTCAGTGAGGGAGGAGTGGTTTTTGGCTTTTCTAGGGTTGTATACATGATCAGATTCCTTTGATCTGGTCACTCTGTCATTTTAGAAAACTTTTCCTTTTTCCAAAACAGAGAAAAAATTCAATTTGCCTTTTCTTTTTTTGAGTAGAGATAGCGGTAAGGCGGGTTGTTTATGAATGCTTGCACAATGCCCCATGGAACAGCAGCCTGGGAAGTGAATGGTAATGGAGAAAGTTTGTTGACAACTCTCAGGATGAATCAGAAAGGCCCAATCCAGTGAGAGTCAGAGTTGCCAATGAACAAGTTGAAGACTTTTTTGCCAAAGGGGGGAAGGGGTGGAGACAATCGTCATTTTTTTTCAGGGTAGACACCAGAATTTTAGAGCATGCAACCATCAGTTTTCTGGATGGTCAAAAGGCTGGTCAGTTAATCTTACTTAGGCAATAAATTGCTGCCAAAGAAGTGGTGTTGATGTATCTTAGCCAAAAATGATAGAAATTGCTACTTTTAAGACCCACATTGTGTGCTCATTTTGTATATTCTTTATTAATCTGGAGGCAGGTTATAGTGGGCATAATGGTGGACTTAGAGTCAGAAAGACCTGGGTTCAAATCCACGTTGCATCCATAGGACCCTGGACAAATAGCTTGAAGACTCTTAGCTTCACTTTCCTCATCTGTTAAATGGGTGTAATAATAATAACAGGAACCTGTACAGCAAAGGGTTATTATGAAGATTAAGCAAGACAATGTGTATAATGATAATATAATTCCCAATGGAGGTTAGTGTGTTTGCTTTAATTGTGTTGCATCCTGTGTTTTGATTAAGAGAATCACAACATCCATCCATTCTTGACTCTGTGAGAGAGTTTCTGGCATTGCTGGTCATGTATACATGATAAAAATGCTTTGCAAACCTTAAACCATCATGTGCATGTGTCAATTACTATTATTATTTTATTTTAAAAAATACGTTCTGCAGAAAAAGTAGGAAATGATAGTTAGCTTTGGTTCTATCTGCCATTTCAAATCACTCACAAGAATTTGTTTGCTGTCTGCTCATTTGCTTGTAGTCCTGATACCACCATGCAACTGATTTTCTTTAATCAGTCCATGAGGCTAAGGATCTGCTCAATCTCAGGCTATCTCCAGAAGGCTATTAGATATTTGCTTAGGGCCTCCTGAGATTATTGGGACTTCTAGTAGGGGGAGAGGACCCTCCAGTCCCTGGAAACTTTTCCCCATTGGTCTAGACTCATAAGAATTTGCCTGGCCTTCTTTGAGGAGGTTGTCCGATTCTGTGTCTGGTCTTGTCTATCCTGTAGAATTATATAATGACTAGATTCAACTTAAATGTAAATTAATTTAATTAATTAAAATTAATTAAATTAAAATCATGGCTTGTTCCTTGGAACACCCAAGGGTGTTTGTAAATTAGATAAAATTGGACAAGTCTATCTTTGCTGGTGGTGATTGTTGTTTTCTCACCTTTACCTACTTCTGGTAAGATTTCTTGCTTAATGTAGAAACTTGATGCCTGACTGTTGCCATAGCCTTCTAATTGGTTTCCTTGTCTCAAGTCTTTTCCCTCTACAGGTTCTCTTCTTAGATGCCAAAGTGATATTCCTCAATGTTGTCCTACTCAAAAACTCCAGTGGTTCTCTGTTACTTTTGGCCTCAAATTTAAAGTCCTATTTGACAATGAACACTCTTCATAATTTGGATGTTTCCTTCTTTTCTACTCTTTTTATACTTTACTCCATTCTACTCTACTCCAAATGTTCATATGGACTATTTATGCCCTTAAGCTTGTATTGGTCTAAGCAACCACAGTTGGAACACATTGTACCTTGATTCCAACATAGTGATGTCTTTTTGTCCTCTTCCAGAATGAAGGACAAGAATCAACCAACCAAATTTATTCCCCTTTACACACTCTGAGATGTCATTACATTGGTCTTCATGCTGTTTCTTGCAAAAAAAAAATATTTCATCTTCCATCTCTTTACCTTTTTATTGGTTGTTCCTCTTGCCTGGAATGCTCTTCCTCCTTACCTCTGCCTCCTGGCTTCCCTGGTTTCTTGTAACGCTCAACTCAAAGCCCACCTTCTACCTTTCCAGGTCTTCCTTCCACCTATTGCTGATAACTTCTCCCCTGAGATGACTTTATGTTTACCCTCTGAATATCTTGAATGCACATTTTTTTGTGTGTGTGTAGTCTCTCCCATTAGAATGAAAGTCTCTTGAGGACAGGGACTGTTTTTGCCTTTCATTGCTTGCCTTTCTTTGATCCCAAAGCTGAAGCACAGTGCTTAGCATAGTGTAAGTACTTAATAAATGCTTATGGAATGACATCAAAGAGTGTCTCAGAATTAGACAAAAATGAACAACTTTGTCTATGATTATTGTTTTTCTTGTTTCTCACCATCTCCCACTCTTTAGATAGCTGGTATGATATGATTTCTCACTTTGTCTATAAAGCTTGCCCCATAACTGACCCACACAGAAGAATTTATTGCTGAGGTTGACCACATTTCAAGGGATGTGGAAAGTGAGATTCAATGTGGAACACCTTTATCGAAGGATCTTGGTGGAAATTACCAAAATTAACTCAATTCTCCCAGCAATCCTCTGAGTCAGGATGTTCCTGTTCCTGTGTTTTGAGACAAAGACATGGAGACCCAGAGAGGCTGAGACTTCCTCATTGCCAGGTGCTCTGTCAGCAGGAGGGTCAGGGATCCTGACCCTTGGACCACTCTTCTTTTGCCACTGACCATGTGCCCTCTGAGATTACTTCCATTCCCCTCTACAAATACATTAGCCAACATGACAGAGAATTTGACATTGAAAATTTTCCAAATAATCAGAACTAGTACTTTTTGGCACATCTTATTCTTAAAAAAAATCTTTCCAACTTAGCATCTGGACATAAAAATAAACAGCTTAATTAGGACAAGGTTTCTTAAAAGTAGGAAAAGTATTTCTTGTTTACTTTAGAGCTCTGTAATTTCAAACTTGAGAGTTTTATATGAAATATTTGAAAAAGAAACAAGCATTATCAGGAATGTGCTAAAAGGTGAATAGAACTATAACCAAATAGTCCTTCAGTTTGGGGAGGAGGAGAAAAAGGAATAAACTGGGGTCTGTGTATATGTGAGAGATAGAAAAGGAAAGATGAAATCAGAGGAAGAAAGACGTCTTTCATTTTGAAACCAACTTGATATGGAAGCTAAAGAAACTGAGTTGAACTGGACCCAGGGTATGCCTATGTCTAGCAGAAACAGTATAGGGAAAAGAGAGCTGGATTTGGAATGACAGGATCTGTGCTGGAATTCCAAATCAGCCACTTAACTTACCTGTGGAACCACAAGCAAGTAACTTAACTGCTTTGGGCCTCATTTTCTTCATCTGTAAAATGGGGCTAAGTTGGACCCAGTACCTTGGGAGATTCCTTCCTTCTCTAAAGCTATGAAACTAACATTATCCAATCTCTAGTGTTTAAGTGGGAAGGCATGGGCATGTTCAGTTATTGCCTGTCTTCACCTACCTGCAGTGAAAAATCTTACACTTAAAAAAAAATCTAATTGAGGGGGTGTCCCCAATTTCTGCACAGGTATTCTGGTGAATATCCTACCTTAGAGCATCTAGTCCCATACACAGTCACTATGCACACCTCACTTAGACATACAGAATATGATACCATGACTCAAATCAATTGCATCCAAAAGTAAGGCAAAAGTTTTATATATGTGTATATTCACCACGCCACCTAGATGCCCCTAATTCTGTGTTCTTTTTAGAGTATTTGTGATATACATTGGGGAAGATGGTAGCCATACCAGTAAAATGACAAATCTTGAAACATAATGCAACCAGAAGTGGAGCCAAGATAGTGGAATAAAAGCAGGATTCATCTGAGCTCTCTCAAATTCCCCTCCAAATTGCTTAATACCTCAGATTGAATTTCAGAGTGACAGAACTAACAACAGGCCAGGGTGAAACAATGTTCCAGTGTAGGACAGCTTAGGAGTATGGCAGGAAAGGTCTACTTCAGCGGGGTGTGGTCAGACCTGGAGCCCAGCACAGACCGACAGTTTAGGCCAAGCCAGGGCTCTAGCAGTTGGCCTTGGAGATAGTTTATCAGTGGCAGCAGCAATTTTGGGAGCTTTCAACCCATAGATGGTAAGAGGGCTAGACAACTTGTCAGAAGGAGATTACATGGGACCTTTTGCTGCCACTGGGTGCAGTACCCTGTCACATTGCTCATACATGGTTCCTGGTCACAGGCTCAGATCTAGAAGGTGCACTAGCTGCAAGACTGCAGGGGCTTTGGTTACAGTTCCTTGACAGAGAATAGTACTTGTGGTTGTTCACAGACCAAAACATAGCCAAGAGAGCAATGACTACCCCTCTCCTTAGATCATACCACCTTACAAGAATAAAAAAACCCAAAAACCTACAGACTCCCCAGAGCTAGCTCTAGAAATAGAAGCAAGAAAGGCCTAAAGCTCAGGACAATGCTCCTTCCATGTTGGGAAGAGAGTCCAACTTTAACATAAAGTTAAAAATAAAGAAATTAGCTAAAAAAAAAGAGCAAACAAAAAAAAGAACCTGAGCATAGAAAGTTAGTATGGAGACAGGGAATATTAAGACACAAATTCAGAAAACAATGAAGTCAAAATAGCTACATGCAAGACTTTAGAGAAAAGTGTGAACTGGTCACAGGTTTAAAAAAAGAAGAGCTAAAAGAGTGTTTTAAAAGTCAAATAAGAAAGATGGAGGAAAAATTGGGAAAAATGAGACTGATGAAAGAAAATGATAAAAAAGGGAGTCAACAACTTGGTGAAGGATGTATATAAGATAATGAAGAAAATAATACCTTAAAGAACAGGATTGATTAAATAGTAAAAGAGGTACAAAAATCCACTAAAGAGAATTCCTTAAAAGCAGAATTTGTCAAATGTAAAAAGAAATGCAAAAATTCATTGAAGAAAAAAAATTTAAAAATTAGATTTGGCCAAATGGAAAAGGAGGTACAAAAGCTCAATAAAGAAAATAAATCTTTAAAAATTAAAATTGGGCAAGTGAAAGCTAATGATTCCACAAAACATTAGGAAGCAATAAAAGAAAGTCAAAAGATTGGACAAAAATGGAAGAAAATGTGAACTATCTCATTAGAAAAACAACTGACCTGGAAAATAAATCAATAAGGGATATTTAAGAATTATTAGATTATCTGAAAGTCTAGATTCATATTTAAATTGAAGATTTCTTTAAAATAGGAAATTTAAAAAATAGAAATTGAAAGACTCCACTAATCATCTCCTTAAAGTGATCCCAAAATGAAAACTCCCAGAAATATTATAGCCAAATTCCAGAGCTTCCAGGTTAAAGAGAAAATATTGCAAGTAACCAGAAAGAAACAATTCAAATATCATGTAGCATTGTCAGGATGACACAAGATTTAGCAGCTTCCATATTAAAAGATCAGAGGTCTTGGAGTATTATATTCTGGAAGGCACAGGAGCTGGGATTATAACCAAAAATCATATACCTAGCAAAACTGAGCATAATCCTTCGGGAGAAAAATGGGTATTTAATGAAAGAGAGGTCTTTCAAGCATTCCTGATGAAAGAACCAGAGATTAATAGAAAATTTGACTTTGAAATACAAGACTCAAGATAAGTATAAAAAGATAAACATGAAAGAGAAATCACGAGGGATTCAATAAAATTGAACCATTTACATTCTTTTTCTTTTCTTTTTTTTAGGGGGTGTCTGTGTTTTCTTTTGCAACATAGCTAATATGGAAATATGTTTTATTTAAATGTACATGTATAATCTATATTAAATTGTTTACCTTCTAAGGAGAAGGAAGAGGAGGGAGAGAAACAATTTAGAACTCAAAAAACTGAATGTTTTTACATGTAATTAGAAAAAATACTAGCCTCATTTAAAACACAGAGATGTATTTAGCTTGCTTCATTAAAAAAAAAAAAATCAAATAACTGTTTTCGTGTTTTGATCAAATGATTCTGAACTGCCTGTCCAGGAATAAGCAGAAAATCTCCTCTGATGTCTATACTCCCCATTACTACAATGAGAAAACCATCACATTTTCTAATATTCAATTCAATTCACTCAAACCCTTATTAAGAGGATACTGTGTAGCAGGCATTGTGATAGGGAGGAGGAATATAAAAGAAAAAAAATTGTCCTTGCCCTTAAGAAGTTTACATTTTCCTTGGACATACAACATGTGTATAAGTGGTTCTCAAAAATGATACTTCGGAACACTAGTGTGTTAAAGTTTCACTAGGGGTTCCATGAAATTCTGTATGTTATGTGAATTGCAAATAAAATAAAATACACAAGTGCCTCTGTTTAAAATAAATTTTACTCAACATATGTAGGTGGGCAAATATAGCATTTTCAAAATAAACAAAACTTGCCTGTCATATGTAGGCACCGACTACCTAATACTTCTGACCTTGAAATCAGGACGAACTTGGCAAGAACCAATGCTCTTCTCTTATTGATGGAACACCACATTCACACACACACAAACACACACATGCCTCCTGACTCTCCCATAGTGTTGCCAACTTGAGTGTTCAGTGGGTCTGGTGTACTCATGGGAAGCATGTTATGAGATGAACAAAAATATTCAAGACCCATTGCTTTTTATGAATGGCTAAATGCAAGGTAATTTGAAGAGGGAGAAAGCTTTAACAACTGAAGGGGTGAAAAGCTGGAAGTCTGGTTTTCACCTATAGAGATTCAAAGTTTAGATAAGACCTAATCCTGATTATCATGGAGGTTGTGGGAACCCATTAACTGGAATCTTGGGCAAATTACTTAACTTCTTTGAATCTCAGTTTCCTCATCTGTAAAATGGGGAGGGGGTGGGACTAGATGGTGAGGTGCCTTCTGGTCCTAGATATGGTTTTTTTTTTTGATCCTTTGACCTGCATTCCAATTGGTCTGCCCATGTGGCCTTGGGTAATCTCCTTTGCTCTCAGTTCCTCTGCCTTGGTAAAATGAGGGGTTGGACTAGGTAGTCTCTACATTCCCATCCAGTTCTAAATCCCATGATTCTGAGACAATTCTGCCCTATGTGTGTCAATTTCTTCCATCTTACCATGTTTTCTCTGGAATTGTACCATTGAAATATTATGCTTTAAAAATAATTGAGAGGTATATGGGTGGTGAATAGAGTGCTGGACTTGGAGTCAGAAAGACCTGAAATTGAAATCCTGACTCAGATGCTTGCCAGCTATGTGATCTGGGTCTCAGTTTCTTAATTTGTAAAATGGGAATAATAATAGCACCTCTCTCACAAGGTTGTTGCGAGGATAAAATGATATAACTTAAGTAGAACATTTTGTAAACTTTAAGGTGCTGCATAAATGTCAGCTATTATTAAGTCAAGTTATTATCCTCATCATCAAGATACAAATGGTAGAGAGGTAGTGGAAAGAGATGGGATTTATTATGACTTTTAATCAAGAAAACCTACGTTCCAGTATCAACTCCGAAACTTCCCATTGGCGTAACCTCCAACAAATCACATAATTTACCCCTGTCTCATTTTCCTCATCTGTGAAGTGGCAATAATAATGCATGAAATGCTTATTTCACAGTGTTGTTGTAGATCTCAAAAGAAATATTGAGTGGTTTTTTTTTTTAAAGAAACTTAATAGTCTTGGGAAAAACCCATTATTTAAATATTATTAATGTCATTAATTAATTAATTAATTTTCTTTTAGTTTACAACATTCAGTTCCACAAGCTTTTGAGTTCCAAATTTTCTCCCCCTCTCTCTCCTCCCCTGTCCCTCCCCCCCCCACGGTGGCATGCAATCTGATGTAAGTTCTACAAATACCTTCACGTTAAATGTTAGTCAAGTTGTAAAGAAGAATTATAACCAATGGAGTGAACAATAAGAAAGAAGAAACAAAACAAAACTAAAAAGAGAGAGAGAGCAAGTAGTTTGCTTCAGTCTGCATTCAGACTCCATAATTCTTTCTCTGGATATCGATAGCCTTTTCCATCATGAGTCCTTTGGAGTTGTCTTATAACCTTGCATGGCTGAGAGGAGCCCAGTCTAAAAAAGTTAGTCATCACAGATACATGTCTGTAATTGTGTACAAAGTTCTCCTGGTTTTGCTCCCCTCACTCAGCATCAGTTTATATAAGACTCTCCAGGTTATTATGAAGTCCGTCTGCTTCTTATTTCTTATAGCACAATAGTATTCCATTACATTCCTATACCACAACTTGTTTAGCCATTCCCCAGTTGATGGGAATTTCCTTGATTTCCAACTCTTTGCCACCACAAAAAGAGCTGCTATAAATATTTTTGTACATATGGGTCCTTTTCCCACTTGTATGATCTTTTTGGAATACAGCCTTAGGAGTGGTATTGCTAGGTCAAAAGGTTTTCACATTTAAATATTATTTTTAAAGAATTAGTCATAGTTAACAGTATACAGTGGGGAATATAGCAAAGTATAGGTTAAAAGGCAGCATTGGAAAGTACAAAGAATGCTAGGTTTTTAGTCAGAGGACCGGGTTTTGAATCTTGGCTTTGGCACTTGTTACTTGTGTGACCTTGGGCAAGTCAATGAATTTCTGAGGGCTTTTGATTCCACAGCTATAAAACAAAGGGCTTGGACTAGAGGCCTCTTCTCATTCTAGATTTATGACTATATTATTCCATATGCCAGATTCCAGTCAGGATGCTTTTTGGTATTTTAACTTTTGCCACACATTATTTTCCTGCTAATTCAATTCAATCTAATCCAGTCCAAATCTTCCTAAGATTTCTGAAACAATTGCCACATATACATCACTTTGCTAAGTTCTGGAAGTTCTGGACACATAAAGACAAAGCAATAAACAGTTTCTGTCCTCAAGGAGCTTACACACTGTTTGAAGGAGTTTATATTTTGGGGCTGACAGGATGAGGAGAATTGATGAATTCTATATTGTTCCATCTCTTTGGATTTTCCAAGGGTAAAATGGGTTTTTAATGAAAAGAGAGCTGGTGAATGATTGAGTCAAAAAAATATACATCTTTTCAGATGTGGACATGAAATATTATGTGAAACTATTTCAGGGAACTTTACTCAGAAATAGTATGGAGAACTAGGTTACCATTCCCTCACAAAACCCGAACAAAGCTCTTTTGTAACAGGTTTTGTTTATATGCCCTCAACACTTTCAAGGCATCATCCAGGGCAGAATCTCACCAGAGATGATTTACATTTTCTGTTTAGTATCATTTCTTTTCCCCAGAGTGTGAGAAGAAGGCAAATGGAGAGTTTTTTCCAGGTTTGCAGCTTTCCACTCCTTGAGCCATGCACTCTGGAAGTTTGCTGCTAAGGGAACGTCTGCTTGCCCGCTTGTCCATCGTTTATCATCATTATATGGTGTCTGTCAACAGAAAAACATTTCCCAGAATTCTGTGAGGAGTTTTCTCCATAGAAAAGTATGGAGTTTTGTGACAAGAAAAAGGAATTACAGTCAAGAGTGAGAGGAAAGGAGAAGGGTGGGGGGTGATAAACAGAAGCTTTTAAAGCTAATTTGTGGCTGGCGTCATCTCCATTAGTATTGGGATTGCTTGACGTTGAGTTCAGAGAACAGGACCAGGGCTGGTTTCCATCTGTCATCGTGATTAATGGGAGAATTGTTAGGTAATAATAGTTTAATAACATAGCTGGAGCCAAAAAGTCACACCAGAAGTGTATGTGTAATCCCCAAACCAAGGAGGCCAGTAGAGCCAGGAAACTTGGGTCCTGTTCTAAGTCTTGTCACTTGGAAAACAGCAGCCAGAGAGGAATTTCTCTCAAAGTTAGGAAGGCCTGGGGCAGCCCACCAAGCAGAGGCAAAGAGCCATCTTGGCTCCAAGGACAAATGCTTTCTTGGTGGGGTTTTCTATTTCTCCCCTTTAATATACATGAATTCAAAGAACTGGTATAATAAACTAAATAAAAGCCAAATCCAAATGTTAAAATCTATCATTCCTATTCCTGAGAAGTACAGAATAATTTCAAAATTATTGGGTAGAGTAGCAGTATTCAGTCCCTAAATATCATGTCTTTGGGTTATTTCTGTCAGATCCAATGCTTCCATGACTTCTTTTCCAGTTGACACTATGGTTCTACCATATTCTATCCCAGGAACTATCTTTGATATAGAACCTAAATGGTTAAATTTTCTTTATCCTATTTTTACAGATGCACAGAGGAGGTAAAGTCTGATTCTCTTGCAATAACGTATTTCAATGGTGCTGTCCTTTTTCTTAAATGGCATTAGCTGTTGGTGGGCCCAAGACCCAACATGACCCCATAAATGAGAAAGTAGACCATATGGGTTTTTACTCTGCGGTGTTGCAATGATCTAAGGAAGCAACATCTTTCTGTACAGAAAACTGGCAACCTGACATGGGTTTACACACCAGTTTTCCTTCCTGCTAAGCAAAGGGCCACCTGACCCAACAAAATATCCTTCAGCTTTGCGTCAGAAAATTTCCACCAACAAGATTCATGTGTGAATGGAAAAAATGTGCAAGGAATAAGAGACTATGCAACACTGGAGTCTCAGAAATAGTTGAGGACCATTAAAGATAGCCTAAATCTTCTCCTTTTTGCATCTGTCAGCTTCTAGTAGTGAAAGAGCACTCAGGCCAATGCAGACAGTCTCACTGAGTCACAAAGGCAATGAGACCTTGAGATTCAGAGAGGAGGGCAGGAAGGAGGGGGTGCATCAGGAGATGCTTGTGTGGAGTAGGTAACTAGATAGTGTCAAGGGATAAGACATTTGTTACAAAGTACTTTATGTGGATCTCATTAGATCTCCATAACAAAACCTCGAGAGATAAGTAGTTCAAGTATCATTCACTCTATTGTACAAATGAGGAAACAGAAGAGCCAAGGGATTTTGCCAAAGTTATGTATGTCAATAGTATAGTCCAAGATGCAAATCTAGGCAGCATGATGTATAGGAAAGAGCACTAGATTTGGAGAAATAATAATAATATCTAACATTTATATAGTGGTTCAAGGTTTATAAAGTACTTTATATGTACTATTTCATTTGTATCTAGTATCTATTTCTCCTGGCTAGACAGTAAGCTCATTGAGGGCAGGACCTGGTTCTTGAATTCATGAAAGCATTTATTAAGGGCTTACTATCTGCCAAGCATTGTACTCAGTACTTCAGGGACAAATACAAAAGAAAAGACACTCCCTGACCTAAAGGAGCTTACCTTCCAGAAGGGAAGACAACAGATAGAAGGGAATGATATTTTGGTTTGGGTAGTGGGCTGGTGATTGGAATCTTAGGCCTCTGATAGCCAGTTGACACAACCTTTCCAGGAGCACTAACAGAGTTGATTAGATTATGGTTCCAGACCTATAAAGGAGGGGGCATGGATATAGTGTGGGGAGGGAAATGCAGCCTGGCTAGAGTTCTTTCCTAGATATTGTGGGCGACTCAAGGATCCCTAATCAAGGCATCACCCCTCAGGGCAAGAATTCTGAGTGCGAAAGGGTCTGACTTCGGGACCAAGTTCCATTTGCTTTTGCCTTTTTTTGTATCCCTGGGCCTGTCACAGTGGCACATCCTACGCACTCATTAATACTCGTTGCATAACTGCTAGAGTCATATTCCTTTTTACAAATGAGGAAACAGAGAGTTAGAGAGGATGAATGACTTGACCAGCTCTTTATAGTAGGTAAGTTCGGTTGGAACAAAAATTGTATGAAGGGGAAGAAATACATGGAACAGGGGGATGGGTGTGTTCATGGAGGGTTTCTGGGTACTCAACTGACTTAATTCCCCTTGTGGAGCAGAGTTTGTGTGTATCAGAAATGCCTTGGAGAGACTTTGGAGTATGAGTGGACATTGTTGTGTAGCTGATTCCAGGCTGCCAATCATGTGGTTAACAGCAGACTCTTTGGTTGCTGCAGAGAAACTAGAACTAAGGTGGGGCATGGGGGTGGGTTTGCCTTCCCAAGGCCTTAGTCAGCTTACTCTTGGTTGGATCTCTGCTCTTGGTTCGATTACTTCAATGATGGAGTCCAGTGAGAGAAGATGACATAATATTAGCAACAACAACAATAGTAACAACATTTATATAATTTTTTAAGGTTTGAAAAGTATTTTATAAATATTATGTAAGTTCCTCCTTACAATAACCCCGGGAGGCAGGGGTTATTATTATCATCATTTTACAAGTGAAAAAACTGAGGGAGGCAAAGGTTAAGTGACTTTCCCAGAGTCACACAGCTAGGAAGTGTCTGATTCCAGATCTAGGGCTCTACCTGATTCCAGATCTAGGGCTCCATACATCCCCTGAGATGCCTCTAAGTATGAGGGAAGAGGCCTTGAGCCTACTTCCTTTGAGGCAGACATGTGGCCCCATGAAGTCCTTTACTGACCCCAGTATTTCTCCTTTTTCAGTTTAAAGACCTAAAGGCAGCTAAGACCTTTTCAATTTCAAGATGTCATTCAGGTATGCAATCTCTTCTGGATCCCAGGAGTCTTGGAGTTGAATCTGTGCCAAGTTTTACTGACAGCTCAGAATGAAGCCCAAGAATCAAGTAGTGACCTTTTTGATGTAGACAATAGGTAGTTGAGAGGGAAGACTAATGGGAAATTTGGGCACAAAGTTGGTAGAATCAATTCTTTGTAGAAACTGTACTTGGTTTGAGTCACCTGACATTTAAGACTGAGATGGCGATGAGGAGAGTGCATCCCCAAGGTTTAGGGGGAATATGTTTATATTTTTGTTCTTATTATATCTTTGAAGTAAATATCTCTTGCAAAAGCTAATGGATAGGAAGTGGTTAAATGGAACTGGGACTAAAGTTATTGGTGACTGAAGTGGTGGAAGGAGTCACAATTGATGCTGGCTTGAGCCAATGGCATTAGAGAAAGACACCCCAATTCCAGGTGGGTGCACCTAGATTCTCTGAGGGGGAGATATAGGAGCCTAATTCTGGGATAGTGAGCTCAGAGTACATATGGACACTCTTTAGTGAGTATGCTCACTACATATACATAAGCTTGCAAAAGTAATCTGCACTTGTATAATGTCTGAGGTGGAATTTGAATCTAGGTCTTTTCCAGACCCAAGGCCAGGACTCTATCTATTGTGTCATGCTACCTCTGGGAAGTCAGAGAACCTCAATTTGAATGTTGGCCTGCATTACTGAACCTCCAGGGACCTTGGTTTCCTCATCTGTAGAATGACGGGACTGGACTAGATTAAGTCTAAAGTCTTTTTTTATTCTAAGTCTGTGATCCTATGAATCTGAAGCTCAAGCTTTTCCTACTACATAAGAGTTGCCTTCCAGTAAAGTATAATCTTGCTTTTTTTTTTTTGTCTTCACCCAAATTAAAATGAATACATTGAGACACAGGAGACTTGGGCCAGGATCCAACATCTAAAACAGTAACAGATTTTGTAGTGTCTTTACACAGAATAAGCTCACATCTTCATTGGATAAACATGAATATAAGCCAATGACCAGCCAAAGGAGGAGAAAAAGAGAGATTTTCTTCTGGATTAAGAAACATCATGCAAGGAGCCTGCCATCAGGTTGTCCTTTAGCTTTTGGTACCAGATGGATTGTCTGATACCACACACAGTGCAATGGACATTTGAGAAATATTCTTCTGGAGATCTAAAGCATTCATTTGCTCATTCATTCACTTGACAAATATTTATGCAAACTCAACACGACCATGGTGGGATGTTGGACTCATCTTCTGTTCTTTACTCTCCTCAATCCCTAATATCCAATCAGTTTCCAAGTCATGTCAATTCTACTTCTATGTCTCTGATTTGTCTTCCTCTCTTCATTCACACAGCCACATCTCCATTCAGACTCTTATCAGCTATTGCCTAGGTTATTGCAATGCCTTGGTAATCATTCTCCTTGCTTCAAGAGAGTCCATCCTCCCCAAGAGTACCAGAGTTATTTGCCTCAGGCACAAGTCTGACCATGTCTATCCCTTGCTCAAAAATCTTCAATAGTTACCTCTTGCCTCTAGGATGAAATACAACATCCTCTACTTGGCACTTGAAGTCCTTTGTAGTGTAAATCCAGCTTCCTTTCCCATATTTCTTATTGATTTTTCCCCTTCATGCATTTTTGGTTCCAGTTAAACTCCTATACTTGCTATTGCTTATACCTGATATTTCATTTCTCATTTCTTTGTCTTGACAAAACACAAAGGTCTGGAATGCACTCCCTTCAAATCTCCAACTCTAAGAACTCCAAGTTTGCTTTAAAACTTATTTTAAGGAACAGATTTCTACCAAACAGAGCTATCCCAAAGAAGAATGGGTTACCTGGGGAGGCAGTGAGTCTTTCCCCACCTACCCTGGAGATATTTAATTAAAGATTGGATGACTACTTTGGATATGTTACAATGTTCAGGTAAGGGTTTGCCTAAATCACCTTGCAAGTCCCTTTCAGAGCCAAGATTCTGGGATTCTCTGTGATTAGTCACTTTGATGCATGGGGATTGGCTATGCTATGGACACCTTGATTAAATAAATTAGGTTATGGAGAGGAGTTCACTTAACTCTCTGAAATGTAGTCACAAATTTAGTTACAAATTGCAGGGTTTTTAGAAACATTAAAGTCTAAGATATTGGTAACGTGAGAGTAGTGGGAGTAAAGGTGGAAGCTTTTTTCTTTTCTTTTCCAGATTCATAGATTTAAAAATCAGAGACTGATGCAAGGAGGAAAGATCTGAAGTCAGGATCCTCATACCAGCTCTGCTGTTTACCAGTTGCATAATCTTGGGCAGGTCATGCCACTTTTCTGGGTCGCCATTTCCTTATCAGTAAATAAGGGAGTTGGACTAGGTGGTCTCTAAAATCCACACTAACTTTAAGCCTCTGATCTTATCATCTTTAAAGATTTGTTCAATTTCAACATTCTATAACTCCAAGTGGAGAATTGAGGCAGTTCACAAACTTTAACCCAATTCATAGAACAAAAAATCCCCTGCCCATCAGAGGTTTTCAATCTATCTTGTGTCACGGACTCTTCTGGCAATCTGGTGAAGACGATGGGGCCTTCTGAGAATAATTTTTTTTAAAATGCATAAAACACACAAAATTACAAAGAAAATAATTTATATTACAGTAATTAGAATAATAGTTAAAAATCTCCACAAATTCATGGACCCAAGGTTAAGAATCCTGTCCCATCTGGCATTAAAATATCTATATTTAGATGTGAAAATTAGTTTTAATGAATTAGTTAAAAATTAAAAGTTAAAGAATTTAAATTTAAATGTTCATTTTTAAACTAATTTGTGAACTAATTTATTTCTGTATCAGTTCACTGAAACAAAAGTGTTTGGAGCATTATTTTTTTTCTCTTTTCACTGGTTCTGTGCAATTGTCTTAATTTTTTATTTATTTTGTACACATATGTGTGTGCATGCGTGCATATCATACACACACATATAACACCATACACAGAAGCCTAATAGATTTAAAACAATTTCTTGTTTTCCATAAGCCTATGTTCCAGGGATCTCTAATTTTATGGTATAGTGAACTAAAGATGATTGATATAGATTACAGTCACCTATAACTTAAAAAATAAATGCTCAGGAGTTTCTCAAGGGCCAGAAAATTGGACTTTCCTTCAGTAATGAAGCTAGTTGGTGTCAGAAGTGGGATTTGAACTCCCACCATACGAATTCCAAGTTAGCAGCTATTGATCCCACCATGCCGGATCCATCATTCTCTTTTTTTTTTTTTTTTAAACAATTGTTCCTTTTTTTTTTAATTTTATTTTAGTTTGCATCATTCATTTCCACAAGATTTTGAGTTATATATTTTCTCTCCCTCTTTCCCGCACCCACTGCCCCAAAACAGCCATCCCAGTGTGTTCCCCCTCCCCCAGTCTATTCTCTCCTATGTCACTTTTCGGTAGGGCAGGATGTGGATCCATCATTGTCAATGCTATAGGATATTGATTTGCACTGGTTTTGTTACTGCTTCAGCTTTATAGCCATCCAACCTTTGTTTTTTATGCTCTACTCAGTTTTTCTTGCTAGAATAGAGTGCCAAAACTGAGTGGATTAATTCTGCTGGCATGGATAAGTAAACAATCATAGGGAAATGAATTTAGACCTGGAAGGGACCTTAGAAGTCAACTACTCTAGCCTCCTCATTTTACAGATGATGAAACTGAAGTCCAGAGGGGGAAAGTGACTTGGCCAAGGTCACACAGTTAATAAGTGACAGAGGTGGGATTCCATCTAAGGCCCTCTCTGACTTCAGTACTCTTTTCATTGTATCCCAATATCTTTCACTGAAGTGCCGGCAGTTAAACCGAGATTTTGTCATTCCAGCTAAGAGAGTAATAAAGAAAAGTATAGTTGAATGACATAATAGAACAAGCCATCCTCCTCAATTTAATTTCATTATTGACTCTATAGTTATCCTACTAAAGAAAACACCACATTGTTTCTATGTTTCTATATGATGAAGAATTCTGAAATTTTGAGCTGGACTCTCGCTGGTCATCATGGCCAGTCATTTTTGGATGGAAAGGATGGGAAGAATCTGGGAAAGATGCCATGTGAGTGGAATGAATGAGTGGGCTCTTGTAATTCATTTTTCCAGAGAAGGAAAGCAATCTGGCCAAAAGAGAAGAAAATTAGTGAAGTATTTTTATAGCTGTGAAAGTTTAAGTTCTTGTGATCGCGTATGCTTAGAATAATGTTTTATTGAGCTTTGCTTTTTTGTGACCACTATCCAATTTGCCCTAAGTTAGACTGTCCTCTATTAAAGCCACCTCTGGTGAGACAGGCACCCGGAGTAATTGTGTTGTGTCTTGGACCCAGTGGATTTTTACTTGTTGTTTTAGTCTCCACCTTCCCCCAGAGGGGGAACCCAACCTCCCATTCAGAAATTCCATTAACTGAACCTGGAGGCTTAAATATTAAATGTTAAAGGTTCAGGTGACCCAAAGCTTTGATTTTTCTTCTTTATTCTCATTGAATAGCATTGAAAGCTGCTGTTGGCAACAAATGAGATCCATACCAATTTTTCCATTTATTGGCTCATCAGAATGACTTTCTGAAGATTCACTAGAGAGTGACTTTTGCTATGTGCTGGACTTTGCATGCTCTAGAAGAGAGATTTTTAATCTTGGGTTCATAGATCCCAAAAAGGTTGTTTATGGATTTCAGGGGGTCTGTGAACTTGTCTGGGGAAAAAAATGACATCTTTATTTTCATTCACCTCTGGTTTCCTTTGTAATTCTTTTTTTCACATAAAAACTCTATTCTGAGAAAGGTTTGTAGACTTTGCCAGACTGTCAAAGGGATCCAGCCATCATTCCCCCAATCTGATTTACTCAAATGCATTTAGGCAGCCTCCAAGTTAAGCTATTCTCTGGGTGCCATTAAGAACTCATTTAAGTCTTTTTTCCCTCACCTTGATAGTGAATTGTAAATATCCCCATGTGGATTCTAATTAGGATAGTTATACAATTAGATGAGAATGGAGATCAGATTAAGCTAGAAAAATAAGGAATAAGGACATGACTTTAATGAACAATTTGCACATCTTAACTCATTTTTATTATACCATTCAAATTCTTAATAACCTAATAAGATATTATTAACCTGATAAATGTGTCACAAATGATAGAATTAGTGCATACTTTAGACAACTCCAGTAACAATTAAAAAAAAAAACCATGCCCAGTTTTATGGCCAGGGAGTAAATTGCAGCATCACCTGCCCTGAGGTTTGGTTAAAATAACACAACTAATTAGATGATGAGAAACGAAATCTAAAAATAAAGAAGAAAGTATAGGTCAGGTGAAGAAATGCTATTGAAAGCCTGGACTTTATGTTTATAGTGAGGGTTTGACTTAAGTTTGATACGGAAGAAAAGTGCAAATTAAATCACCAGTGGCGAACACCCAAGGTCAATGTGTCCAAGCAGCTTTGTGTTGTCCAAAATATCAGCATTGCCCAGTGCCACGGTGTTTGTGAGAAGCTGCTACTACATGAGAGCCAATCTGCAAGATGTTTTTCCAGAAAGTCTCTGTATCCAGAGCTAAAATGAGGGACTTTGGCATCTGGGGCAAGTACCTTCAATAGAGCTGAGGAGGCTGAATGAAGGGGACCTTAAATTCAGGGCTGGGAGGCACCTGTCGTAGGTCATGAGGAGACCTGCTGGAGGGGGGAAGGTGAGGTGGGGAGAGCTCACCACAGACCCATCTTTCATTTACTATTTTAGCTCATTATTTTTGCTAATCAGTTAATCAGAAAACTTCATTAAGTGTTATTATATACCAGAAACTACACAAGGGGCTTAGAATACAAAGAGAAAAATGAAGGCAATGGGACTACAGATTTAGAACTGCAAGGGGCCTGGACTGCACAGGATTTAGCCATTTTGTTATGCAGATGAGGAAACTGAAATATAGAGTGGTTAAGTGACTTACCCAGAGTCACACAACTAATAAGTGACTGAGGCAAGGTTTGAATTCAAATTTCCCTAATTCTAAATTCCATGCCCTATCCACTGTGCTGTACTTTGCCTTTGAAAAGTTTACAGTCTAATTGGGGAAAACAATATGTACATATAGAGACCATGTAGTATATTTGTATATATCCTTCCATATATAATACAAACATATACACATAAACACACACATGCGAATATATACTATATTAGATGTTTATATTATACACATTCATGTACACACAAACACTACAATAATACATGTGCATATTATATGTATACATGTGTATACACATGGCATCATGTACATATACATGTATTATATATGCATATATACACATACAATTTTGAAAAGGCACTAGTTGTTAGGAAAATCAGGAAAGGCTTTGTGAAAAACATGTTGCTTAAACTGAGCCTTGGAAAATTGTTTTGAAAAAGGAGTTTTTCCTCTATCAAATGGGGATAATATTACTTGTCTCATGTACAGAATCTCACAAGGTTATTTTTAGATAAGTACTGCTCAAACCTTAAAATACTATATAAGTAAGTTGTAGCTAGGGTAGAGTCATGGAGCTTCTTCCTAGGGCACTAACATCTGAACGTTATGTTTCCTCCTGGGAGAGGAAACTTCCCACAGAAGTCTAGACTGACAACTTCTGCCTTGGGACCCTTCTTCCTGGGATCTACCTTCTCTGTGATTCCAAGTAGAGGTGAAGGCCAGTCTCTTGGGGTGGGAGAACTGATTGCCCCTGTATTCTAGCATGACTTGACCTCCTCTTCCTCCTACCCAGCAAGCCTTTCCTGGTAACCAAGAGTTAAAAGGGAAGGGACTGGGGAGCAGTTTAGCAAAATCAGCCAAAATGTTGACTAGGTCTGAAAGTATGTGTACTGTTTACCCCTCCCCCTTTTCAAAGAATGGATGAAGATTTATAGGATTGTAGAATTATGGCTAGAAGGGACCTTAGAGGCCATTTAGTCTAATCTCCATGTTTTGCTGACTAGAAAACTGATCGAGAAAGCACTCATTAAGCCTTTATGATGTGCTACTAAAGCAGTGCATTTTCTCAATTCTTCTCCAGACTATTATTGGTCATTTAATCACAAAGCACTTGATTTCTTTCTTATTAATTTTTTCTTTACATTATTTGAGGTCATGGTGCTAAAATCAGTGAACCATGGCTAAACCAACATCCCAATCATCTCCAAAAGCTAACTCTTTCCTCTTTCATGCAGAGTATACCTTGTCTCCCAGGTTCTGACTCATAAAATGGCTGAGAAGCATCGTCACTTTGCAGGACTTCCCTATTTTCTGTCCAACCACTTTGATCACTATCTCCAGTGACTTTTTTTTCCCCCCAAATCTGGCCCATTCAGTCTATTCCTATGCCCAATTCTGAGGTGGTAGACTAGCCCGTCTAGACCCTGTTTTAGCTCCTTTCCCTAAATGCATGACACAAGGCAGCCCACTACCACTCTTGGAAAGGACTTGAAACCCATTCCCTAGCTGGTGTTGATGGTGCTATCAATATTTATTTATGCCAGTGGATTCTCAATTTCTTTTGCTCTCAGGGAAGTATTATTCTTTAACCTGAGAAACTGTGGCACACAGTGGGAGAGCAAGCATCCTCTGCCCATATACATATACATGATTGCAAGTGTAAATAAATTTCATGCAATTGGTGCCACACCTAGTTAAACTCATGGGAAAGGTGTTCATTGTGGCATATCCTTTGAGAACCCCTGGTATACTCACTTCTCAGCACTCATAGATGGAAGCTTTCTTCATTGGGATTGATGAAATTACAGATTTGGGCCAAAAACAAAGAATTATTCAACACAAACAGTATTATAAAGGCAGAGGGGCTGTGAGATAAATCTGCCACTGTCTTATAATAAGTTTCCTTTGAGTTAGTGTTTCTAATGAAAAGAAAGGTTGGTTTGGTCGCAGCCGTCCATTTGGAGGAGATGGGGATGTTGGTTTAGTCCTGGTTCACTGATTTTAGGACTTGAATAAGTGTGGTTCTGATTTGAATGGATTTACCAGGTGACTTAAGAAAACTTTGTTTTGGTTGATGGTTCAATAAAAACATAATATTTGTCTCCAGGCTGGGCTTCTTCATCAAGGTGTTATTATTCTGACCTTGGGTTGGTGGTTTTGTGTCTCGTCATAGAAAGGGGAAAATAGGGGGAAAAGTGCTATTTTAACTACAATAAGCAAAGTAGGGTATGTTGGACTGATGAATAGGGAGGGTACAGCAATGCTACAGATGAATTTCCAAAAGTCTGGCTTGAGTGTTAGAGAATTGACATGTTTCTTGGGTTAAAACACTGTATCTGAAACAGATCCTTCTTCACCCTGAGAAGAGGTAAAGAGGCTGAAAAAATGTGGAATGCCACAAAAAGCTATTCCCTTTTGGGGCAAAGAAAACAGTTGACCTTTGTGGGCCCACAGCAGGGGTGGGATGAGTTGGGGGGGGGTGTTTCAGTCAAGTCATCTGTGCAGCATATGCACCATCTCACTGTGCTCAGGACTGATGTTGAGAGAGGAAGTGAACTGAACAAGACTAGTGTTTGACAAGGAAAATGTCCATTCTCTGGGGCCATAGGTCACTGAATCTAGAACAGAAAGGGAACTTAGACAAAGGTCATCTAGTATAATGCTTTCATTTGTAAATGAAGATGATGAGGCTTGGAAAGGGAGGTACCTCACCCAAGGTCTCATGGATAATATGTAGCAGAGTTTGCATCTGCCCAATTTCTTGAAATGATGAATTAGTTCCTTCTGGTCTCCATTTGTGGTGGTTTTGTTTACAACTAAATTGAAAAAAAATAGTACTACCTTAGCATAATCAAGTTTTTTCCCCTCTCCTTTTTTTGAACCTGACTGTGCTGAGAGCATCCTGGTTGCTGTGGGGGTGCACTGCTGTCTCAGATGTTCTCTGAAGTTGAGCTGTTCAAGGTGCAACCTATAACTCAGGGGGAAAAGAAGAGGTCTTGAATTGGTTTTCTTGCTGTACTCTTGGGATGAAGTGGATGTCTTCACTCACTGAGTGCGTCATTCTGTTTCTATTTCATCTTTTGTTCATCAAGCATCTGTCAAACATACATAGATGGATTAGAGGGAAAGATGAAAAGACAAAGATGAAAAGAAAGAAAGAAATGAATGGAGGAGAGAAGAAAAAAAGAAAGAAAGAAAGAAGGAAGGAAGGAAAGAAGGGAAAGAGAAAGGAAGGGAGAAAAAAGGAGGCAAAGAAGGAAGAAATTAATAAAAGGAAAGAAATAAATAAAATTAAGAGAGAAAGAGAGAAAACAAAAGATGGAGAAAATGAGAGAGAGAAAGAAAGGGAGGGGAAAAGGAAAAGCACAAAATGTGAGACAGAAGGAAAGAAAAAATGGGAAACAAGAAGAAAAAAGAAAAGGAGGAGGTAAATGAAAGAAGGCAGCAAGAAAGAAAGAAAAAGAAAAAAATTGATGGGCATATGGGGTGGAAAGTACACAAAAAATTCATTCATAAATTATTCAAAATACATAAACATTCATATTCAAACATTGAATATTCACGTATTTAAGAGTCATAGCATCACATGTCATGAGTCTCTTTTTAACATAGCTACATTTCTGCTTTTCAATTCAATTAGGTAAATAAGAGTTCTTGAAAAAATGTCACAACTGTAATGTCAGCCTTGGGAAAAATGATAATGTTAGTCAAATTTTTCTTTAATCATTCTCTTCCCCTTCCTATCAATCAATTTCCTCTAATCTGTCACTCAGTACCTTTATATTACCCAAAGGACATTGTAGAGACTCGTTTTGGGAGGCCACCAGATGACTTGGATCACTTCAAATATCTTTTCACTCCACCATTAAAATTATAGAGACAAAGAATTAAAGACCTGGAAGGGACTTTTCACTACCCAGCTTTTGAGCTGTTGTGACCAAATGCCTTTCTAAGTACTTTGTTGCAATAGAAGAGAGCTCTTCCCTCTGATTAGAGGTTGAAGAGTTACCCCTAAGAACTTTCGCTTAAGTAGGGCACCCAGGACAGTCATTTCTTCATTCCCTTGAGGTTATACTACTCTAGATTTCTCCACCTTGTCCCTGTGCCCAGTTATTGGAATAGTGTCTGGCTCAAGGTAAGCAATCAGTGCTCCTGGACATACTGATAGAAAGAATGAGAGAGGAGAGATAAAGTTTATCAGTTAAATCTTTGAAAGCTTCAGTCGTATGCAAATGAATTTATGAACCACAATGCACTGTATTCATCATTAACTCAATTACTACTCTGCTTTCTAACAGTGCTTCTCAATCTGAAAGGCAAGGTCTCAGGTCCTCAGAATAAGTAGTCTTCATCTTCCTTTCAACATTTTACTCTGAGGGGCTATATTTCTTCTCAAGCTAATTTTTATCAGTGTTCTGTACAGAAATGTTCTTTTTTTGCCCCTTTGAGCAACCAAAATAGCCCTATAACTAAGGGCAGCATCTTCCAATGGCAGTCGTTGATAGACAGCTTAGCTAAACAGTGACAGAAAATGAAGAAATGCTAGATCATCTTGAATTTATCTTCCTCCTCCCTCTCTTTTGTGCCAATTCAACTCAAGAAGGTTCTGGGTGAGAGGGCCAAGTTGTAAAATGTGCAGGGCTGACTCAGGAATGCTGGAGCAACAGAGGACAGGGTGAAATCATCAGACTTCTGTCTCTGTCACTATACACGTGAGAGGGAACATACTTTGACCTTTAATATTTTCAAATCCAGGGTTTATCAAAACACTCTGTGCTCCAGCCCATAGCTCCCAAATGAAACTTCAAGACCAGGTCAGCACGACCTGTGGCCCACAGGCTGTTTATGGATGTTTTCCTCTATATTTTTCACTGGCTATCTGAAATCCTTTGACTTGCCACAGGTTGTGCAGGCCTCCTCAAGACATTTGATCATAGATATAACTGGGGCATGGTGATCAGGGCTTTGCCTCTAGATGCTGAAAGTTAGGAGGTTCTAACAGCATTCCTTCATTAGGTGACAATAACTAGCACCTAGTTTGAAAGAATAATTTGTTAAAATAGAAAACTCCCAGTAGGGCATTTCCTCACCTGCAAGTCCCATCTTGCGTCCATTCCCCATTCTCCACGTGGTAGTTTCAAGATCTCCATCTGACTTGGGACTCCAGAGGACCAATTTTATGCTTCTTGTCCTAAGTGCCACTATATACCATCAGCATGACATTAATAAGTATGGTGAATGCTGTCAATGAGATCATGGGACTGGAGGTTTTCAACATTGAGGTTCTATAGGAATCTGTCTACAATGCCTTGAAAATATGGAGGTTGTGTTAAGAATGTAAATCTAAGAGTCATTCACTAGAGGTTCTGCCAACATTTTGCAGATGGCTAGCATGCTAAAGAGCTGACTATATCTTTAAGACCTGGAAAGCTGATAAAATATTTATTTTCTCTTATGCCAAAGTGTATAAATTATACAGGTCCAAATGTAGGTTGCATTCAAATGAATGCTAAAGAAAGTATAGGCTTGTTACTGTCACTCTGACTCAATAATTTAGGAGCTATTTGTGTTTTACATGGCTATACAAATATTTAGAGACAAAGTCAATTGAAATCAATTGTACCTATTAGCTTAGTATTATCTCTGAGGGTTCTGTAGCTCATGAAAGTGTAATGATGGGCCAAGTGGACCTATTATTCCAGTGCCTCCAAGGTCTGGAGTACCTTGTTGGAAAGAAAGAATGAGACAGGAGACACACAGACAGACAGACAGACACAGAGAGGCAGAGACAGACAGAGAGACAGAGACAGAGAGAAAGAATAAAAGGAGGAAGAAAAAGAGAGAAATAAAAAAGAATAAAAAGACAAAGATTTGTTTGATATTGCAAGTTTATACAAATCACTACCTCACTGTCAAGAATACCTTATGGAAGAGAAGGGAGACAGAGAGAAGCTGACAGAGACACGCACACATAGAGACAGTGAAACATAGACGATTGTTGTAGGGAAGGGTCTCCGCCAGGAGAGTGCTTTTATTCCTTTCTAAGTGATCTTGATTTATATACATATTTGGAATTAACTGGTGCTCATCCCATGATTTCTATTTATTTCTTCTCCTTTAAAGAAAATTTCCTATGCAATATTGTTAACCAGGCAGAGAGAGTTAGAGAAAGAAGAGAAGGGAAGAAGGAAAAGAAAGAAAAAAGAAAGAAGGAAGGAAGGACAGAAGGAAAGAAGAAAAAACCACAAAGACCTGCTTGATGGTATGGGTTTCTATTCTCCCCTGTGGAGAGGCTTTTTGTGGTAAAAGAACTCTCTGGATCTACTTTCTCTTCTCCAACTGTCTAAATTCTATCCATGGGTCAAGGGCAATTTTAAGTCCTCACCTCTTCATGAAGCCTTCTTTGGCCCCTGTAGTGTGTGGTATCCCACAAAGGATCCCACCTTAGATGTCAGATAATATATTATCTGACTGATCATTTGCCACCCAAGGTGCTGTGTTGGGTTCTGTTTTTTAACTGCTCTGGAAGGTCCTCCTCAGCTCTAAAATTCTGATTCTCTGTGTGTGTCTCATCACCCTGACAATTCATCATCACCCCTCAAATTATGACTTCATGGTAAAATATGTGAAAGCAGAGAAGGGAACCTCAGCAGTCAGATCTGTAAAGTGAGGTCAGCCTAGATGAACTATAAGGAAAATCCCAGCTTTCTTGCCTGTGGAATTTAGCAGCTATATTACCAACTAGTAATGGTAGGCCTCGTTGTCCTTGTCTGTAAAATAGGATTAATAATAAACACCTGTTGCATCTACCTCATAAGGTTTAAAGTAAGATAATGTATATAATATGCGTCATGAACCTTCCAGTCCTATATACATTTTTATTTGTGTAGTGGCCAGGGGAGGTGGATTTCTCACCCCACCTTCCCACCCCATATCAGTTGATGTAATCACAGAAAGTAATAAAGGTAAGGAGGTATTAATATATGTAGTGGGCTGTGTGTATGAGAGTTGGTTTTATTAATAATGGTTAACTCTTATTACATATGGAAAGTCATCCCCATCATAGTGAGTCAGAGAGCTGGCCTTGGTGCCAAGGAAGAATTGGATTCAAGTTTCATCTCCGACACATACTGCCTTTGTGACTCTGGGCGAGTCACTTAAGTCTTTTAGATTGTAAGCTTGTTGAGGGCAGGGACTGTCTTCCTTTTTATTCATTGTAAACCCCGTGTCTTGCACAGTACCTAACATGTAGGTGCTTAATAAATGTTTATTTGATTTATTGCTTACTGGACTTAATCTTTCAGAGCTTGGGGCAACTCTTTAAGGCTTATTTCAGAGAACATGCTACTCTTCATTGGCAAACGGACTTTCTTTGTCCAAGAATTCTCCATGCCAATGAAATCATGGGCCCAGTCCCTATCTCAATGAAGAATTATTATTTATGTAATTTGAAATATAATTATATAATTATAATAATAAATTATAACAGAAATACTATGATTTGCATAACCTCATATGTGAGGAAAGAGAAAGTAAATGCATTCTAGGTTTGAGATTGGTGACTCTTTTTGATCAAGATCTTATTGTTCAAGTATAGATATGCATCTAGCCAAAATTTTTGTTTTAATAAAATTTCTAAAGTATTTGCCATCAGTGTTTGACTGAAGAATGAAGAGATAACATTTCATTAAAAATGCAAGAAATCAACTGAGATTATATAAGCTCAAAAGGATTAAGGGAAATGAATTTGGGTGGTTTTTTTTCCCCCAAGCATCATTGTAATTTCTTTTTAAAAAGAAATGACGAAATTAAGCCTGCACATATTCTTAAGAGTCAGATGACATGTATTAGGGCCAATCTTCTGAAGAGGTGTCTGTGTGACACATGTATATCCAGTTACTGGCTGAGTGCCTACTGAATACGCAATTGCCCCTTATGTGTTTCATGTTTTCAAGAAGTTGTGCTCAGTAGCAAAGGAACTTTAATAAGACCGAAATGGCAGAGTTGGTGGTCTTGGAAGCAAATGTATTATTTCTTGCCATCTTCTCCTGGGGGAAGTCAGGAATGGAATGGGGTGAGGCTGAATCTTTAAGAGCAGCAAAGAAGCAAATTTATACTTGATGTAAAGAGAAATTTCCTAAAATTTAGAATCATCCCAAAGTGGTATAACAGGTTGCCTTGGAAGATAATGGGGTTTCCATCACCAGAGGTATTCTTGTAAAGGCTGGATGATGGTTTGTAAGGGATATTATGGGAGAGATACTTGGTAAAGGGTGAATTGGACAAGAGTGAGGTCTCCTCTGACATAGAAACTATCTGCTGAAACGATTTACTGGGGTATGGCCACTGCACGGCTACAGCTTCTTGGAGTCACAAGTGAGAGCTGGGTGACAGGTGGACACCTAAGGTGTTCAACAACCCTGAGAAGGCCTTGGCAAGCTCTTATACCAGTGGTGCTCGTTCTCCTTGAATACTCCATATACCCCAATTGTAGGCATATAGATTTAGAGGTAGAAGGAATCTTAGAGATCATCTATTCAAACTTCCTTATTTTACAGATGAGGAAATAGAGGTCTAGATTTGAACTTGGTTCCCTGGACTCCAGTTCGGCTCTGTTCTCATTGTACTTTGTTACTCTTAACTCCAGCCACCAGAGCTATAATTTGCATGCGAGCAGCAAAGGCTTTACCTTAGGGTGCTGAAATACAGAAAGTGTTGATAATACCTCCAGTCCTTCAGCAGCATAGAAAAATATTGAGCTTAGCACCTAGATAGTCCAAATAATTAATTAAAATAAGAAGCTACTAGATGGTGCCTTCATGACTACTTCCCACCCCTGCCCTGGCCATCTTGCCAGCTATGTTTGAGAGTATGTGTCTTGCCCATGCACAAAAATGGTTACTTATGGCTTAGTCAAATACTTCTTCCAATTGTGGGATACCATGAAGTGGGGCTGATGTGGCACTGAATAGTTCTTAAAGAGATACCTAAACCACAGTTCTAAGCACAGATCCTTCTCAAACTTTGGCGCCTCACTTTCTTGGAAGTTGAGCCGTTTCTGCTAATGCTGAAGAAATTGAGGTCCACATATTAAAACTAGTCCTGGGGGTTTTGTTCCATGCCAATGGTATAGTTTTTGATACATTTTTTTTTCAATTAACAAGCATTTATTTTCTTTCCCTCCATCCTTCTCTCTCCACTCCCCACTGGAAAAAATAATTCTTATAATAAATACACATAGTTAAGCAAGACAAACTCCCATATTGACTATGTCTAAAAATGTGCTTCATTCTGTACAGTTAGTCCATTCCCTTACGTGTGAGATGTGGGGAGCATGCTTCCTTATCAGTCCTCTGTAATCAGGGCTGGTCAATGTGTTGGTCAGAGTTCTCAGATTTTTCAAAACTGTTTTTATGATGTTATTAGCAAAGAATAACTTGTTTTCCTGGATCTATTCACTTCACTCTATATCAGTTCATACATGTCTTCCTAGGTTTATGAAACCATCTCTTTCGTCATTTCTTACTGAACACTATAGTATTCTATTACATTCATATTGCATAAGTTGGGGAATTTAGTCATTCCCCAGTGCATGGATTTCCCTTCCTCCTTATTTTCCAGATATTTCTCATCACAAAAAAGTTGCTATAAATATATTTGTACATATTTGTCATTTTCCTCTTTAAACTCGTTGGAGTCTAGGTTTAGTAGTACTCCAGCTGGGTCAAAAAAGATATCTAGTTTAGTACATCTTTGGGCACAGTTACTGATTGCTTTTAGAAAGATTATGGCAATTTACAGTTCCATCCTCTGAGTCCATGTGCCCATTTTCCTGTGTCCTTTTAATATTTATCATTTTTCTTTTTCTTTTTGAAACTTTGTCAACTGATGAAGAACCTGAATTACTTAAATTTCATTTCTCTAATTATTAGTGTTAATTAGTTAATTAAAATAGTGTCGATTAATAATTCCCTAATTATTATTAAACAAACGTGTTTTCTTATGTTGTAGTTTGTTGAAATTTTGATTTCTCCTTTCGGAAATTATCAGCTTCTACCCTTTGCCTATTTATCAATTGAAAAATGACTCTAATAAAAAATTAAATATGATAAGGTCATGCTTACAGGGCTATATGTTGTGTAAATGCATATGTAATATATGAAGTGAAGAAATGTATGATTGAAAAGAGAAGTAGACTATTCATGCAGTGAAGGTGAAGGATAACAGACAGACCCGGTGCTGAACAGACATGCATGGAATGTTAAAATCCCTAAGAGAAGGCCACTAATGTGTTGGGAGAGACACTATGGTAAAGGAGAAAGAGCATTGGAAATGGTTAGGAAAGATGTAAACCTCAAATCTTATCTCTGAATGACCATGGGTCAGACCTTCAACTCCCAACCCCTCCCTGCCCCATCCTCTGTTTTCTTAATTCCTTTTGCTATCTAGAGTATACTCTAGTGGAAAGAACAATGCTTTGAGGGCAGATGACCTGAGTTCAAATTCCAACTTTGTCAGTGTGACCTTGGGTAGATAATTTCACTTTCTGGAACTCAATTTTCTTAACCATAAAATGGAAGGAAGGGTTGAACTAGATGACCTCTAAGTAGCTCTCAATCTATGGTCCTATGATTTCATAGAATTGTTGTAAGGATCAAATGAAACATTTGTTGTTGTTAGTGAGTCATTTTTCAGTAGAGTTCAACTCTTCATGACCCCATTTGGGATTTTCTTGGCAAAAATACTAGAGTGGTTTGCCAAACAGTGCTTTTCCTTCCCCAGCTCATTTTACCAATGAGGTAACTGAGGCAAACAAGGTTAAGTGACTTGCCCAGGGTCACACAGCTAGTAACTCTCTTGAGGACAGATTTGAACTCAGGTCTTTTTGACTCTCGAGCTGGTTTTCTATTCTCTGCACTACTTAGCTGCCCTCAAATGAAATAATATAGAATATATAGAAAATACTTCATAAATTTTACATAAATGTTGGCTATTATTATTGCCCTTGTGTTGTAAGATTGGGTCTGGTGGTATTGAGACCACGATGATGGTCTCCCCTTAAGGGCAGCTGTGGCTTTTAGAATCTATGGCTAGAAAAATATCGACAACATTTTTTGAGGGTTGCTGCATCTGTTTTCCCCAAATAACATTTTATTTACTACCAACATGTTTTTCTCTCTCACATGCAGATTCCTAAAACAATATTTTGTCCATCACCAGCAAATCGGCCAGCATGGGGGGGGGCGCCCCAAACTGAAGTATAAAAACCCCATACTTAGAAAGGCCCTTTGGAGCACTCCCCTGCAGCAGGAGCAGACCCTCTCACTGGAGACTCCTCTTCCTGCTGAATGGACCTGTGTCTCTGCTCTCCTCAACACCTTGCCACCCCTACATGAGTTATACTCTGTTTTACTGTCTCTGTGTGGATTTGGTTTTTAAATTGGGTCTCTTTCCTCCTCTTCCCCATTCTTGTAATAAAACTTTGCATTGAACTTATTCTTACTGTTTTCTATGTTATTCTCAGCATCTGAACCCATTAAGGAGTTGTTTTCCCTGACATGTCTGGCTGACCTCTAGACCTCTCCTTAGATAGAAACTGGGTACCCTGGTAAGAATTTAAGCTATTGACAGACACCTGCACCTAAAATGGGGGTGTATGGCACTGTGAACCCACTTTTATAAAACAAGGGTCAATAGGGGAATCCTACATCCTCCTGGGAGAAATTCCTTTATGCCAGAGAACTGTCACAAAACAGCTAACTAGAGGGTTTATGGGAGGATCACAGACAGTTTCATAGCCTTAGAACTGGCAGAACCTTAGAGACCATCTCGTCCAGCTCTCTCATTTCTTTTTAACATTTTGTACCTTGAAGTTAATTAAAATAAAAAATACTATTACATGTTGATAATATTTCAATAAATTTGGAAGAGCAATATTAGTGAATACATATACAAGCAAAGAGTTCAATAACTACCAGTGGACATTTTGTTTAACAAAGTTAAGATCTTCTTAAACCAATGTTTTTAGTTTCTTTCAATCCTTTTGGACCAAGATTTTATTGCAGATATGTCATGTGTCCATCTGTTAGCAACATCTGTGGCTACTTTATTTGCTAGCCTGTGTCTTGCTGGCTAATTTTGACTTTTTCAATGCTTCATTGTAGGCTTTCTTTCTTTTGACTTTCCTCAGAAAGCTGAGATAACGATGTCTCTAATTTCTATTTCCTTGCATGAAATGTTTTATTTGGAAAAGGCCAGAAATTGACATTTCAGTCTTCTCAGAGTGCACGCTGCTATTATCAGTTAAATTTTGATTGACTTCTTTCACCAGCATAGCAGGAATTCCTTTCTCTTTAGGAGTCATCTTCTTTCAACTGAACTATATATTTTGTTTGTCTCCATAAAAATCTCCATCATATGAGATCTCTTTTTAACTTCATTTTTTTCATGGATTTGGCTCAGTGACAGTGGTCCTGAGGTAGATGCAGGCCCCAACCTCCTCATTTTCCAGATAAAGGGAAAGAGAACCATAGGTTTAAATGATTTGTCCTAGGTCACACAGGTAAGAAAAAAAATAAAGCTGAGACTCAAACCCACGTCCTCTGCCTCCAAATACAGCACTCTTCCTGCTATGTCACCTTGCTTTCTAAGGAGAAGAACTGTAGAAGGGGAGAACATAGGGATTAGTTGTAAGCTGCACAGATAAAGTGTCTCAATCAGCAAGATTATGGATCTGTTGAAGAACTAAAACATGTAATAAACATACGTGTGCAGCTGCATGTTTATATGTACACACAGTCCAAATGTGTGGCACATATAGACAATCCGGCTATATAGGTATATATACACAAGTATCTATGTATCAGTCCATGAATATGTACATACATGCATCAATACATGTGTATGTATGCTCACACCCCTATGTATGTATATGTTTGTACATGTATGTATATATAAGTATGTGCATTTAAATGTATACATACACAACCTAGCTCCAACTAACTTGGAAGAGTTGATTGTTAAATTTTATTGTGAGCATCTATGCCTTGGAAATAAGCAAACACAGTCAGGGCTTGATTTATTATTTTTTGATTGTCAGGACTAAGGAAAGTGATGGAGAAAATGTTAATAATGCATATTAAACCTAAAATTATATATTCTTTGCCCCCTGAGAACCAGTTGTTAAACATTTACCAGCATATCCCTGCATGCATTGGTTGTGAGCAGCACTGATAAAGAATGTTGCTAACATCGGTGAATTATGGATCCACTGAAGAATTTACATATATGTACATATATGTACACAAACATAAATGGAGATATATGCATATATATATATATTTATGCATACATACACACATATGTGTCTTTATTCTTTGAGGACCTTTCTAGCTGAGATCTATGATCCTTTTAACAAGAATTCCAAAACTGGAGAATTCATTACTTTAATTCTTTTTAATAAGATACTTCAGAGGCCTAAAGGCCCTACTTCACTGATTATCATACTGTGAGAAGATGTAGAATCCTCAGACTGATGTCTAAGAAACTGAGCTCAGAGAAGCAGAGATAGTGACAGAGACAGATTGAGACAGAGATAGCCAGCCAGAGAGAGACACAGAGACAAGGACAGAGAGTTACATTCTGACACAGAGACAGAGAGAGACACAAAAAGAGAGTGAAACAGAGAAAGAAAAGGAAGGAGAGAGATGGACAGATAGAAACAGAGACACAGAAAGAGTGAAATAGAAGGAAAAGGAGGGAGAGAAAGAGAGAGACAGACAGTCACAGAAACAGAAACACAGAAAGTGAAATAGAGAGAGAAAAGAATAGAGAGAGACAGACAGACAGACAAGAGACAGAGCATTTAATCTAGAAATTATTACAACTTAAAGGATACAGTTTACAGAATGAGAATATTGGACTGGAGATTCCCTGAACTCTCTCCTCACTCTACACATGCAACCTCACAGCTACGTATGGCAGCAAAAAGTCATTTGTGTGATTTGGGAGATGCTGTGCAAAGGAAGAGTGCGGGATCTGAAGGGAAGAAGACCTGGTTCTGATCTTGGTTCTTCTACTTCCTTCTCATGTAACCTCAGGTCAGCCACTTCCTCTCTGTGGGCCTCAGTTTCCTCATCTGTAAGATAAAGGCGGGGGGAGGTTCTGTTGCAGTTCTAAATCTATGCTTCTATGACTCTATAAAAACATGGCGTGGGAGCAGAAAAGGGAAGACCAAAGAGAACCATTAGATGAGACTGAAGGCCTAAAAACTTTGCTGGAAGTAGTGAACATCTGGACCCTGTCTTGTGGATTGGTCACCAGTTTTCAGGTTACTCTTCGGTCTCTACTTGTCTAATTAGTCCCACCTCAGTGTCACATGCAAACGTGACAAACCTTGACCTCTCCAAGCATTCTGCAGGGATTGTGCCAGTGCAGGAGGCTCAACAGCGGGTACTCCCTCCCACCAGACATTGGTGGGTTGTTTTTTTTTTTTTTAACTTATAGGGCAGGACCCATATATAAGCCAGACTGAATTAACTTGGCAAATAAATGCTATGAGTCACATCAAACTCCTTTTGTTGAGTCCAGAGTTATAATGTCTTCTAAGAGAGTCATCATTGATTTCATGCCCCTTTATGCCTGTTACACACAAGAAGTCCTCCCTCTTCCTTCTCACTTGAGTGGCCAAGCTCAGTCTCATGAAAACTGCTGTTGCTTGTTTTAACCCTGCTTGGAGAGTTAGTTACTATGTCTCCCAAGCATGAAGAAGTCCCAAGATGTTGTAGCTGGACTTGCCAAAGCCATATGTCTTTATGCTTATCTTTTCCTTACAAGTCTGAACCAATGGAATTTGTAATTTTTTTTCTATCAACACATAGCAAGCCATGTGGGATCTTGTCTTGGAGAGAGCTAACCTGGACTGGGTTTCAGCACAATGAAACTCATGGCGTCTGTCTGTGGAGGCCAAAGCAGAGGTGTTTGATGTCCCCTACATCAATGGCAGTCTAAAGGCAAAATTGGGTGTCTCATTGGGAAACTACAGTTGGGAGATACTGGGGACTTAGCAGCGGTTATTACTGTTGTCCTGATGGTTGTCAAAGGAGAGAAGAATCAGATTTCTTCTGCACAGCCTCTTAGGGCAAGGGTAGAACAATGAAATGGCAAAAGGATCTTGGTTCACATTCTGGTTTTTGTCACTATGTGTGCTGCTGTTGGAAAGTCCTTGAACCTTTCTGAGACTTATTCTTCTGCCTCGTAAAATGAGGAGTTTAGTTGAGATGACCTTTAAGGTCACTTTCAGTTTTGTCTGGAATACTATAAATTCAATTTAATTTCCTAAGTATCTATTATGTGCTTACTATATGCAATGCATTTGCTAGGCACTATCAATAAACATTTATTAAATACCTACTATGTTCCAGGCACAGTACTAAGTGTTAAAGATACAAAAAGGGGCAAAAGACAGTCCCTGCCTGGAAGGAGCTTGCAATCTAATGAGTGCTAGAAACAAACATTAGGAATACAAAGTCACAAATGAAAAAGTTTCTGCTTTCAAAGAGCTTACATTTTATTTAGGAGGTGGGAGAAACATTATTTAGATAAATAAAAATAAAATATACACAAAACAAAATGTTTTTTGAACATTAGTAAGGAGAGGGGGGCAGGAAAGGCCTCTTGCAGGAGGTAACATTTGAGCAGAGCCTTAAGGGAGCTAGGGGTTCTAAAAGGCAGAGTTTATGAGGGAGAGCATTCTAGGCTTGGGGGCCAGCCTGAACCAGATAGGCAAAGACTTTAAATGGTTATGTGGACATTAAAGGGCTTTTCTGAGGAGGGGACGCTTTAGAAAGGTTAATTTGACAGCTGGGTGGAGGTTGTTTTGGAGAGAAGAGATGCTTGATACCTGGAAACCAATTAAGCTATGTAATTTCAGGCGAGAATTAGAGAGGTGGCCATGTGAGAGTAGGAGAGAGGATGGATGAGAGAGATCTTGAAGACTTAAAATCCACAAGACTTCAAACCTGATAATCCCTAGGAACTAGAAACAATGGACTGAAGTTGTTATTGTTGTTGAATCATTTCAGTCGTGTCTGACTCTTTGTGACCCCATTTTTAAAGATCAGTTATGGAAGGAAAGATTTCTTAATAAAGATCTTCCAAAATGCGGTAGTGTGTCTCCAAAGACAGCGGGATCCTTGTGTTTGGAAGTCTTCAAGGAGAGATTAAATGACCACTAGAGATGATTATTCTTCTGTTATGAGTGGGACTAGATGGTTCCCTAAGTTTGCTCAAGCTCTGAGATTCTGCAAATGAACAAATTTAGGAATTCTGTTGCTTTTTGCCTTTTCCTTTCCAGAGACACTCCAGTCCTCTAACCATGCCAAACTTACGTTCCCCTGAGCTGATGTCTAAAGCAGTGTGACAAACAGCAGAACCCTTTATTTTGCCCCTATATAGTTGATTGACAGTCTCATGTACCTGAGTGGCTGGCTCACTGTTTGATGGAAACTCTCATGAGAAGCTTGTTCTTACCTAGTTTGGATTTAAATTTACCCATCATTCTGCACTTGAGTTGTGTTTTATTTGCATGTTAATGGAGGGTGTGAGGAAAGCTAGAGTCAGACATATTATTGTTCTCTCCTATGGCAGGCTCTTCTGTCCTTAGCTCCAGAAATTCTACTGTACCTTGCTGGATATGAATCTACTCTTCTTTTCAGACTCAAATATTGGACTGAAAACTCCATATTAACCTAATTCAAGTGGGCAACAGTTTCAAGGTCGAATAGAATGTTGCATAAGCAAAAAGGTGGTCTGAAAGGAAATTCAAGTTAAAATTCATGACTTTTTAGAAATCTTCCTCAACATTAGTATCCCACGACTTTGACATCCTAATGATTTAGTTCATGGTTATGTGGACATTGGCCATATTATTTAGGGAGCTCTAAATGCATCTTCTTAGATTATTTTTTGGGGTAGTTTAGATGTGTGATTACCTCAATCATGGAACTCCAAGTATGGAAACTCTCTCCAGCATAGTAGATTGGTAACCCATGTAACATATAGGAGTTCTTAGTTTTGGGATGTCATTGATAGGCAGATAGGCAGATAGGCAGTACAGTAGAGATAGTGTTGGATTTGAAGTCAGGAATACCCGAGTTCAAATGGAACCTCAGATGCTTACTAGCTGTGTGACCCTAGACATGTCCTGTCTTGTATTTGCCTCAGTTGCCTCATCTGTAAAATGGGGATAATTATACCAACTATCTCCTAGGGTTGCTGTGAGAATAAAATGAAATAATATTTGTAAAGTGTTTTGCATAGTTCCTTTCCCTTCATGGATCCTTGGGTAGTCTTGTGAATCCTATGGATCCCATCTCAGAATAATGTTTTTAAATGCATAAGATAAGTACACAGATGGCTAAAAAGGAAACAAATCATATTGGAACGAAGTTACCAAAATGTTAAGACAGCATCAGGGAGAAGTTCACAGGTCACAGATCAAGAATCCTTGCTTTAACAAGTTGTCTAGGGACATTGGGTAGGTGAGTTACTCATGATCAAGTATATGTTGGATAGAGGATTCGAAGGTGGCTTCCTGATCCAAGGGAGGCCCTTTACCTGGCACGCTAAGATGTTCTCATTGTTTAATGGGGTTTTTAAAGGGGTTATCCTTTCATGTGTCATTTCTGGGGCTGAGGATATTCACAAGTCTTAGGGTTCTATTTGGTTCTATTCAGAAAGTGGAACAATTTTCACATCTGTTTCTGAGATATTAGTTTGCAAATGATACATCTTAATAGAGGCTGGTTGTGTTCTTCAGATATATAGATTTAATCATTTAGGAGCTTTTTATTTTATTAATGGGATTTAGGAGAAGGGAACACATTTTTCTTTTAATACAGTAGCATTTGCAAAGGATGTGTTTTTCTTAAATTCTAATTGATTTGTTGAATGAAATCCTTTATAGGGTCCTTGGGTGAAGTTGCTTAACTCATTTGGTTAAAGTGAGATACCTGCAAAGCCAAGGTCAGTTTATTTCAGGGTCTAACACTTTGCATTACATTTAGTATGTGGTTAATATTTATTGAGTTTAATTGAATTTCTTGGTTGATTTACATTCCAAATGACTCTCTTCCTGATAGTGTAAGTTTCTTGAAGGCTAGGACTATTTCACTTGTATGTTTGCAATTCCATTGGCTGGCATGACTCCAGGCACATGGTGGGAGCTTAATAAATGCTTGTTTCATAGATCAATATCTTTCCTTGTGTAATCAATGGATTCTCTGTAGTTGCCTCTTCTTTTTGAGTGAATAATCTATCACTCTCTATTCCCTTAGCTAGTTAGAGTCACTCAATAAAGAGTCAAAGTGAAAAGAAATTGAATAAAATTCAGAGCTTTTTTCCAAATTCCAGACTCATTAAGGTAGCCAACTGGTTTGAGAAAAATGTTTTCCAGTGTAAATCCTAATTTTTTTCCTATTCATTAATTTTTTTTCCAAGAGATGTCAGGCAAGTAACATCAGAAAATAAATCTTTAAATCTTAAAAGTAATTAACCTTTTGGAGAAAAAGATGTTCTTATAATAGAGACCATTCTTTACTTAAACAAAGGGGTGGAGATAAGGGTAAAATAAAATGGAAGTAAGCTACACATTATGGAAAAGGGATCTATGGTATCAAATTTGAAGGTAATAATCAGTAGGCCCTACAGTAGGTCCTTCTGCTTTGCAGGCCTCAACATTGAATTCCTGTCAAAGTCTCTGAAAAGCCAGGTTCATTTGCCAATAGATTTTCTAAATGTAAGACCCTATTAGTTATATTAATGTGAGCATATCAGTGACACAAGCAGGTCACCTATTCTTCTTTCATGAAATATTCAACTGGTACTTGGTAGAAGCTTTAACATATTTCTGGCAAAAAAACTAGAAATCTTGATATTGTCAGTTTTCTTCAATCTAATATTTCTGGATTATTTGTTTGTAAAACTGCAGTCCAATTATTTTCTTTTAAAATTTCCACTAAATTTTCAACAAATGTGTCTTAGTTCCTTTTTGGTGGGAACTGATTGATTAATTCCCAGACTGTAAGGTCCAACAGCTAGCTGACAATGAAACTGTTTTGGAATGAAACAAGTACACCCAAATCCTTCAGGATTGCTGAATTTTGGATTTGGGAATATTTTTCTTGAACTAGGTTCCCAAGTGAATGTTTCCATTCAAAGAATTATAGATTTCTTTTTTAACAAAAGGAAAATGGATATATTTTTTTCTTCAGTGTTAAATTTTTCTTTGTTTGAACTGGAAAATAGACATGAGGTGCCAACTTTTTCCATTTCTCCATCCATCCATCCATCCATCCATTCATCCACCCATCTATCCATCCAACTATCTGTCAAACCAACTAATGTTGTTTAAGGCCTTATTAGGTAGCTAATAAAAAGTATCAGCCTTAGGCATGATGGGAGTTACAAAAATATGGTCACTGTCCTCACTTGAACTCTTAATCCATTAGGAGAGATAATACATACATATGAAAAGCAAGTTAACATTACAAGGTAGTATGTCTAGGATCTTCAGTTTATTTGCGTTTTAGTGAAAGACTCTAAAATATGGGTTGGATTTTGTAGTACCTTTGATTTGAATTAAAATTTTAAACATAGTTATTTTATTATTGGAAACAACCAATTGTTTAAAATTTTGAAGTTCAACCATAATTGGGTTAATAATTTTTATATCATAGAATCAAATTCTATAATATACCTAGAGGAGATAAAAGATAAGGATATAAGAATATGAAACATACCAGTATTTTCTAACATACCATTCCATAAACTAAAACATCACTAAAGAAAGAATGTATACATGATTATTGTTATTTTACTCTAACATAAAGATGTCTTGAAGATATGAGCCAAGGTGCTATGACTTGAGTTCAAATTCATCTAGTATCCACCCAAGACAACCCAAAATGTAGTCACTGAGAGTTTGACACAATTGAAATGATACAACACCAACAATAACAAAAAGCTATGCCTATTGGGTAGGTAGGTGGTGCAGTGGATAGAGTGACAACCTTGGAGTCAGGAAAACTCATCTTCCTGTATCCAAATTTGGCCTTAGACACTTATTAGCTGTGTGACCCTGGGCAAGTCACTTAATCCTGTTTGCTTCAGTTTCCTTATCTATAAAATGAGTTGGAGAAGGGAATGGCAAATCTACCCCAAGAAAACTCCAAATGGGGTCATGAAGAGTTGGACAGGACTGAAATGATTGAACAACAATGCTGCCTGTGTGACAGGTAGTGGAGCTGAGCTTTCCATGTCTCCATTGCTTGAGTGGAGATCTCAGTGAGCAATAGGGAATTAGAAGGAGTAATTAAAAAAAAAAAAATTCTCTCCTATTCACCTTCCCTCCATCAGAAAAAAAGAAAAAGGGGTGGCTAGGTGGCACAGTAAATAGAGTACCAGCCCTGGAGTCAGGAGGACCTGAGTTCAAATCTGACCTCAGACACTTAACACATACTAGTCGTGTGACCTTGGACAAGTCACTTAACCCTGTTTGCCTCAGTTTACTCATTTGTAAAATGAGCTGGAGAAGGAAATGACACACTAATGCAGAAAACCAGGAAAACCCCAAATGGAGTTAGGAGAAATTGGCCTGACTTCCCCCCTTTAAAAAGGAAAAAAAGGAAGAAAGAAAAAGAAAAACAAAACCTTTGTAAGAAATATTCATAGTCAAGCAAAATAAATTCCTGAATTGACACATTCAAAAACATATGTCTCATTCTGCACCTAGCGTCGGTCTCCTCTCTATCTTAGGCAATGGGTAGCATGTTTCTGGAATCGGTTGATCATTATATTCATAGTAGTTCTTAAATTTAAGTTGTTCATTTTTACAGTGTTGTTATTATATCAATATTTTTAAAATTGCTTATTTCACTCTGCATCAGTTCCTTCAAGTCTTCCCAGGTTTCTCTGAAACCATCCCATCATCATTTCTTACAGCATAATGATATTCTATTACATTAATTTGTATAGCAATTCCCCTATTCATGGGTTTTCCTAGTTTCTAATTCTTTGCTACCTAAGAAGAACTGCTATAAATATTTTTGCATCTAGGTATCCTTTTCCTTTGTTTCTGATCCTTTTGGAATAACGGTCTATTGTTGGGTCAAAGGATAGGTACAATTTAGTAATTTGAGGTGAATAGAGATTAGTTAATTTTGATGATATCTAGTACTGTTGCAGATATATATTATATATATTCATGGGCAGGTTAACAGTGTAATACTGAAGAGGAGTATGAAAGGGTGATTATCATTCCAGGGTAAATCAATCAGTCAGTCAACAAGCATCAATTAAACACCTGCTTCGTGCTCAGCTCCAGTGTTACAAATTTCAATAAATGAAATAATCCTTACCTTCAAGAAACTTATATTCCACAGGGAGACAACATGTATAAATACATATACACAGAAATAATTTTAAAAAAATAAGCACAAAATAAATATAAAATTAGTAAAAGGTGAATAGGAAGGGAGGGTATGAATATCTGGGACAATCAGGAAGACTTTTTGGAGAAGGTGGTACGTGAGTTATACCTTCAAAGAAGTGAGGAATTCTGCAAGGTAGAGAGGAAGAGGGAGTGTGTTCTAGGCTTGGATTCTGACAAGTGGAAAGGCATGGAGTGCTGCATATGAGAAGCAGAAGGGAATTCTGTTGATATGGATTGTAGCATATAGGAAGGATAGTAAAATATAATGATTCTGGAAATGAGTTGGGTTCGGATTGAGAAGGGCTTTCACACCCAAAGAGGCATTTATATTGTGTCCTAAAAACAGTCAGGAGTCATTGGAGTTTATTGAGCAAGAGACTGACAAAATCATATCTATGCTTGAGAAAATTCACTTAAGCAGTTGTTTGGGGAATGAATTGGAGTGGGGAGACTGACACAGACCAATTAAGAGTTTATTGCAATAGTCTAGGTGAGGGGTGGTTAGGTCCTGAACTGAGGCGGTGGCTGTGGGAGAGAAAGTGTAAAGAGAAGGTGTTGGATGTGAGAGATACTGTGGAAGTGGAAATGGGATTTGGCAACTGATTGGAAAGTCCAGACTAATGCTGAGGTTATTAACCTGGGAGATTCAGGTGATGTTTGCAAAAGAAACAGGGAAATTGGTAAAGGGGTAGGTTGGTGGAAAAGATAATCAATTCTATTTGGGCATATTGTGTTTGAGATTCTTTGGGACATCCAATTGGGAACATCCTATAGGAAATTAGTAATGTAAGACAGACCTTAGGACAGAGACGGGCTGGATACAAAGATCTGTGAGTTATTTATATAGAGATAATAATTAACTCTTGGGAGCTGATGAAGTTAACGAAAGGAAGTTTACAGAGAAGAGAGGACTTAGTTCAGAGGCAGAGAGAATCTCCCTCATCTCTCCCCCCCCCCCCCCTTAGGGAGTGTGATAGTAGTCTGAGAGAAGTCCCAATAGAAAGCTGTGTCATAAAAACTCAGAGAATATCCAGGAGGAGAGGCGTGAGCAACAGAATCAAATTCTGTGGAGAAGCCAATCAAAGGAGAATTGGTATGATATTTAAAGGATTTAAAAAAAAATCCAGCCATGGTGAGAGTGGTTTCCCAAAGGGCTATTTTTGAAGTTTCATTAGTCAGAAGAGTAAAAACAAGCCTGGACCAAAGACTAGAGTACATTTTAAGAGGAAGAATCCTAGTTTTTCCATCTCTGATTTCTGTGATTGTGCAAATCTAAATTGAAAACATTGGGAACATTTGAAATGTTCTCCATGTATTGAAACCACAATAACAGCACAGTATAGTACATTATGTACAGAGAAAAGAAAGGGAATAACTTAACACTAGCTTTAGGAAATCAGCTGACTCCAATTCGAGAACCAGCCGCCAGGCCTGGTTTCAAGTTTTTGTCATAGGCATTAATCTGATAAAAAAAAAAAGGCTGGAGAGGTCAAAGAAATAAATGATTCTTTAAATGCTATTTTTTTCCTCCACACAATTCAACTCTGAGGCAATGTGTGCTCACTCTACATAAAAGTAAGGTCTATGTCCTCCTGGGAAATATTTTTGGTATGCAATTTCTTTCTTCTTCTATATATTTTGTATTGATAAGTGAATCCATGTGCTCTCCTTGCTCCCAGCAGAATGTAAGCTCTCTGAGGCCAAGTATGTTTTCGTTTTTGTCTCTGTATCCGAATAATCTCAGTACATTGTCTGGCACATGGTAGCCACTTTAAAAACACTTGTGAATTGAATAATAAACTCCATCTCCAAACCATTTATAAAGGGGGAGATGTTACCTCCATCAGGGTCTTTTGGGTTCTTACTTTTTATTATTTATTTGACACAATCAAAGGATGGTGGGATTGCGTAGATACAAAGACCAAAATAAAAAGTTCCTGTCCCCAAGAAGCTTATATCCTATTGAGAGGGAATAACCCCAGGGAGTCTAAAGCCCGAGTTATCAGTCTCCATACTTTATGCAAGTAGCTTGAGTCCCTGGTTGCACGCTATGAAATAAAGTCTTTGGAACATTTCAAGGCCCATTTTAAGTGCCCCCTAATTCAGGAAGACTTGCTTAATAAGGAAGAGATTTCTGCGACATCTGATCTCTGTCTAGTCTTCTTATATACTTGTCATATTCCAAATTGAATAATTTTTTTTATCCATGTCTATGCCATATTGCCCTGAATATGCTGTGAGCTCTATAAGGGCAGGCTTATTTTTCTTAATATCTAGCCTACTATTTAGCACAATATGCCAGTGAAGAAGTTATGAATTTTATACACCTAGTGGAACTCCTGCAGTGGAAATTCCATCCATCCACAAAAGTTATAATTAATTTATGATGAGTTAGATAAGTCCCAGGAGCTGTCTGAGGCTCATTAAGATTAAGTGATTGCCAGGGGTGGGATTTGAACCCAAGTTTTCTTGACCTGAAACCCAGCCCAATATCCACTATACTACGCTGCCTCAAGGCACTGCCCATAGGAGGTGTTTAATAAATGCTTGTTGAATAAACATATTAATGAACTACCTTCAGGGCCAGTTTGGGAACCACAATGGAAAATCACTCTTGATACTTTATAGCCACACCTCATTCTTGATTGAAAACCATAGTATCCAGCTTGATCCACCAAACCAGGCTCTGAATGACAACCAGCTGTGTCTGAAAATCCAATTAACCACAAAAGGTAAAAGACTTGTTACCAGCAAACAGGCGATAGGTTCTCAAGGAGCTCTAAGACTCTTTGCATTTATTTATAACTCATAAAATGTGAATATTCTGAAAGGAACAACAGGGCAACCATTTGGACAAGATCTGATATGTTTCTTTCAAAATTTCAACACTGTAAAAGATAATTTTAAGCTGGAGGGCAGCGGAGAGGTCATTCAGGGTTCCCCCTCTCCATCCACGCTTTTCTAGGTAGGGAAACTGAAGTTTAAACAAATGAAATAACTCATCCAAGTTTACACAACTATAAGCAGAGAGGAAATTTGAACCCGGGTTTTCTGACTCCAGATCCAGCCCCTTTTCTTTTGCACCATGAATAATGCTTAATATTTTTCATAGGTCCTCAGGATAGAGCAAACTTTGTGCCCCACGTGCATAATGTGGAAAGACAGGAAAGACAGACAATGGATGAATAAAAATGAGAAATAAAAAATACATTCATTCTGATGTTGCCTCTCAGTGATATGATACATTTGCTTTAGCTATAGTTTTGTGTAAAAATAAAGTCTTTGCAAAATCTGCCTTGGAATTGGGACTGAGTCAATGTTTTTTAAATATATAAAAAATCCAAACCTGTCTGCTCTTGGCAGATTTTGCTTCACTGAATCAAAGCCAAAGGCTTGGCTTGTTCATTGGTGTAATATTATTGCAGGAAATTAGGAACATAGGGAGTGAATTGAGAGTGCCAGGGATGGAATAGAACAATTGTTCTGTGTGTGCTCTTGACTACACAGGAGTTTCAATCCTCATGATTTGACAGATTCCACTGCAGCTTGCTGAACCTAGATTAAATTTCTTTCAAGTTTAACCTGGTCATATTTCATCCAATCTGGTAGAAATCCACAGGAAGAAAATATAATCCTGCTAAGAGTGTCATGTATGATTTTGATCACTTATGATTCTGTTATTGCTAATCAGTGTCAGGATTGGGCCATTGATTCACCAATGAATGATGTTTTTCCAAAGACAGATTCAATTCAATTAAGTAAGCATTTATTAAGCATCTATTGTGTTCAAGGTACCTGGAGAGGTGATGAGTGAAAAAGACAAAATGAAACAAAATTTGACCTCAATGATCTTAAATTTTAGTTATATCCTTATGTTTTACATGTGGAAATAAGATAATATAGTTATATTTCTTTTATACAATTTGTTATAATAAAAGTCTGGACACATAGGAAATCTTATTAACTACACATATTTTCAAGAAGTGAAATGAATGAAATTTTCAGCAACATTTGATTTAGTTAGCATAAATTTTAGCCGTGACAATTTCATATGGAATAAAAGCTGTCATTAACTATTGGGGACTATATTTCATATTCATGAGATTAATTTAATTTAATTAATTAGTGAGATTTCCTATGTGTATCCTATATCTCCCTATGGAATCTCATTTATGCTAATTAAATAAAATGTTGTTGAAAATTTCCTTCATTTCATTTCTTGAAAATATGCATAGATAATGAGATTTCCTATGTGTTCAGACTTTAGGGACACCCTGTAACTATGTTACCTATCTAACACTGAGTACATTTTTTGGTTGTAGTGGCAAGAACACTAACAGACTGGGAACAAGGAAAGGCCTCAAGGGGCACCTAAACTAATCCCTGACGGGCTTCCCCTTAGGCCCTAAGGTTTAGGGGGAAAGGGAAAAAGAAAGAGCATTCCAGGCATGGTGGATGGGCTATGCATAGACATGGAGGTGGAATACATAATGCTGTGTATAGGAAAGGTGAAGGATGGGCGAGTAATGTGAAATAATAGAATATATTTAGCTTACAGCCCTATGAGGGGCAGCTAGGTGACACAGTGGATAGAGCGCAGGACTTGGAGCCAAGAAGACATCCTCCAGAGTTCAAAACTGGCTTCAGATACTTACCAGTTGTGTGATCCTGGGCAAGTCACTTAACCCTGTTTGCCTCAGTTTCCTTATTTGTAAAATAATCTGGAGAAGGAAATGACAAACCACACCATTACCTCTGCCAAGAAAACCCCAAATGGAGTCACAAAAACTCAGACATGACTGAAAAATGACTGAATAATAACAATCCTATTAATAAATTGGGGTAGGGTAAAATTAGGCAATATGTGTATGATATGTGACACTGGGACAGTAGGAGACATATTTGAAATCAATATTTCTGCATAACTAAAGAAAGGCCTCCTATTGGGGCAGTTTTATGAAAAGAAACAAGGAGGGCCAGACAAATTAGACAGTTCAAGGAACTATTTTAAAGACAACATGATAATTAAGATACGTTTTGATAGAAGTAATTAGACTGTCTTTCAATGCAGACTTGCCATTCTTAACAACCCTAGTCATAGGGTAAAAAGAGCCAGGAAGTGCCTTTGAAATCATTTATTCTAGGGGCTCTTAACCTGGGATCTGTGAACTTGTTAAAAAAAAATTGGTAACAGGCTTCCTTGATAATCCTATGCATTTTATTTTATGCATCTAAGAACATCACTCTGAGGAGAGGTCTATAGACTTCACCAGAGTGCCAAAGGGGTATACAACAGAAAAAAAGGTCAAGAACATGCAATCTAATCCAACCCCTTTATTTTACAGGAAAGGAAACTGAGGCCATAATCATAGTAGAACATAAAACACAAATATGTTTTCCTATAGAAGAATATAAGATTTCTGAGGCAAAAAATTGTTTCATTTTTGTGTTTTTCTTCCCCAGAACCTAGCACAATACTCGAATACAGGTGATTTGATTAAGTGATATGACTCATCCAAAGTCATACACTAATTAGTGGCAGAGCTGAAACTAAGAATGAGGTTGGCTAACCTCCACAAAGATCCTTACTCTTCCCATTTCATGCCTAAGGTTGATGCCCTGTTGATATCTGGGAGAAATTCCTCCTGTTCAGGATTCCACATATCCCTGAATGAGAAGGGGACCTCCTAGGATACCTAGCTGCCATTTGTGGTCGTCAGAATCAAGGTTTTGAATCTGCTGTGTTTTTGATGTGGCAGCAAAGGGTGGGTGGGTAGGTTTGAACTATGTTTAAAGGATGTGTGGTCTGTATATTCTCTCTTTCATTTTATATCACAGAGCTACAAGGAGCAAAGTTGACAGCCTAGTGGGGAGCAATATTATGATCTTTAAGTGATAAAGAGAAAAAAAGAAAGTTTATTTGTTGGCAGTTCTTAGCTTTCAACAAGATGGACAGCTTAAAGGCGGGTTGATATCAAAATATCAACCTTTTCTCTGTTTGCTCTATTTCTGATGGGTGGGAACAAAAACCAACAGATAGCTCCCCTCACTTCATCTACTCTTTTCTCTCCTGCACATAAGGATTCACGTGTTATGGGAGATGAGGCCTTTCACAGCCGTAATATTCTATGTAGCCCAGTTGATTGAAAGCAACCTTAAGGAAACATCTGTTCCAGAGTCACATAAAAATCAGTTACAGATGTTACTACTGCATCATCATTTAAGTAATATCAGCAGAGACGTTTTCATGAGTGATTTTCAGAGTTCCTTTTGTTTGCTTCCTGCCCTGGAGACTCATGTACCTTGGTCATGCTTCATAGGCATGTTTTCCTGCAGAACATCCCCTGTTCAGGTAATTTGCCAATCCTCAGTGTCCTGGGAGGAAGTCAGCTCTTTTTCTGGTTCTCTGTGGATGTTTTCAAAGGACAATTTTAGTATACTGATAGAGTTAAGACAATCTCTGAACAACAATTTGTAGTGATTTTGAGCGGAAGTCGTACACAACTATTATGAAAATGGGAACACCTTGTTCTGGGCTTTGGGTCCCATGCGGGTAGAATATGAATGTGTATGCACACATGTATATTCATATTGCTGTGAATAGCATTGGAGGAGATACTTCCAAAGCCATTTCTTCTTTAGATGCTCTTGCTTTTCACTTTGGTTGGTTCACAAATTCTAATGTTTTTCTGTGGATTCTGAAGTTCTCAGGTTCAAGTCTGTTGGACTAATTTCTCAGGCTTTTACAAAAAAGCTGAACACACAGGTGTGCTGTCTTCCAAACAATCTCTACCTTTGTTTCCTAGAGTACTAGGGTTACCATTTTTCTGATTTCAAGAATTTTTTTCTTACAGTTGACTAGTCCTTGGATGATGCTTGGTTGGTTATCAGTCTCTCTGTACTCCTGTTCTCACTACTTAAATGCCCTCTTCCTTTTTCTGCCTCTGTATATTTGCATAGAGGTCCCCCCGTGTCTGGCAGCTAGGTGGTGCAGTGAATAGAGTGTCAGGCATGGAGTCAGAAAAATTCATCTTCCCGAGTTCGAGTTTGGCCTCAGACATTTACTAGCTGTGTGACCCTGGGCAAGTCACTTAACCCTGTTTGCCTCAGTTTCTTCATCTGTAAAATGAGCTTGTGAAGGAAATGACAAATTGGTATCTCTGCCACAAAAACCTCAAATGGGATCATGAGGAGCTGGACATGACTTAAGTAGCTGAATAAAAACAACCCCCATGTCTGGAATGTATTTCCAGGGATGAGGTGTGGTACAAAGGAAATATAATTATGTCTGGAATCAGAAAACCCACCTCATATCTCTGTGACCTCCCTGGACCTCCTCTGTGGAGTGAGATGGACTAGAATGATCTCCAAGGAGGAGAGTGCTGGGGCCAGCTGGAGGCAAGATTTCAGCAAGGGCTTGGAAAGAGCAAATGCTACAAATCAGGGTTTGTTTTTTTGTTTTGTTGATTGTCTAGGCCAGGGGTGGGGCACCTGTGACCTCGAGGCCACATGTGGCCCTCTAGGTCCTCAAGAGTGGCCTTTTGACTAAATCCAAACTTCACCGAACAAATTGTCTTAATAAAAATAAAAAACTTGGGCTCAATCAAAAGGCCACACTCTTGGTCTAGACTTAAGAAAGAACTGGAGAATTTAAAGTAACTATAGACAATATAAAATACCTGGGAGTCTACTTGCCAAGACAAACCCAGGAACTATATGAACACAACTATAAAATACTTGTCACAGAAATGAAGTCAGTTCTAAACAATTGAAAAAATATTAATTGCTCATGGGTAGGCTGAGCCAATATAATAAAAATGACAATTCTACCTAAATTAATCTATTTATTCAGTGCCATATAGAACAAACTATAAAAAATTATTTTATAGGGCTAGAAAAATAATAGCAAAATTCATCTGGAAGAGAAAAAGTTTAAGGATACCAAAGGAATCAATGAAAAAAAGTAAAGGAAGGTGGTTTAGCCCTGTATAACCTAAATCTGACTGCTTACAATCTCAGCAAGGGAAGAGAGGAGGGAGAGAGGAGTAGAATTTGAAATTCAAAACTTAAAAAAAAGTTTAAAAATTGTTTTAACAAGTAATTGGAGAAAAATAAAATGTATTAAATGAGACAAAAAGAGAAAATGTTAATAACGAAGACTGAACTTAAAAGTGCATTGGTATACAATTTCCACCCTCAGACAGCTGATTGTTAAACAATTACCAGTTGTTAAACATTAACCCTGCCTCAAAGGCCCCTTTCAGCTTTCAATTGATCCTCAGTTCAGAATGCTTAGCACTTGCCTCCTCCTGAGACTTTTTCTGACCTCCAGTTTCTCTCCCCTTGTTCTCTCTCTCTTGAAATTATTCTGTACGTACTTTGAATTTACTTATATGTGTCCCTAGACGCTCCTTGAGGGCAGAGATTTTTTGACCACATACCACTGTTGCAATTGGTTCAGTACAATTGGCTCTGTTAATGGGAAGTCTCTTATGAGTTGAACTTAAGTCAAGACAAGGAGAAGAGGAAACCCTTTGATAATGGCAACTTCAAAAGAACCGTTGTACTGGTGATCAGACCTGGAAAGAAGAACAGTAAGGCATCTTTCTAGCTAGAAAAAGAGGAACACCATTTGAGGGGTTTGTTTGGTAAGATCAGGCTCTTAGCAAGGAAAGAGATAAACATTTTCCCCCAAAGATTCTTTTCTTGATGTTGGAAAGGAGTTAGGCTCAATATATTGTCTTCAAGAGTTTCAGGAGTGGAAAACATTACCCCTCTGCTTGTTCCTCCAGACCTTGGTCTATTAGCCAGGCAGTTCCAGGGATAGAGAACTTTGGTCAGCTGTACTTATAACCCGATACCATTTACATCTACTAAAATCAATGGACCTACTCTTATAGGGAATAAACCATTAGCTGGAAGTGAACTGATTGCTCAGGTGAAAAAACATAAATTCATCCCAAGTACCATTTAATGCACTTTGTTCAAAGGCAGACTATTCCTTTCTTCCCTCTCTTCATGTATGCTCTCCATCCCTCCCCCACCCCCCATTATATGGATGGAAACAGTAGTGACTAAAATGTAGAAGCATCATTGATGCCTTTATTCTATCTAGGAGGGATTTTTTTTTTATCTTACAGTATTCCCAGTAGGACATAGGGTCATGTTTTCCTCTCAAATTGATATTAGACCTAGAATCTTATGTTTTATAATTATACTAGCAGGGGTGATTGTGTCTACAGTAGTGATGAGAAACATGGAGCATGTGCTAGCTAGTTTACAAATAACTTCTTTAAAGTCCATTGTGGTCAAATGGACATTTATTTGGGGAATTATATGTTTCAACCACTGAAAATGATGGAAAATCTCTTTTGAGGACAGAATTTGCAAAAGACTCCTGGAAGGGTTGAAAGCACAAATTGCAGAGTGCCTAAGGGTTGAAAGTTGCATTGAAAGTAATGAAACTTTCTTTGGCAAGAAGTATTTTTTAATGAAGCCTATTTTGTTTTTCCTGAGAGAGGAAATTAGGATTTTACTTGCAAATGAATCTTCCTATAAGCCACTGGAATTATAATAGCTAACATTTATATAGAACCTACTATGTGCTAGGCACTGTGCTAAGCACTTCATAAGTGTATTATCTTGTTTGATCCTCATTACAACCCTAGGAGGTAGGTGCTATTTTATAAATGAGGAAACTGAGGCAAACTGAGGTTAAGTGACTTGTCCAGAGTCACAAAACTAGTGTCTGAGTCCAGTTTTGAACTCAGATCTAGTTGGAGATAGAGGCTTCCATTTTGTATACTCATGGAAAACATCTTTGGCATCGCTCCAGCAGCAGCCACACTAATCGGATTGACATATACTCTTTCCTGTTCCCATATGGTTTTGATTTCTTCGGCTAGGTCTCTACATTTTGAAAGCTTTTTATTCCACATAATCTGGAGGACTAATAATCAGTATGGTAAAATAATTAAATTTTGTGGATAACTATTTTTATGATAATCATTAGCAGGTTACTAAACATTTACCAACATAACACTGAACATAGAATATTTACAAAGCAGATAAATTCCTACTGACTTCAATTTTTGTAATATTATTCTAGTTGCTACCTATTGTACTGTATAAATGGCCAAAGAAGCAATAATGCATTATTATTGGCTAATAGTTTTTTCACCTGTGAAATGAATGCATGCATGAATGAACAAATGAATGAATGAAAAATCATTTTTAAGTGCTTACTATGTGCTAAACACTGAACTAAGTGCCAGGTATGCAAATTAAATGGCAATACAATGTATGGCCTCAAGAAGTTTACCTTCCAAGGAGCAGAGATGGGGTTAAATAATACATATAGGAAGGTCTTCTGCAGGGTGAATGGCAAGGTCTTGTGATTCAGAGACTTCAGTGGAAGAGAAGAGGCCTCAGTAGAAATGTGAGTTCTTATTGACTACTGTATCACAAAGGTAGGTATGGATATACGTATATGATCATCTTATCTTAGAGCTGAAACGTTTGTCTGATTTCTGGTTCTTTTGAAAGGGTCATGAAAGGATATAAACTCTGACTGGACTTTATATTAGTGGGAGGGAAAGAGAAGGAACAACCACTGCTTAATGTGATTAGGATCCTGAAACTGTTAAAGATTTCTCTTCAGAGGCAGGAAACAAGATTTCCATCTTTCCTGAGAGGTCAGAATCCGGGAAAAGCCTGAAAGAGCCTGGGGCAGCAAACAGCCAACCACCTCCTCCCACTCCCCTAAAATCAACAATCTTAAACAAAACCCAGGACACTGGAAGATCCCAAGACAAATGCCCGGGGACTATCTAATAAAATAATCTGAGGATGTTTTGAAAACTGTAGGACATCTGGTTTGGGGAGTGAAGGGTGGGGAGGAAGTCAGAGAGTCAGTAAGAGAAAGGTACTGCTACAATCACATAGATGACTGGAAACAGTGGGATCTGAGAGATTGGAAAAGTGCATCTCTTAGAGTTTTCTAATGATGTTCATCAAAAGCCTCGAAGGTGAGGCCTCCTGATCCAGCTCGTGGACATCTTAAGATGGGCCATCTTCTTGCTTGGGTTCTTTAGGTTCATTACTTGTCACTGCTCAAACCTCTCCAAGGCTTGAGTCTGATTTTAAGGTATCAGAACAAACAAACTCATACATGGAAATCTCTAGGAAATTATTTCCTTTTCTCCAAACTTGAAACTCCATTTCTCATCTTTGTCCGTTTTCATAAGCTGTCTTCCATGCTTCAAATGCACTCTCAGATTATCTGTCTTCCTTTAAAACTCAGCTCAAGTGCCCACCTCCTTCATCAAGCCTTCCTTGATCCCTCTGGTTGTTTGGGCTCTCTCCCTTCTAAAGTTGCCTTGTATTGCAATTATCTGTGCACATGTATTATCTTCTTCTTTCTCCCAATAGGATGTAAGATTCTTGTAGACAGGGACTATTTACAGCGCCTTGCATACAGAAGATGCATAATAAGTATTTATTAATTAACTTTAAATGAATGATAAATGTTGGGCAAACACCAAATACTAGAGAATATGAGGTCAACATCTCTGGAACTTGGGCCATGTTTTAGTTGTAATTTGTTCCAGAATTAATTTACTCCTGAATTTTGTTCCAACCTGGCAGCTCTACTGGTCAATCTGGCCTGGCCTCTGGGCATAACCTGGTCTGTGAATTGATGGGGACCATGGCTAGACTGGGTCCATGATGCTGAATGAGCACTCCTGTGCTTGGAGAGAGGAGTGGTATCAGAGAAGAGAAGTTCCAGGGTGGATGGAAGTCAGTGACATGGCACAGTAAGCCAACATTAGGGTAGATGGGCCAACAAACTGGGATTACCCAAAAGTGGGAGCTGATGCCAGAGGTGGAAGTGGAGGTAAAAACAGAAATACCCAAGAAGATCTCAGTGGGGCCTCTTGTGACTACAGATTTCAGTATGCAAGAGTTCAGTGCCATAGAATAGATAAGAAGGTAGAATGGGAATAAGGACTAGACCTGAAATTTCATTGGCCTAAGGAATTTCTAGGTAAGGAAACTCCCTCTATTAATGCAGCTCATCAGGTTTTCTGCAGCTGATAGTCTTAGAGAGTTGCTTAGAATGCTAAGAGGCTACACAACTTACCCAGGATCACATAATCATTGTGTATCAGAAGCAGGACTTGAATCCATGTCTTGAACCAAATGGATAGAGGACTGTACTTGGAGTTGCTAAGACCAAGTTGAAATCCTCCCTCAAGCAACACCTGAGTTTGAATACCCTGTCAGATACTAGCTATGTGAACCTGGGTAAGTCATTTAAGCTCTGTTTGCCTGTTTCCTCATCTGTGAAATGAGGATAATAACAGCTTCTACCTCACACAGTATCACATGAGATAATATCCACAAAATGCTTTGTAAACCTTAAATCTCTCTATCAAAACTAGTTATTATCATTCTTATTCACCTGCTTTCTACTGTGTCTTGACTCCTTTCAGACAAGGAGTTAAACTAGACAATAGAAAGTTTTCAGTCAAGTCTATGAGTTCTACTTTGGACATGTTGAATTGCAAATACCAACATGACACCAAATAGACGTGATTCAGTGGGAAGATAGAAAGATGGGGGGTTAGAATTGAGGAGAGACATTTAGACTGGGCAGATAGATTTAGGTTTCTTATCCTCAAATATAATATAAAAAGGAGTTCAACTCATAGCCTCGGGGAAGATTCATACTTGTTGAAAGCTGACTGATAAATCAGCAAAGGAAACCAGTAAGGGTAATAAGAGAGGAACCCAGGAGAAAAGAGTGTCATGGAAGCCAAGGGTGAAGAAGAGTATACATGAGACAGTGTGGTCAGGGGTGTCCAAAGCTGTAGAAGGGTCAAGAAGGATGAGAACTGCAAAAGGGTCATCAGAAATCACAGTTAAAAGAATACTGGTAACCTTGGAATAAGCAGTTTCTGACAATTTCAGGCACACAGCTGGGTTGGAGGTACAGGGTTGAAAAATAAGAAAGTGATAAGTCATTGGAGACAATGAATTAAGCTAAGAAGAAGACATAAATGTTGGCAAGGTCAAATGAAGGGTAACTGAGAACTAAGCATGCTCAGTGTGGATGGAGACAGTAGGGAGGAGGATATTGATATTTGAGAAGGTGGTCAAGCTTCTAGAGGAGACCATAGAGGAATAGGATGAAGGGCATAGAACATGTTGAACATATTGTCTGGATCTTTCCCTTGACCTGATTGTACTCTGTTTTGTGGATGCATCCATCCCCATATCTGAGTAAAGGGCTAGCTCCTGGAGTGCAGAATATGTCATTTTTTCTCTTTGCAGTCTTGGCATTTAGTGCAGTCTTGTACTTAGCAGTCACTTTTTGTGCTGAGTTGAATTAAGGGTTAGACTTGGCAAGGAAGTGGTCTACCTTCTTCTGAAAGGTTAGAGCAAAAGAAGAGAGAATTGGTGTTAATGTGGAGACATGCATGTTGGGGTGCAGCAGAGGAGAGAAAAAGGAACTCACAACAGTTGTTTGGTTTATATGGGTTGCATGCAAGCTTCAAGCCCAGCTGAGTCCTGGATGCATCTGCTGCCTAGACTCATTCAAACTACTTGTGCTACCTAGTCTTCATTTACCTCTAAGGAATTTAGAGGTTGAAGAAACTCATAGTTTTATGAAGAACTGGGGTGACCAGTCTTTTTGAATCACTACCAAAACTGAATTGTATAAAAGAGCAACCATTGACAAGAATGAGACCAACTGTGGTCAGAATCAGAACTAAAACCAAGGCCAAGTGATGGTAACTGCTTCAGGGTGCTGAAGAGAGGGCTGATAGCACCTGGAGTAATTCAATAGCTCAAAAATAAATTGAGCTTAAGATCTCATGAGCAAGAATAATTGATAAAAACCGAAACATCAAATTATGCTTCCCCCGACTCAATGACTATATCCCAAGTGATCTTAGACTGGTCCCATTCTTGTTCTGGAGTCTTACAGAGTTCAAGGACTTCTGTCTTCCTCTTCTCTCCACTGAATTTTCCTTTAAAAAAGTTAATTTAAGGGTACATTTTTTAGAATTTGCTCCAGGGATGAAAATGATTGATTATGGCTCTGGTCAGAATGATTCTTGAATAGCACCTCTGCTAAATAAATGGGTAAATCTTTAATTTGTTTAGTCACAAGAGTCCTGATGTCTAGCCCAGACTTCCCAGAAGATAGAAAGCATTCTTTGCAAGTGGCTGAGGGAAGACTTTCAGTTTGTCACGTGGTAGTTGCCAAACTACTCTGGTTTTAGACATTCATTTTGATTTTTCTTTGTGCCAACAGAAATGATGTGTTAGATTTACCAGGTGTGTGTATTCCTTCCTCTTCCTTCTTCAGTCGTATCACTCAGGCCATTCCTTGACAGTTGCTGGGGTGATCGTCTCGCATGATTAAGCATAATGGGAGCAGCAAATGAGGTATCCCAGGAAAGAGAGTCTTTGGAAACCACCCTATTATGCTAGATGCCCAGAAAATGCCAGATCCAGGGAAATGATTTGGCTTTGTCTCTCCATTACACACAATGTTTTTGAAAGGAATCTCACCCTTACATCCTTTTTTCTTTGTCAAAACAGAATCCCTGATCCATATGTAGTAGGAAAAGGATACACTGTTTATTTATTTATTTATTTTTCTTTTTTTTTTTAAATTCAGGATTTGATTTATCTTTTTTTTAAATTAAATTTTATATTTCTTTTTAGTTTACATTGTTCATTTTCACGAAGAGTTTGAGTTACAAATTTTCTCCCCATATTTCCCCTACCCACCACCCCAAAACAGCTATCCCACTGTATACCCCCTCTCCCAATCTGCTCTCTCCTATATCTTTCCCCATCCCCCCTCTGACTTTCTGGTAGGCTACAATGGATCTCCATAGCCCAGTGCCTGTATATCTTATTTCTCAGCTGCATGTAAAAAAAATTATCTTTTTAAACATTTGATTTTAAAACTTTGAATTCCAGATTCTTTCCCTTCCTCCCTCATCACCCACCCTTACTGGAAAGATAAGCAATTCAATATGTGTAGCTATACAAAACATTTCCATAGTGGATATGTTGCGAAAGACTGATTATATTTCCCTCGATCCTATCCCGCCCCCCACTTGATCTACTCTCTACTTTGATCCTGTCCCTTTTCAAAAGTGTGTACTTCTAACTACCCTCCCCCTCCAACCTGCCCTCCCCTCCATCATCCCCCCTCTCTTCCCCTTCTCCCCTACTCTCCTGTAGGGCAAGATACCCTATTTTGTGTGTATGTCATTCCCTCCCTAAGCCAAATTCAATGAGAGTAAGGTTGACCCATTCCCTTTTGCCTTCCT
>CM053592.1:82252572-82290279 GCA_028646515.1 Pseudochirops corinnae
GCAAGGCCCACTGACCTAGTTCTGAACACTGCCGCAGCTGCCTCCAATTCGCTCACCCGAGGCTCCTCAGCTCCTCTACTCCAGCCGCCCCCGGGGCTCAGCCAGGGCTTCAGGCCAGGCTGGTTTCGGTTTGCAGTGCTGATATGGTTCCTTGTAGCTAAGCTGACTTTAGTGGAAAGTATATTTGTGTGCGTTTTGGAGTTCTAGGATTAGTTTAGAGTCATATTTTATGGGTACTTTGGGGTGGCTATGTGAGAGCCGCAATATGTTGCTGCTCCTATGCCGCCATCTTGGCTCTGCCCCTAAATTATCTTTCCTGGATCTATTTCCCAAATCAGTGGTTTTTTCAATGAGATATTTCACATTTCCTTTTATTTTTTCACTTCTTTGCATCTGTTTAATAGTATCTTGATTTCTCATAAAGTCATTAGCTTCCATTTGCTCCAGTCTAATTCTGGAGGAATTATTCTCTTCAGTGAGCTTTTGAATCTTTTGAGATTCTTTTTAATTTGGCAAATTTGGCTTTTAAGGCATTTTTCTTCTCATTGGCTTTTTGAGCCTCTTTTGCCATTTGAGTTAGGCTATTTTTCAAGGTGTCATTTTCTTCAGTCAGGTTGTTGACTCACTTTTCATGATTTTCTTGCATCATTCTCATTTCTCTTCCCAATCTTCCCTCCACTTCTCTTATTTGGTTTTCAAAATCCCTCTTAAGTTCCTCTATGGCCTGTAACCAGTTCATATTTTTCTTGGAAGCTTTCAGTGCAGGAGTTCTGACTTCATTGTCTTCCTGCAGTTCCATACTTTGATCCTTTTTGTCTCCAAAAAAGGAATCTAAAGTTAGATTGCTGTGCTTGCTTTCCTTCCTTTGCCTGCTGATATTGCTGTCAATTACTTGACTTTTGAGCTTTTTGCTACAGTAGAACTCTGCTTCCACAGAGGAGAGCTTTGTCCCAAATCACTGGGGTTTTTTGCAGCTGCCAGAGCTATTAGCTGGATGCCCTCTCTGAAGCCTCCACAGGCTCTGGCACCTGGTCGTACACCCCAGGACCTCCACCCAAGACAGCAATTCAGATCTAAGCAGGTTAAAGCAAGAGCAATTACCCCTCAGAATGGTCACTTGGTCCCCCTACAATCTGCAGGCCAGGAGCTCTGAAGCAGCCATGCCGTGGCAATGCCTCAGCTGCTTCTCCCTCCAGGGTCAGGTGCTGGACCTCACTCTCAGTCCCCCTGTTTCCGAAGTCCACACTGATCTTTTACTTTGCTTTTGGCATTTATGGGTTGATAATTCTGGAAATGGCCATAGTTGCTGGTGATCCACTCTCCCAAAGTCCCTTTACCTGGGTTTGGTTGGGGCCACCTTGAGGCTAAAACCCATTGGCTCACATGAGGCTGGGTTCTGCTCCCAGTGCTCTGTGATAGACCTTTCCTGCCAGCCTGCTAGGCTTCCTTCAGTGGGAGATTTGTTTCTCTCTGTCACTTTGTGGGTTCTGTAGTTCTAAAATTTGTTTAGTTGTATTTTATAGGTATTTGAAGTGGTTATTGGGGGAGCTCATGGAGTTTCCCTGCTTCTATACAACCATCTTGGCTCTGCCCCCTGTTGATTTATTTTTAAAAAAAATGTATTTGGCATCCTTAGGTTAGGTATGACCTAATGGAACTTGACGTGACCTTTACAATCTTGAGGGCCTCTTTATTCCTCTGGTTCTTTTTTCTTCTGTTTTTTGACTTAGAATTACTTCATCCAATTAATAGAATTCTCGAATTGTAATCTTAGAAAGATAATAGGCTCATTGACAGAAGTGAAAAAGATTTTAGAGGTCATGAAGTCATAGGATCTTAGATCAATAGTTAGAAGGGACCTCAAAACTCATCTTGTCCATTTTGCAGACCAGAATACTGAGGTCCAGAGGGTTATATTATTTAGGTTGTAAACAGAGGTGGGACTGCATCCCAGATTGTCTGACTCCAAGACCAGTGTTCTTTGCATAGAACCATGAAATCATATAGTCCAATGCCCTCTTTTACTTGATGTGGAAATTGAGGCCCAGTTGATGAGTTCCAATGTCACATCATGTATTCGTGGCAGAGAAAAGACTCAAACTGCAAAGTCTTCTGTCCTCTTTGATTGATTTTCTGGGATTTTTTACTTTAGCCAAGACATTCATAGATGCCTCTGCAAAACAATGACACTCAAGAGTGGTTTGGGAGCCAACGTTCTCCAGGCGCCCCAATATCCTCATTGTTCCCCAGGGCCACTGGTTGCCTCACTCACTGAAAAGGGCAGATCATCTGTTTAATGTCTTCATTCTCTCTGTGAAAATAGAGTTGTGAAATGCTATTTCCTTAGAGGTTGTTTTGAAAATGTGAATGAACCCACCATTACCCATCTTCATTTGCTTTGTCAGGAGAATGAACCAATGTAAGGACAATAATCTACTGGTGCTATTGAAATCTTGAACAAGGTAATGAGATATGATATTACGCTAAGAAGAAATCCCACAGTTCAGATAATGAATGTGAAAGTAGTTCCATTTTTTGGTAAATTGGACAATGGAGTGTGGGAGTGGAGGTACTAACTTATTCAACATTTCTGGGTTTTATCATGAAAGGCTGTAAACTTTTATGCATCCCTGATGATGTCAGAAATGGAAAAGCTGCCAGTATCCTTATGTCCATTTTGAGATTGACTGTAGGGAGTCTTTTTCCAATAGGACAAATATTGAGAAATTTGGGATTTCTTAGCTTATGAAACCTCTCTGAGGAAAAAACTAATGTGGATTGCAAAATAACCTTTAAAAGTATAATTTTCCAGTGGTCATTTGTTTGAATTACTCCTAACCATTCTTTCTTATCTATTTTTAACAGGCTACACACTTGGCATGGTTGTCATATCCCTATCTATATAGATGGTTTACATAGTAACCTCCCTAAAACACAACTCAAGTCATACTCGGCTTTATAGTACACAAAACAAACATGTTAACTTGACCATGAACACTCAGTGAAATTACATTTTATAGAGTAATAGGGAGTGGGGCCAGTCACTAACCCTATTCTGTCCTCATCTTTTTTCAAAATGGCTTATTTTTTTTAAAGTAGGAAACTATATATAGTTGAGTCTAGTTGGACATTGCTCAGATGATTCTGATTTTGTTGATGATACTCAAAGCATCATACTTAGAGGCTGATTTGAGATAGGTCTTCTCTCCATTGAGTTGGATCTGAATGTTGACTGTAGCCAATTTTATGTCACACAACTTTCTTGATCTGAAGCTTGTTGGCCTTGGTATCTAGAATGGATTTGAGAACACTATCATACTCAATCTTCAGTAGAGAGGGAACTTGACAGTGATGTGAAGATCAATCTCATTCTTCCTTGGGTAACTTTTCTGAGGATATTTAAGCAATCTGTGAAGCTTAATGTCTTGAACTGCTAAAAAGTAGGAGATTTGGGGATTTTTTTTCTACCTGGGGATAACCATTATCACTGCCTTATTGGCTTTCATGGCCTTTGACTTCAATTTTATCTTGGGGTAGGAGGGAATCGTCTTTCTTCTTCTTTAGCACCATTTATTTTTCATCTACTTTGGGCTTTCTACTTGGGGAGAAAGTCCAAAATGTTATTTCTCTTATGAGATCAAGGTTTCTACCACTTTTCCCCAAACATTGGGTATGGTAGCAGATTGTATACACATGCATATGTATGTTGTATGTATGTATAAATATATATATATACATATATATATAAACATATTATATGAATTATTTTAAAGCAGAGGGAAAATGAGACAAAGGCTGACCTCTTGGCCCTCTCTTCTCACAAATAGAATAGGAGGCCTGTTGGTAGTCACTAGCCTCATGATCATTAAAAATGATTAAAGAAGAAAGAAACAGAATCCATCCCTCTCCTAGTCTTAAGCCTGTAAAACTTGGGTATATTTGGGATAAAGTACTTTGTATTTTATGACCACTTTGCTTTACAATGGAAGAGAAACAGCAAACATCTTTATCTAATTTATTAAGTTGTATGTGGCCCAGGTCTGGTTGATGGTCAAAGTGCACTTACCCTTTACTACATGCCCTAGTAGGAAAGAAACAGAAACATTTACCTCTTCATGGTGAAGAAATTCTTCTAGGCCATGTTTTATTGGGATTATCTCAGGAGGTCAGACCTCTTGGCAAGCATTTCCATGGCAACCATGGGGGACTCAGGTTTTCTTCATAGGCTATTCAATTAGTCTGTCTTATAAGTCAGGTTTTTCTTGTTTTGATAAGCTGAATCATTCTGAACTTTGAGTTTGGACAATGAAGACAAGCTGGGGTTGCTGCTATGCTTTGATACTGGGCTGCCACACATATTGGATGATTTGGGTTTGATAAGAAAATGGAAGCATTTGCTTTGTCAGGAGAACAATGCCTGTGATACATAAGACAATATCTACAATCCCTTTGTCACATCGAGATGTCTTTAGGGTCAGGCTCTGTCAACTTCTGCAGGGCTCCTGAGCTAATAAGAGAACAGAAAAGACTTCAGAGGTCAATGAGGATTGGCCTCATTGAATCATAAGCTTTGAGCTGGAAGAGATCTGCAATCCAAATTTCTCATTTTACGGGTGAGGAAACTGAGGTCTACAGAGGTGAATTGACTTGCCCAGAACCACAGATAATGAGTAGCCAAGCTGGCATTTGCATTTATGCCCTCTTACTTCAGATTGATCTGTTTCCCCTTTATACCACACTGGGATTTGCTGAAACCACATTAGGCACGTCTTAATTAGCTTTGCCTCTCCTCTCAGCTTAGCACAATGCCATCCTCGGACACTCAAAGTGTCTGTGATTTCATCTGTTTAGGGGAAATTATGGCATAAGAAACCTTGTTACCTAGGATCCAGCTACATCTAAGCAGATTAGTCCAAGGGAGTTGCCTGAGAGCATTAAGTGAATTTTTTTGAGTCTCAGAACTTGTTAATATCAGAGGAAGAATTTGACACCAGGTCTTTCTGACTCCACACCCATCATTCCATCCACTATACCCAGTGCCATTCCTGACATATAGTAGGAGTTTTGTAAGTTAAATGAGAACTCAATAAATGTTAACATTTATTTAGCTCTAGAGTTAAAAGAAACCTTAGCAACCACCTAGTTTAACATCCACGTTTTATGGATGAAGAAATTGAGGTCAAGAGAGATGACTTGTCTAGGGTCATGAAGCTACTAAGTGTCAGAATCAGGATTTGAATCTAGGTTTTCCTGGCTTCAAAATTAGTATTCTCTCCACTCTACCCTGCAGCCTCTCAATTGCTTTTGAATTGAATTTGAATTAGATGAATGTGGCTAGAATGTGAAAGTTGTTCTCTTTGTGTTCTTCCAATCATAAAATCAGTGAGTTAACCACATTTTATATCATTGGGTTTGATTGCCTTCCCACACACATTATGAACAACCCCCTTCTTGCCCTCCCCCCAAAAAACCAAACAAACCACCACTGTGAGAGACTGAGTTCTGAGAGCTTACTCTTCCTAGTAACTATGCAAACACTTAATATTTATCTGGATTTGTCACACCCAGGCTCATAAACTCCCTGAAACTGTTGCATAATTTTAATAGAGTCTTCAGGTCTACCATTCACTGAGGAAGTCATTCTTTCCAATGTGGCCAGTTTTCTCCAACCCTTTTCCCAGTGAAATGTCCTCACTACTGTGGTGGCTACTCATTTTTATAAGATTAATCTTTCAGGAGTGAGTATTAATGATAAGAGATATAGAGTTATTTTTTTTCTCTTATAGGTGGTGATGGAGTTACAAATTCAATCTGACCTAGGAGAGATTTTGGGAATTGCTATATTGTTGACTAATTTTTCAGAGAATCTTGTGATGTATTATTTGAAATAATCAGTCTGGTTTTACTGTGTCTCATTTTGAGTTTTGAACTCGGAGCCAGGAAAGCCTTGGTTTAAATCCTGCTTCTGGTAGTCACTCTGGTACATAGACAAATACCCTAACATTAGACCTGATAGTGTTCTTAGGAGGCAGTAGAGAGACATGAATCTCAGTCTCTTTATCTGTCAAGTGGGGAGACTAAAACTTACCATCCAGGTTGTTGTGAGACTCAAATATGTTGTAAAGACATTGTTTATATAGTACTTTGAAAGCTTTCAAACATTATGTGCAAGTCAATTCTCATTTTTCTCACCTCTGGAATTTTGTATCAAATATGAGGCCACACATTGCTATTTGACTCATCCTCATTTGACACTCTGCTTCTGTGTGACTAATAAACCGCAAAAAAGCTTTTCTTGGTGTTGAATTAGTGTCAGCCTCAAAATATGGAACAGAAGCTTTTGATAAAACAAATTTCCCTAGCTGCTTAAGGTCTTCTCCTGGGGCTATTAGAGCCTATTACAAGTACAGTCATCTCAGAGGTCAAAGGAATGAAAGCAGTAATCCGGAACTGAAAAAAAAAAAGAATTAAAGGGCTACAGGGCAAGGGAAGGAGGGGCAGAGGTCAGGGTTCAGGCTGTCAGAAGAAAGAAGAGTCCCAAGCCCCCTGATTTATTCATTTCTTGGAGGGGCAGAGTCTTTTCTGAGGTGATAGCAGTTTCTTCATAAGAACAAGAGAGACTAGTCAGACCAAAGTACAACTTTCAAAAGACTTGTCTCTTCCCTAAGTTTCTTCATACTTTTTGGAAGTCCCACAAAGCAGCAGTCCTGTTGGCTGAGAAGAAACCTTCTCTGGACTGTGCCAGGCCCAAGTGACAGGAAATTAGCCATTTTTCCATCATAGCAACAGAATTCCACTATCAACATACGGAAATTAATGTCAAAATTGGCTGCAAGTTCCCTGATGAATTCCTTTTGATTTTATTCTTCATTCTTTTTGGAGTAATTGGACCAATTCCTTAAAAAAAAAGTGTTTATGTGTGTATGGGCCTATCTGTGCCATGTTGATATTTTTTTGGTTACTCTTTCATCTCAGACTGTGGAAAAAAGATTTGACTGGAAAATGTCTACCAGGGAAGGCTGAATTATAATAAATTATTCCAAGAGAATGAGAGTTCTTTAGAGGTCTGATTTTTAGGTTGGTCAAAGAGCAATCCTGCCTAGTAACCAACTTCATCATTTGATTCCTCTTTTGAAGGTAGATTTCAGTTTTGTTTTACGTGGTCCCTGAGGCAGAAACTAGGAGTAGTGCCAAGATGGGGAAAAGGTCCATTGCTAGGAAAACCTTCCTCAGATATAAAGTGACCAAGAGTGGAATGGGAAGCCATGTTAGACAGTGGGTTCTGTCCTCATTGGAGGTTTTTAAATAGAGGCTGGATGACTTCTTATCAGAGTTATGGGTTGGACTTGGTGACCACTAAGGTCCTTTCCAAATCTAGAATTCTGTGATTTTCTAGGCTTCTTCCTGGAGGATGGCCTTTGATCTAGGGAGGCAGCATGGAGCAATGGATAGATTATTGGATTTGGGGACAGGAAGATCTGAGTCGGAATCCCATGTCAGACATTACTAGCTATGTGCTCCTTGTACTCTGCAATTCAAAAACACCGACTGGTCTTCTTGCCGTTGCTTGTCCACAATACTCCATCTTCTTACTCTGAGAGTTTTCACTGACTGTCCCCCATGACTACAATACTCTCCCTTCTCATCTTTGTCTTCTAGTATTTCTAGCTTTCTTCAAGTCCCACCTTTCCTAGTCCTCCTTAATCTTAGCACCTTCTGTGTGACATCACCCCCAGTTTCTCCTGTCATTAGCTTGTTTGTACATTGTTTGCATTTTGTCCCTCCCATTAGACTGTGAGCATCATAAGAATTGGGACTGTTTTTGATCTTTCTTTGTATTCTCACTATTTAGCACAGTGCCTAGTCCATAGTAGCCATTTATATAAATGATAACTGACTGGTTGATTGATTGACTCTGTGACTGTGGGCAAGCCACTGAACATATTTCAGCCTCAGCTTCCTCATCTGCAAAATGAGGATTATGATAGTATCTGCCTCCCCAGGGATTGTGAGGATCAAATAAAATAATAAATATAACAAACCTTGCAAACCTTGAAGAACTATATATGTTAGGCATCACTGACACAAAAGAAGAAGAAATGATTACAGGCAAAACTACATGGAACTAGTATGTCAGACAGTTTTTGCTTCTGGATTGGTTAAATCGGAAGGTAAGTGTAAGGAGTGGGGTGTGGGAATCAAGGTTTCCCATGGCAATGACAATAAATTAATGTCAGTGCAAATGATGACAGATCTGTGCATAAATGTTGAGATAGTCTGAGCTGGTACCAGGCACTCCAAAGACACTAAGGAAAGCAAATGTTCAGTGTTCAGCCTGGATTCTGGGTGGTATCTCTTCCTCAATGCTATGATGGTTCTCTGATATCATTGACATGGATGTTGCTTCCTTTTTAAAAATTTTATTTTATTTTTAATCTATGGAATAAAACAATCATTTCCATGGCATAGTATAATAAAAAAGATGATTGAACATGAAATTGCAAATCTGCTGAGCACACCTTGCTATTCCTTTCAAATATACAACAAAATTATTGTGTAAATTTCTTTTTTCCTTTTTTCTTAACTTTCCCCACCCTAAAGATGGCTACCATTACACACACACATACACACATGTATACACATATATATACATATATGTAAAATTATGCTATATATACTTTTATTTATCAATTCTTCTTTTAGATGCAAATAGCATCTTTCTTTATATGTCCTTTCTCGTTAATTTGGGTATTTATAACATAATATAATAATATATATTATATATAATATAATATAATAATAATTTGGGTATTTATAATAGTTAAAATAACTTATTTGCCAGTCATTCCTTAAAAATTCACTGTTACTGTATACAACGTTCTCGTGGTTCTGCTCATTTTGCTCGTTATTTCATGAAAGTCTTTTCATGTTTTTCTAAAGTCATTGAGCTGATCCTTTCTTATAGCACATTAGTATTCCATAACAATCATATACTACATCTTGTTCAGCCCTTCCCCAACTGATGGGCATCCCTGCAATTTCCAGTTCTTTGTCACCACAAAAATAGTTGTTATGAACATTTTAAATATATAAGTTCTCTTCCTTTTTCTTTAATCATTTTTAGAAACAGATCATGCAGTGGTATTTCTGGGTTAAAGAGTATAGGTAGTTTAATAATTCTTTCTGAATAATTCCTGATTGCATTCCATAATGGTTGAATCAGTTCACAATTCCACCAGCAATGAATTAGAGTCCCAATTTTTCCACATCCCCTCCAATATTTGTCACTTTCCCCTTCTATCATCTTAGCCAATCTGGTAGGTGCAAAATAATATCTCAAGGTTATTTTAATTTGCATTTCTCTCACTAATAATGATTTAGAGCCTTTTTTTCATATCATTAGAAATTGTTTTGATTTATTCATTGGAAAACTTCCTGTTCATATCCTTGGAACATTTATTGATGGGACTCATAGTCTTATAGATACGACAAAGTCCTTTGAATAATTTAGACATGAGACTTTTATCTCATAAACTGTCTATAAAATCCCCTTCCCCCAATTTTCTGCTTTCCTTCTGATCTTGGCTATATTTGTACAAATCCTTTTTAATTTAATGTGATCAAAATTATCTGTCTTATCTCATTTGTGAAGATAAAATCAAAATGGATACATGACCTAGTTATAAAGGGAGATTTTACAAGAAATTTAGAAGAACATAGAACATATTACTTATTAGATTTACAGATAGGTGAGTAATTTATGAGATGGAGAGACAGAGATAGACAGAACAAAGTTAGGTATGAAATGGATTCTACTTCCAATGGCACAGCTTGCAACCCATCTGTGCCTTGTCTTCCTGTAAGACTCTTTTCCATATCTTTATAAAAATCTTCCACAAAGGGGCTACTTTCAATATTCTGGCATCATCCTCTGTGTCTCTTGACATTATAGGGGTATCAATACAGCAGAAAGGCTTGCCATTGGGCCTGTCAAATCATTCTTTGCTCTAATGTAATATTTATATTAACTGTTACTATGAATTTTCCCTTTAGTTATTTAAATTGATTCATTTCCAGATAAAAAATACAAATGATGAGTTTTTTTGGGGGGGGAATATGAACTTAATATCCTGCCATTATTAAAGTTGCATATCAATGAAGACCAGAAATACCCCAGTGACACAAAAATTATACTAGAAAATAATAGTTTTTCTAAAGTCAAGGGTAGCCACATTTCTCAAGAGAGGACACAGAACAAACAAATGTGAGCAAGCTGCAACATCATCCCAAACAGAGAAAGACAAAGAGGAACCACTATAAAGGATGCCATCAAAGATATGGATGAGTGATGAAGAAAATTAGCTAGTCTCATGATCAGAATAAGGGATAACCAGTGGACATCTGGCATGCCCCATTGGTAGAGTTAAAATGTGAAAAGAAAACCAGGAGGTGTCTTGGGTGAACTTCTGGAAGGAGATGGACATGAGGTACACAGGATGATTGGCATGGATGGCTTGGAAGGAGAACCTCCATTGATGAGATCTTATATTCCTTGAAGTCACTGAGACTTTTCTTCAAATGTTCCTAAAGCATAGGTCTGATGATGTCAACTCTACCCCCACTCAGTAAATTCCATGGGCTCCCTTTGCCTCTAGGATCAAATACAATTTGTCCCAAAAAATCTTAATGTAGTTCAAAGTTATTAAAGACTTAAAATTTCATTAAGATTTTTCAGACACCCTGTATGTAAAGTCCCCTTTTTGACTTTTAAAGTCCTTCATAACATGGTTTCTTTTCAATATTCTTATACTTTATTCTTCTTTGTGTACTCTACTATCCAATGATACCATCCTCCTTGCTATTGTTCTTAAAGGAGGTTGTTATCCCTTGTGCCATCTGGCTGTCACCCATGCCTGGAATGTTCTCCCTCCTCACCTTTGGATCTCCTGGATTCCCTGACTTCCTTCAAGCTCAAATTCCACTTTCTGTCAGGGGTCTTTCCCAATCTCTCCCTAGACTGCTCTCCCCCTCCACCACTAGTGCCATTCCTCTGAAGATACCTTCTATCTATACTGTATGTATCTTGCATGTATGATTTTTTTTTTTTTGCATACTGTCTCCTCCATTAGAATGGGAACTCTTTGAGGGAACAGAATATGTTTTTGCCTTTATTTGTATCCTTAATACTTAGCATGTTATCTGACATCTAGTGAGCACTTGATAAATGTTTGTTGACTGTTCAGCATAATGTTAAGATATTTGTGCATGATTTTATTATTTAATTTTCATATTGATTTAATTATGTAATTCTATTGATGGTTATTGTTTGTAATAGTATTAAAAAAAGAAATCCAAATACCTCTCTTCACTTAGTTTTCTCTTTTATAGTTTACTGAGAAGTTCATTCTATTCATAGCACATTCCCTTAACACCACTGAGAAATGGGCTGGTAGGCCAGACCTGACTTGGTATAGTAGTTCTGATCTGAGACTAGAATGAAATGAGAGACTAGCATGCCATCTAACAGTTAACCAAAGGAGATTTGATTAGCCCCAGCAGGGAAAGGGATTTTTAGCAAAGGACACAGCCCTCATTCAATTGGCTGTATCTCATTGAAGCGCTGGCTTCTCATCAAAAGCCTGAGGGAGGAGCTCCTGGATCCTTATGCTCTGACTTTTTGTACTTAGGGCACCAGGAAACTATGTAAATGCTGTGTCTTAATCCCCTGAGCCAATCAAATCTTGGGATGTTTTCCATACCTTTTAAAGAAAAAAAAAAACCCTGATAAAACACTTTTTTTCTAATTGAGAGATATTGAGTAGTTTGCATAATTAATGCACAAACAATGCCACAGGATTTACTAAAGAAGTATGTGGCTAGAATACTCCAATACAGATTGTTAGACATTGATGGTGTTAAAACAGTGGGAGGTGTGAAGTCTCATTTTTTGGAGATCTTCGGCTATGGGAGACTTCCCACTTCAGCTTGGTTTAAGTGTGGTCTTGGCTAGGGAGAAGATGTACATTCTAGACAGAATCTTGGAGTTTCTCCTCAAGAAAAGTGTCAAGATGTCACAGCTATTGTTTCTCAGTTAGTTTTTCATTTCTATTTTTTCCTCTTCTTCACTAGAGAATTCCTTTTGGATAGGATCGCATCATTGTTATTTTTTTTTCCATTTGTTTTGAATGTGTCATTCAAACTAGTTTGCTCTGCCAAAAATAAATTGCTAGCAAACAAAGCTAGTCTCACTCATTTTATTTCTAGGTCTTCAGTTCCAAAGGCTGTATTTCTTTAATCCTAGGAATTCCTTCGTTCTCCTGCATAGAAGAGTTACGGCAAAGAGAGAGCTCAACCCTGTATAAATTAGTTTTCCTAATAACTAATATTTTGAATACATGGATCTTGGTCATCATCATCATCACCATTATCATCAGCATCATCAGTATCATCAGCATCATCAATATCATCATTATCACCATTATCATCAGCATCATCAGTATCATCAGCATCATCAGTATAATCATCATCACCATTATCATCAGCATCATCAGTATCATCAGCATCATCAGTATCATCAGCATCATCAGTATCATCAGCATCATCATTTTAGTCTAGACCTGTGAGTTCTTGGGTTTAAGGAACTTCCAGTATAAAAACTCCAACTACTGATGCACACTAGTAACTTGTGTGTAACTTCCAACCTTAGAAAGTTACCTGGGGTACTCAGTGGTTTGATAATTTTGCCCAAGGTCACAAAGTCAGCACAAATCAGATACAGGATTTGAACCCTGGGCCTTCTAACACCTAGGTTAATTCTCTATTCTATATACTATGTTACATTTTCTAGGGTTTTTTTTTTTGGTGGTTAAAAAGTTTAAATTTTTTTTACTTATTTTTAATTTATGAAAAAAACAAGCATTTTCATAACACAGTATAATAAAAAAGATGATTACACATGAAACTGAAAATCTACTATGTACAACTTACTATTCCTTTAAGTATATAATAAAGTTATCAAGTAAATTTCTTTTTAAACAAAAAGTAAATCCGCATAAATCATCAGCATTCCTATATAACACAAACAAAACCCTACAAGAAGAGATAAGAGATACCTCATTTAAAATAGCTCTAGAAAGTCTAAAATAGTCCATCTACTGAAACAAATCCAGGAACTATTGGAAAACAATTTTTGACTGTATTTGTTTACCAACTAGTCCATCAAAAAGCATCTACTAAGAATTTACTATGTGATGATCACTGTATTAAGGTGATAGACTAAAAGGCAAGACCACATTGCACATACATGCACGTGCGTGCACACATATGCTCACACACATACATGTATGCACACACGCACACACACACACAGAGTCCCTGACCTCAAGAAGTTTATATATTAACGAGGGAGACAACATGTCAAAAACTAAGTGCATACACGCAGTGGGATAGAGGTAGTAACCTTAAAGCAGTGGTTCTCAGCTTGTGGGTTATGTTCCATTTAAATACCTCCTGCATATCAGATATTTACATTATGATTTATAACAGTAGCAAAATTACAATTATGAAGTAGCAACAAAAATAATTTTATGGTTGGGGGTCATCACAACATGAGGAACTATATTAAAGGGTCGCAGCATTAGGAAGGTTGAGAACCACTGCCTTAGAGGGAAAGGCTGAAGTGGGCAAGGGAGGGGAGGTCAGGAGGCATTTGAGCTAAATAGAAGGCGGCATTTGAGCTAAATCTTGAAGGGAGCCATAGAAGCCAATAGGCAGAGGCAGGAAGCCAGAGCCTTCCAGGAGTGGGGCCCAGTTAGTATGAAGACATGGGGGATGGAAGGGGTAGTGGAACGTGTGAAAAAGAAGAAGGAGGTTATATCAGTAATGGAATTTGGAGATGCCCCTGTATTGGCTTGGTTTGGGGGTTGAGTGTTAAAACCCAGAGCTTGTGAATCCTACTTCTGGGATGGACTTGTTGACATGAAGAGAGAGGGCTGAACTGAGAGGAGCTGTGAATTGGGAGAGATGCCCAAGCCTAAAGAAGGCCAAAAGGACTTTGGGAGAGCAGTATCCAGTATTGTGGAGCCTGAGTTGCTGAAAGAAAGACTGCTAAGAGCCGTTGGAACTGCCCAGGACTTTTGAGAACTGCCACCTGGAACTGCAAAGGACTGAGGAGGCATGGCTCTGATGCCAGTAGTTTGTCTGTCTGTTTTGATGTTGTTTTGCCAGATTCACCCGATGGTGAAGGGCAGTGCTGCTGTTGTAGAGATCCTGGAACCTGGCTGTTGGTTCAGAAGCCCTGAAGGAGGATTTTCTTGTGGTACCTGCACAGAAATCCAGGAAGAGGGCCTTCTTGATGTTTTCAGGGCTTCTGGGACTGTTCTACAGGCAAAGAGTGACTTGATGAAGACACTGACTATGGCTTTGTTGAGCCCTGTCTCCCCAGGAACTGAGATTACTGAGGGTTTGCCTTGAGTGAAGATGAAAGAAGGCCCTTCCCTTGGGTATTCAATGCTGAGCTTAACTTTGTTGTAACTTAAGGGTGGATGGCCTTTTGTGCTCTCCAGCCCCTTTTGAGATTCAGGGGTGGGAAGCCTTTGAGTGATTGACCAAATGAATGTACTTTGTTTATGGTTGGAGACTAATCTCCATTTGAGAAGAGACTTTTGACTGACTAAATGAATGTATTGTCTAGGGGTGGAGTAGTACCTGGATTGAATTTAGAACTTACTTGCTAAAAGAACTAGTTACACTGTATTTTGACTTTCTCTGTTCTGTGAATGTTTGCTGAATAAATGGGGTTTACTATGCTGGTAATCTGAACCTTGGAAGTTGCCTTTGCTTGGCATTACAGAGGTTGGTACAGATGGCCCATAGAATGTGTGGAGAGTGAAGTATAAGAAGCCTGGACAGGTAGGAAAGAAACAGGTTGAAAAGAGCCTTAATTGTCAAATGAAGGACTTAATAGTTGATCTTGGAGGTAATATAGGGAGCCACTGAGGTTTATGGAGCCATGGAGTGATATGGTTAGACCTATAATTTAGGAAAGCTGATTGGAGGAGAGTTAGGAGAGACAGAAGAAAGGAAACCCAACTAGAGGGTTAGAGTGATGGCTCTGTGGACAGACAGAAAGCACTACCTGGTGAGTAATGGGCAGGGGCCATTGTTTCATTCTTTGTATTGGAATGGATTGCAGCAGGGAGACATTAAAAGCAGGGACACTAATCAGAGGCTATTGCAGTTATCTAGGTGAAAGATGACGAGGATCCGGACTAGGCTGGTTGTGGTGTGAGTAGAGAAAAGGAAACCTTTTTTTCTTTCTAATATTTTGACTTTATTTTATTTGTTTTATTCTGAACTTAATGCTTGTTTTATTTCAAAAGGAGATATTTGAAAGAGATATTGAGGTAATAGAATTAAAACAACTTAGCAAGTGATTGGATATGGGGTGGGGTGTGGGGTGAGTGACTCCTGAAGAGTTTAGGATGCCTCTGAAGTTGCAAACCTAGATGACTGGTACCCTCCACAGGAAGAGGGAAGTTAGGAGGACAGGTGGATTTAGGGGGAAACACGATGAATTCTCTTTTGGATATATTGAATTTCTGATCCTTTAAGATTTCCATGTGGAGATGTCCAGCCGGGAGGTGGATGTGTATGGTTGGAATTCAGGAAAGAAATAAAGGCTGAATACATGTGTTTGATACATCTCTGAATAGAGATGATTGGAGAGAGTAAGTGCAGAGACATGACAGGAGAGGGCCCTGGATAGAACCCTATACCCATGCATGGAGGTAGGGCATGGATATTGATCCTGCAAAACTATGGAAGAGCATAGGTCAGCTGAATAGGAAGAGAGTGAACAAGCAGGGAGAAGAGTGTCCTCATAAGTAGGGGGTGCTCAATAGCATTAAATGCTGCAGACAAATCAAGATGAGGACTGAGAAAAGGCTCTTTATTTTAGCAATCAAGAAATGATGGGTGAGAACAGTTTGAACATTGAATGATGGGGATGGAAGCCTGATTGCAGAGAATTAAGGAGTGGGAGATGAGGAAGTGAAGACAAATTTATTTTATGTTGGAATTTGTTGTAAAAGGTAGGAGAGATCTATGATGATATCTTGATGGGAATGGTAAGGATTAGAGAATGTTTTTAAGGATGAGGGAGATTTGAACATGTTTGAGGGCCATGAAAAGGACCAACCAGAGAGTTTGAAAATTAGAGAGAGGGAAGGGATATGATATCTAGAATTTATATAGTGTTTTAAGGTGTATAAAGAGTTTTACCTATGTTATTTGATTTGATCTTTACAACAATCTTGTGATGTAGGTTTTATTATGAGCCCTATTTTACAGATGTATAATCTGAGGCTGAGGGAGGTCAACTGACTTGCCCACAGCTTACACAGCTATTAAGCGTCTAAGGCAGGATTGGAAGTCATGTCTTCTGATTCCTAGTCCAACACTCTATTCAGTGCACCACCTGTCATGTGGCAAGTTGTCAGAAGAGAAAGGATGGATGGGATCTAGGTTAAAAGTAGAGGGGTTGTATTGTCAGGTAGAAGAACCATTTGATCTTTAAAACATGGGGCAAAGGAGAAGAGAATGTGACATCATGTCAGATGGGATTTTAACTGTCACACTGGGAACATGGGGAGGAAAGGAAGCTTTCAAGAGCTTGTCTTGATTTCTTCGGAGGAATTTTGCAACAGTTGCTGATTGTGATAATAAATCAGGCAAAAATAAAATGATTGTCTTGCAACAGAGAGGGACCAACAGGGAAGGGGAAATGTAAATTTATAGTGGGTTCAGTTAATACAGTTCAACTTCCTCCAACAGTCTTTTGAACAATAAAACAAAGGAGATGAGATTCAGGGATCGAGGAGAGGGTCAAGTTGAATGGCTTAATTAATGGGTCAATATGAAAAGTGAGGAGGTGTGGAAAAGCACGGAGGGTGGAATGAGAAGTTTCTGTGAGGATTAAATACAGGAGGAAGGAAGGGAGAAATGAAAGAAAGAGAAAGTTATGGTAAGAGGGATTTCAGTTATAATTTGGGGAGGTGAAACACTTCTGGGTGATGGTGAGATCAAGGGTTTATGTGTAATGACATGAACTGAAGGTGCAGATAATAGAAAAGGAAAAGGTTGGAAACCGCTACACAAGAATATCCAAGGAGACATTATCATGTAAATGGAAACCCATGAAGTCTAAGAGGAAGGATTTAGGTAGAGAAGACTGACTCCCATTCTGAGCTATTTGAGAATATCAGACTATTCATACCAAGGAGAAACCTCATCAATGTAATGAATATGGAACATCTTCCACTCAGGAAGAGTGGACAATTCATAGTAAAACAGAATTTAGTAATCCCTACTTTTTTCAGGTTTTAACTCTTTTCCATATCCTTCAGGAAGACTTCCTGGTTCTCCTAGTTGTTATAATTTATATTTTGTTATGTGTTATGTCATATTTAGAGTATATACGTTATATTTTATTACTCTCCTTTTTAAAATTATCAGGTTACTCATAGGAGTACTCTCTCCTTTGCAAACGGGGTCCTCAGAATAGCTACATTAGGTTCTAGTTACTGTGAGAGTCTACATCCACTAAAAATAAGAGTTCAAGACTCATAACACTGATGTGTTTACTGTCTCATCAGCCAAAGGACACAATTAGTTCAAAGTCAAGGCACTTTCTATGTTACTACCTAATAAGAATGTTTGCAGAACCAAACCCCTCCCCTTAAATCTACCCTCCCACAAATATACCCACTATAGCTAGGAGAAGAGTACACCATTGAGATTACACATCAGGGGCCCAGAATTGAGAAATAAATGTCGAGCGCCAACTCACTTCTTTGACCTCTGATGTGTCCTGATGCTCTGGAGATATATAAATATGTGTAAATATAAATATATAAATATAAATAAAAACAAATAAATAAATAAATAAATGAATGAATGAATGAATAAATAAATAAATAAATAAATATATTTCCTTCTTGTTGTGGCCTCCCAGTAGAATGTAAGCTCTTTGGGGGCAAAAGCCATTTTTCATTTTACCTCTGTATCCCTAGTGCCGCTCTCATGGGCAATGCTTCTGGATGGTATGAGATTCAACTTTCATCTGTAAGGTAGCCATGATATCATCCCCATCTTAATGATGAAGAAATTGAAGCTAAAAAAAGAGAATGTTTATCTAAATTCCAATGACAAATAATCATTCACTGAAATAGAATTTGGTATCTTCTCCTTTCCTGTCCTTTATCAGTAAACCGTACTGCTGAGCTGTCAAATTGCTAATATGGAGTTTCAACTACTTAAAGAAAATACCCCAAAGCAGTCCATCTTGCTTCCTAGGAAGACAGTGGAACTCATATCCCATGAACACATGCCCTGGGCGGAGATGCATGAGAGAGAATCTAGTTAGGTTTCTGGATGGTTTCTTTTTATTACTCACTTGGAAATACAGCCTTGATAGAGTCTCAGCCCAGAATGTGTCATGCTGTTTTGTTTTCCCCCCCCTTCTGGTAGTTAAACCCCAGGAAAGCACAGAAATGCAGTGGATGTCACAGGATGGAGTTGGGCTTGGGACATGGAAGCTGCTTTAATATTCTGAGCCAAGCCCTGAGCCCCAGGAAGTGGTCTCCGTGTGTGCTATTAGAAAATCCCTTTGTTACCACTATTACTTCTTTTCCTATTATAGGACTTATTTGCCATCTTACACTCAGACTATCCAAACACAGCTATCTAGCACTGAGATAGGACGGTATGGTGCATTTTTCCATGTGCTACTTGAATAGTATTTGTTTGATTTAGAGGAAGTTTTTTCCACATGTTCAAAACTTTTCCAAATTAGCTACTTACTTCATCCTGACAGCAGCCCTGTACCTCAGACTGAGGGCTCTGTTTTATTATTGGTAATAGAAAGCACCCCTAGAAGTGTCTTCTTGACTTTTTTTTCCCTCCAGGTCACAGAACCAGAGAATTTTAAAGTTGGAAGGGATCTCAGTGGCCATCTAGTCAACCCATACTTGAAAGGAATCCGCATTAAAATGTAGTCAAGGGATCACACAGAATCTTCCCTCATTATGTCCTCTTTCCCCTCCATCTCACTGGAAGAGGTAGCCTTATTCCTTGTCAAATCAAACCTCTCTAGATTCACTATTGATCCTGTTTCACCCCTTCTTCTTCAGCTTATTGCACCTATTGTAATCCCCACTCTCAATATTTAATCTTTTCCCATCTACTAGATCCTTCATTGCTGCCTAAAACTATGCTCACATCTCCCCCACTCTTTAATATTTTACTTTTTTCCAATTACAAGATAATTTTTTTAACATTCATTTTCCTGAAATTTTGAGTTCCAAATTCGCTCTCCCCCTCCCTCAGATGGCAAGCAATTTGATATAAGTTGCACATAAACAGTCATTCAAAACACATTTCCATGTTAGCCATGTTGTGAAAGAAAACACGCACCCCCAAAAAAAATCCCCACAAAAATAAAAATAAAAAAAATATGCTTTAGAGTGCATTTAGATTCCATCAGTTCTTTCTTTTGAGGTGGATAGCATTTTTCATCATAAGTCCTTCAGAACTGTCTTGAATTTTTGTATTGCTGATAATAGCTAAATCATTCACAGTTGATCATTGCACAAGTGTTGCTATTATTGTGCGCAATGTTTTCCTAGTTCTACTCACTTCACTTTGTATTAGTTCATGTAAGTCCAGGTTTGCCTTTTTTTTTTTAATCATCCTGCTCATCATTTCTTATAGTATAATAGTATTCCATCATAATCCTATACAACTACTTATTTAGCCATTCACCAATAGATAGGCATCCCCTCAATCTGCAATTCTTTGCCACCACAAAAAGAGCTACTATAAATATTTTTGTATAAATATCTTTTCCCTGTTTCTTTAATCTCTTTTGGGATATAGACCTAGTAGTGGTATTGCTAGGTCAAAGGGTATGCACAGTTTTATAGCCCTTTGGGCATAGTTCCCAACTGTTCTCCAGAATGGTAGGATGAATATTAACCAATCTGATAGGAGTGTAGTGGTACTTCAGAATTGTTTTAATTTGTATTTCTCTAATCAATAGTGATTTAGAGCCTTTATGTTCATATGACTATAGACAGCTTTGATTTCTTCATCTGAAAATTGCCTTGGGCTATTTATCAATTGAAAATGACTCATATTCTTATAATCTTGATTCTATATATTTGAGAAATGAGAAATTTGCTGCAAAAATCCCTCCCTTGTCCCAGTTTTCTGCTTCCCTTCTATTCTTGGCTACATAGGTTTAGTTTGTGCAAAGTCTTTTTAATTTAATGTAATCAAAATTATCGATTTTATAGCTTGTAATGTTCTTTATCTTGTTTGGTCTTAAATTCTTCCATTTTCCATAGGTCTTCAAGGTAAACTTTTCCTTGCTTCTCTGATTTACTTATATATCACCTTTATGTCTAAATCTTGTACCCATTTTGACCTTATCTTGATCTTATCTTGTTATATGGTGTGTGATGTTGGTCTGTACCCAGTTTCTGCCCAATTTCTTTCCAGTTTTCCCAGCAGTTTTTTTTTCAAATAGTGAACTCTTGTCCCCAAAGCTATGATCTTCCTGTTTATCAAACATTGAATTATTGTAGTTATTTAGGTATTGTGTACCTAGGTTATTCCACTGATCTGCCACTCTATTTCTTAGCCAGTACTGGAGTGTTTTGATGACTGCCACTTTATAATACAGTTTCAGATCTAGTATGGCTAGGCCACCTTCCTTTACATTATTTTTCATTAATTCCCTTGATATTCTCCCTTTCTATCCCTTCACATTTTGTTTTTTCAAATGTCTTTCCCATTCTTAAAAAAATTCCCGTTGATTCATCCATCTCTCCTAGAAATCTTTCTATATTTCTCTTTTCCTTCACATTTCCTCCACTTTTTTTGCCTCTTACTTCTTAACACCCCGACCTCATAATTGAGCTCAAACTCTTTCTCTTAAGTTGTCAATAATTTCTTATTTGACAAATCTAATGACCTTTTCTCAATCCTTCTTGCCCTCTTTACAGCTTTTGGCACTTCAGTCACCTTCTTCTCCTGTTTTCTCTCTTCACTCTAGGTTTTTTGTGGCACTTTCCCCTACAAACTCTTCCTCTTCTTGTCTGACTGCCTCTTAGTCTCCTTTCCTGAATCTTCATTTGTGTCATCCCACTAGCCATTGGAGTCTGTGAAAGTTTTTTTCCTGAGCCCACTTCTCATCTTCCTCTATACTATTTAGCTAGGTAATCTTAGCAGCTCCCATGGGTTCAATGGTCATTTCTATGTAGCTGATTCCCAGATCTAAGCATTGCTAGTCTCTTTCCTGAGCTCTGCTATCTCATCGTCAACTATCACTTAAACATCTTGAGCTGAGTGTCCAAAACCAGTTCACAATTCATTATCCTTTCCCTCTAACCTTACCTTCTTCCTAACTTTACTGAGGGAATGCAGTGATGCTCCCACCTCAGTGTGACACTTGAGCCCTCGCTGGTACTTAGTTCACATATCCAATCTGTCGTTCAGCTCTGTCACTTCTCCCTGCACATCTCTTGTATAGGTCTCTTTCTGTCACCTCATATAACTGCCACTTTTTCCCAAGTCCAGTTGAAAATCTGCCTTACTTCAGTGTCTATCAGTTTGCTCATAGTTCTGCCCTCAGAGAACAAGCAAAACAAGGCTTCTCCCTTTTCCAAATGAAAGTCCTGTAAATATCTGAAGATAACTATCATAATCTTTCTAATCATTCTCCTATCCAGACCATATATCCATTTTCTCTTTAAATAATACGTATGTGATATGGTTTTGAGCTCCTCACCTCATCATCTTATCACCCACTTATAGACATTGCCTCTTTTGTAAATAACTTTGAAAAATGTGTCCCTTCAAACCTTTGAGGAAACACCTTCCAAATATTGAAGAATATGTCTTTTAAAAAATGTGATTAGTAAGTGTTCTTTTTGGCTCTCCCCACTAATTCACCCTCTTCCCAGTTGGAAGACAGAAAAGCAATACCATTGTAACAAATATACATGGTCAAATAAAACAAATTCCTACACAGACCATATCCAAAAAATGTCTCATTCTGGACTCCAAGGCCCTCATTACTCTGGCTAGGAAGTAGGAAACATGCATCATCAGTCCTCTGTAATAGTAGTTGGTCATTGCATTGAACAGAGTTCTTATGTCTTTGTTATTGTATAAATTGTTCTCCTGATTCTGCTTACTTCACTTACATCAGTTCATATAAAATTTTCCAGCTTTCTCCAAAACCATCACCTTTCTTATTTCTTATAGCACAATAACATTCCATTATACTGAGATGCTGGTTGGTTGGTTGTTGTCCTTCATTCTCAAAGAAGACCAAAATGATATCACTATGCTAGAGTCAAGTTTCAATGTGTCTGACTGTGGCTGATCATGCCAATATGAGCTTGGAATGCTCTACCATAGGTTGGGCACAAATACTTCAAATGGAAGTGATTCTGTTTCCTGGCATGGCACTGGTAGATTGTCCATGTTTCACAGGCACACAATAATGAGGTCAGCATCACAGCTCTGTAGACCTTTGGTAGGCAGTCTAATACTCTTCTCTCCCACACTTTACTTTGGAAACTCCCAAACACTGAGCTGGCTTTGGCAATGCATTATCAATGTATACATCCGGGAAGTACACCACTCTAATGGTGATAGACATTTGACGATCTTCCTTGCCCCTTAATAGGCCAAATGTAATCACATAGAGTCCATGGTGGAGAGGAGCTTGCTGAAAGGGTGGAACAGGAAGGATGGAGGAGGGAGGAGCAGAAGAGAGCCAGAACAGAGCTGGGAGCAAGCAGCATGGAGACAGAGCAGCTAGCGAGCGAGAGAGGGGCATTTTTGCTTAAGGGGACCTGTTTTGTTTTGATCTAACAGACGTAAAGTTTGGGATGTCAGTGATTGCTGCATTGGTTATGTGTACCAACTTCGTGGTTCCATGATAGATTTGGCTTTCTGGTTTTGGGGTTCAGTTGGGGGTGCTGTGAATATCACATTGGCTTTATGACCATCCTTATCCATATTATTCAAAACGCCATTTGCTATAACTGATGGTTCCACATATGGTGGTGGCGGCTGATGCAGCACCTGTGTTTTTTTGGTGTTAATTTTTAGGCCAAAATTAGCATAAGCATCTCAGTTTCAGAGGCTGCATTGAGTGCAAAATCATCTGCAAACAGAAAATCATGTACCAACACTTTGATCTTGGCTTGTAGCCTTTTCAAGTTGAAGAATTTACCATCAGTGTGGTAGCTGACCTTGATACAGTGTTCATCCTCATTGAAAGCATTTTACAACATGGCTGAAAACATCATGCTAAAAAGCATGAGACTTGGAAGGCACAAAAACATTGTCCATTATCTAGAACCCGGGCAAGCATGCCATCATGAAATTGACATACTATGCTGTTGAACTTTTCTTGGCAACTAAATTTTGACATAATTTTCCATAAGTCCTCATGACTAACAGTATCAAAGACCTTGGTCAGATCTATAAACATTTTGTACAGACTTCTGTTCTGTTCTTGGCATTTCTCCTGGAGTTGTTGGGCAGTAAACATCATATCAACTGTTCCTTGGCCCTTTCTGAAGCCACACTGACTTTCAGGTAGATGACCATATGCCAGGTGAAGGATAAGCCTATTAAGACAAGAATCTTGCCAGCTCTGTGACTGTCACAGGACAACCTATTTCCTTTACCTTTATAGAGATGGACAATGGAGGCATCCTTAAACTCCTGAGGGATATCCTCCTCTTGCCAGATAACCTGGAAAATTTTAGTCAGTTTTTGTATGAGCAACGGACCCCCTACCTTGTAAATCTCACCTGGAATAGAATGTATTCAGATGTAAGAGGTGCCTCAAAAGTCATTTATCTAAGACTCTTCTCCTGGGTGGAAATTAATTACTCAATATTGAGTAATTAATTTCTGGATTACTCTAAGTGCTGGTTTCTTCCTAGAGTCTTTCTTTCACTTCAGGGAGTTGAAGAGAGTCTGGAACTACATGTCTTCTCTCTTAAAGCAGGAAATCAAAATAATAGGATTCCTCTTCTCTCTAGTTCTCATCAAATCTGTCCCTCACTGAGGTGCAGAACAGTGAGGAATCAGTCCTCCACTGAGGAGAATCTTGTGCAAATGACCTTTGAGACAGCCCTATACTGTAATTTGTCTACTCATCTGCCAATTGACTGGACCCCGCTTATTTTCCATTACTTCCCATTACAAAAAAATATACCATAAATATATATTTTTTTACATATGTATCTTTTATGGTTATATGTTTAGTAGAGAATTTGTGGGGTCAAAGGATCTATTTAATATGTTTTGAGGTATTGTTCCAAATTGCTTTCCAGAATGTCTGTGCCAGTTCACAGCCAGGAATTCACAGCTAGCTCAATCAACAATGTATTATTGTGTCTAGTTTCCTGCAAACTCTTCTGAAGCACTTGCCATTTTCCTCTTCTGTCAACTTTGCCAATTTGATAGATGTGAGGTAGAACCTGAAGGGCTTCAATTTGCATTTTTTCCTAATGATTAGTGATTTGTAGCATTTTTAGTGTATTTACTGAAGTTTGGATTTCTTTCTTTGAAACTTCTTGTTTGTATCCTTTGACCATTTATCAATTAGAGAGTGGCTCTTGAATGTGTCCTATCATCTTTAAAACAGGGAGAGAATAAAATTTGTGATTAATATTGTACTATCCCTTGGTTTACTGTTTTTAAAATCATGCTATGAGAACTCTGTAGACCCATTTACAAGTTCCTTATCTTTTAAATGCAGAGGGAGAGAGACAGCATGGTTGTACTGGGGTTGATGGGGACTGGGAGACCTGGTTCAAGTCCGAACTCTGGTATTTCCTAGCTGTGTGACTTTGGTAAATGATAGGGATATTAATACTTCTGCTATTTGATATGATGAAAGCCCACAGGTAACCCTGCAAATGTCATAGCCATTACTAAACTAACATCCCATGTCAATGTTGTTATGTTTGTTTGGATGTCAACAGTCTCCAGAGATACATCTATGCCTTTGCTTATGGTCAAGGAAAAGAAAGAGAAAGAGCCAGTATTTTTCTTTCCATCCTCTAATTGGAGATAATAAAAGAGAATATCATATAGTTTAAGTGGTTATTCTAGGGATATTGATCCTCCAGTTGTAAAAAACATGTAAATTTACCATTGTTCTCAATGGTTTAAATATTTTGCTGCTAATATGCAATTATCAGGACAAGAAAATTCGTAGTGCATGATTCATTCTTTCAGTCAATTCCTATTTTCCTATTTTTTTTAGCCTTTACATGAAGCCATACTTCTGGTATGGGGCACATTTCTTTCCAAATTCTGTGTTTCTAGATAAAATAATATTTGAGGTCAAACTACCATAAAAATGTAAATTATAGCAAAAGTCTCCCAAATACCCTCTGTTAAAATGTTATCTGGTCATAAATTAACTGTGATTAAAATAAGCAACCATGACCATTTATTAAATGGCTAGTATATGCAAGGCATTCTGCTGGGTGTTGGAGATGGAAGGGAAAAACCCAAATAATCCTTTGCCTTTAAGGAGTTTATATCATACCAAGAGGATTTGCCTGTAAGATTAGTAGGTTTTGTCTCTGTAAGAACACAGACCATATTTTACTTAAGCTTGCTATCTATTCCACTATTTGCTGAGTTGAACTGGCATCTTTTACTTGGCCAATGAGACATTTATTCATTTTTGAAGGTACAGTTGCTTTTAAATGTAATCAAATAGATGCATAATCTCCTCTGTGTGGACTTTCCTTTCAACAATGCAGATCACAACCATTCCAAGTCTGCCTAACCTGTGCAAGTCCTCTCAATATCTTCCTTAAGTTCACCCCAAGGAGTTCCACCTCTCCTGAAAAGACCTTTCCTCATTTTCTGTAAATATTGCTAGGAAACAAGTGGAACACATAAGTCTATTTATCAATTATCCCTTGCTCTTGACACATGACCAGTCTATCATTTTTTTTTTGTTCATACATGTCTTTGCTCTCATTATTTATTTCTTTTTATTCCTTCAGGTCCCAACTAGAGTCATATCTTTAATAGGAAATCTTCTTCAGCTCCTTTTAATTCTAATGCCTTCATTCTATTAACTATTTCCTATTTGTCCTGTATATAGTTTGCTTTGTATATAAATATATAATATATGTCTTTCACTTGTTATTTCTCCCATTAGATTATAAGTTCCTTGGGGATTGAAGCTATCTTTCATCTCTTTTTGTATCCTCAGAGTTTAGCATAGTGCCTGGCATATAGTAGTCACTTAATACAAATTCATTGGTTGATTATTATGTATTATATTCCTGCTCATTCTCACCATATCAGTCAACAAGCATTCAGTAAGCCCTTACTGAGTACTAGGCACTGTGCTAAGTTGTGGGGATACAAAGAAAGAAAATAAACAAAGAAATCAAAGTCTCTACCTCAAGGACCTCACATTCTAATGGGAAGAACAACATACAAACCAGTAGACACATACAAGATGTATACACACATATACATATATCATACATATATATGTGTATATATGTATATGTGTGAATATGCATATGTGTATATATACATATACAAATGTGTGTGTGTACACATCTGTCTGTCTGTCTGTCTGTCTATCTATCTATCTATCTATATGTTGGAAAGGAATCTTAGGGGGAAGAGACTAGTAATGAGGGAGGGAGAGAGAGAGACTAGAAAAAGTCTCCTGCAGAAGATGGGATTTAAACTGAATGTTGAAAGAAAACAGGAAACCAGGAGAGGGTGGTGAGGAGGGTCAGCATTTAAAGGTTGGGGGACAACTGATAAAAAGACATGGAATGCCATGTGCAAGGAATAGCAACTAAATCTATCTGTCTATACAGTACATAGGATGCAGTAATACATAAGAAGACTGGAATGATAGTTGGGCTGAGCTTTAAATACCAAATGGTAAATTTTATATTTGATCCTGGAGATAATAGGGAGCCACTGGAGTTTGTTGAGTAAGGGAATGACATGTGCCTCTTCATTGCCTGAGTGATAACTCATTTTTAATTCTTTGGAGATTGTGCTGCTCCATGACTCATAGCCTTTCAAAAATACCAGGGGAATATTGGTATTGTAAAGATGGTCCTTGACTTTTGGGAATAATTGTGGTCATCCTACAGAAACCTGACGTTGTCTCCTTCTCCTCCTCCTTCTGCTCTTCCTCCTCCTCCTTCCTCTTTCTCTTCTTCTTCTTCTTCTTCTTCTTCTTCTTCTTCTTCTTCTTCTTCTTCTTCTTCTTCTTCTTCTTCTTTTTCTTCTTCTTCTTCTTCTTCTTTTTCTTCTTCTTCTTCTTCTTCTTCTTCTTCTTCTTCTTCTTCTTCTTCTCCTTCTCCTTCTCCTCTTCTTCCTCCTCCTCCTCCTCCTCTAACTGTAAATCTATTTCTTCTTATCAAAATTTATTTATGAGCTAGAGAAAACATTCCTTGGAGATTCAGGCAGTTATCCTCTGAGATTTGGAGATTCATATTGGATTTAACCTTCCCTGAATTCTCTGAATCTTGCGAAAATCTTTAGATTCATCTGTCACCTTTCCTGTCATCCCTTCTCCAATCTTTCTTTCCTTCTAAGCAATCTCAATGGAGAGTTTCACCTTTCAGTCCCTTCACAGCTCACTCATCATTAGCAACAACCTTGTGTGTTAGCATCATGAATTGAACCTTGAAAAGCAGGAGGTGGAAGACATAGGATTTCCAGCAAGACCAAAGCACCCTGCAAGTTAGTTTTAACTGCTTCCTAGCTTGGACTCTCAATATTAAGCATCTCATAACAGAGGTTTCTTTGTTCTAGCAATGAAAGACCTCATCTGCCAGTGACCTAAAATCCTAATTTGAACAGTCTTGCCTTAACTTTCCAGACATATGTACACATAGTAACACAGAAGAAATACTTCAATGCTTTTAGCCTTCTTCAGCTAGATTTCTGACAGACTTATAAAAATGTCTAATTTTAATTGCAGGTTATGCTGGGAAGATGAGAGTGTTTTCATTTTTAATTGAAACGTTCTGTTTAAAAGGAAGCACGGTATCCCAGATAACCTCTTACCTTCTTACAAACCCATTAACAGGGCTTGGTGAGCGTCATTCAGATTAACTGAAGAAGTCCTCAGCAGAGGAAGAACCACAGACTTCCCTCAGAAGCATCTCTTTTTGATTTCTATTGCTTCCTTTCTCTTGATCTGTTAACATCTGATTTTTTTAAGATGGTGAATCTCAGTGGTATTTCTTTGTCAGGATACTAGATCATCTTCATAATGAAATATTTCAAAATTTACATTGCAGCTCTCTGTCTTGGTCCCTGTCTCTGTCTGTCTCTCTCTGTCTCTGTCTCTTTCTCCATTCCCTTCCTCCCTCCCTCCTTTCTTTCCTCAGTCTGTCTCTGCAAAATTCATTGCCTCTAAAAATGCAGACTTCTCCTCTTTCATAGCTAAATGGATTGTCTTTGTGAGTGAAAGGAGCCCTCAGACAATCTTCTAATTGGCATTCTTCTAGGGAATTCCTGTAGTCTCTAAACTGAAGTAAGCTGGTGCTCACAGGGCAGACTCCATTACCAAGCTGGCACTTGAATCTTTCTAGGTTGGTAAGATCTGCTAGAGTTTATCCTGTTAGTCAGCTGGTGTGGTGGATCAGAGAGGAAGAGCCTTCAAATCTCACCTAAGACTCTTTTAATCAATGAGACTCTGGACAAGTCACTTAAACTCTATTTTCTCACCTGTGAAATGAGAATAATCATGATGCCTACCTCCTAGGATTGCTTTGAGGATCAAATGAGACACTTTTTGTAAAGTGCTTAAAACAATGCCTAGCACTCAAAAAATGCTATATATATATAAACATTCACTTCTTTTCCCTTTCGTTTTCCGTCATGAAGTGAGATCAAGCAGATGACACTGTAATCAACCCCAAAATGAACATATATGTGATGTATAATACACATGAGGTATGTGTGATATGTATATATGTGTATCCATATGTGTACATGTATGTATGCATATGTGTGTGCAGAGGAGTGCTGGAACCAGTTCAGACTGGCTCCCAAGAGTTGATTGTTAAATTTTCAGTCTGTGAATTTTCACCTCAAATATCAGCAAATGTTGATTTGTTATCGGAGCTTGATTTATTTTTTTGTTGATTGCCTAGACTTAAGAAATGACAAAAAAACCCCAAACAAACAACTGCTAATGATGCAGATTAAACTGGTTGTTAAACATTAACCAGCACCCAGTGGCTATAGATGTGTAATAAGACACATAAGCACATACATATATATATGCATATATATGTGTATACATACGCATATATATGTGTAATCTAAATCATGAAGGAATTCAAACCTGCCAAGGCCAAGTAATTTGAAGCATTGTGTATGTTGGTTTTAGGGAGAATGAGGCTGACACAAAAAATGAGGAAACCCAGAGATATCACCACTGGCTGGATTGGAGAGGTTGGATTGATAAAATACAGGTTGGTTTGTATTTCTTGGAGTTGATAAATGTAGGTTTTGATGGACCATCTGGTAGAGTTTGGCTCTTCCTATCCCTGTGTTTTCATGTTAAATGATTATCTACATTACACAAGAAGAAACAATGGGATGATAAAAATCTCATTGCAATAGCTCAGAACCTTCCATATGGAAAGTGGGGGTGGCTGTCAGAATGGTTAAGTGGAGCCCTCCCTGGACAATGTTGGGACTTGACAGCTCTGGCTTCTAAGGGGTCTGTGTCTGTGTTTTGCCCATAGGTCATAGCCTGTGTTGCTAATGTTCTAATGCCTCCATCATGATGGGGGGGAAATCTTGTTTTTTCTTGATAAGAAGCCTGTCTGTGGAGGTAATTCCTTACATGGTTATGTTTCCCTGAATACTTTTATGTATGGAATACAGTCAAGAATCACTCATACTCATGAATCCCCCAGATATGGATAGTTTCAAAGCAGAAATTTTTGGGGGTTTAAGGTAATTCTCTATGTCAAGGGTATTTTTAGCCCCATTCCCTCTCCTTTTATCCTATTTAATCCATCTTTCTACCTCTGTCTTTCTCTGGCTCTGCATCTTTGTCTCTCTGTGTCTGTCTGTCTGTCTGTCTCTCTCTCTCTCTCTCTCTCACACACACACACACACACACACACACACTGCACCAATCAATGCCTTCATTTTCATCTTGAGGTTAGTAAATGGGTAGAGAATAAAGCAAAATACTGTAATAATCAGGCTAAGATTATATTCAAGGCTTCCTGCTATATAATGGATGGATTCCAGTCAAAAGGACAGAACAGGATGACTGTAGAGACACAGACATGAATGGCTATGGAAGACTATGTATGAAGTCTAAGCCCCCAGATACCATCCTCTTGGTTCACCATCTGGGGGTCATTGACCTTGGCCCAGAGCACCAGATTTGTAGTCAGAAAGCCTGGATTTTAATCCTAGCTCTGCCACTGACTTCCTGTGTGACCTTGGTTAGTATGAAGACTCTCCAAGGTTCAGTTCCTCATTTGCAAAAGGAAGAGTTGGATTAGACAAGGGGTTCTTAACCTTTTTTTTGTGTCCTGTACCCTTGTGGCAGTCTGGTGAAGTCTATGGCTCCTGTATTACAATAATGTTTTTAAATGCATGAAATACATAATTAGGATTACAAAGGGAGCCAATTATATTGAAACATAGTCATCAAAATATTTTTACAATTGTACTCCTGAACCTTAGCTAAGAATCCCTGAACTAGAGTGAATCTGAGGCCCCTTCTGGCTTGAAATCTCTGATTTTATGAAAGCTGGCCTATCTGGGTCTGTCACAATACTGGCTTTAGATCAAATGCCTTTATCTGGTTCTGGGGAAACCTGCATTTTTGGGGAGTCCAGGAGAGAAACATGGACTGTCTTGAAGGGAGAGAAAGGGCCAAACTATAGGCAAAGAGTGCAGAAAGAGACATATGGGTATCCCTAAATTAAAATTTATGTATTTCCAAATTACATCTGGATCCTCCCTGCCTCCCCCCAGAGACCAGATGTGAAAAGGTCCCCCTCCATCTTCTTCTTCCCTTACCCCTCAGTTTAGAGGATCATAACTTAACTTTTATCATGTCTCTGAATATCTCCCCTTCCCAATATTATCCTACCTGCCTCCTTACCCATGGGTGCCTGTTATTTTGTTCTCCTTGGTGTTACAGAGGACAGGAGAAAATCAAGTTCTCTAATCTTTTGATCATGTGTAGAGACAGAAGTCCCTTATCTTTTCTTCTCAACATAGGGAACTGATCTCTCTCTTCACCTTTCAGATCACATTGCTTGAGCATCCTTGAGCAATTTACCATCCTTCCTTCTCGCTGTTTGTCTTTTGTTTTTGAAGAGAACCAATGACATGAAGGGGTTATGACTTGTGCATGAATTAGATTTAATGAGGCAGAGTTGCTAGAGTAATTATCAGAGTTGTCAGTTGGCAGAGTAAATTCTCAGCCTCACTCTCTCTTCCAGAGTCATCAAAATCCTTTGGTAGGACAAAAGTCAAGATGACTAGTGATGGCTTGAGATGCAGTGGATGACCTTGGCATCTTCAATGCTCCACAGTGCCTGCTTCAACCACCTTCATAGCCCTTGGAACAAATTATCTTATCTATCTATTCTGCTAGGGGAAGTCTTTATGCTTGGGGTAAACACCCCCCTAACCCAAAGATTTGAGGGCTGTCAGTTATCACAGCGCTGATGGTGACTGTAAATATTCCAGCATAGTGCTTAATTACAAACTATAACAGACTCTCCATATAGATGACAGAAGCAAAACATTTATCCAGACACCAGAAAACCAAATCTCAACACTAGGAAACTGGATCCATCATAGCAACATAGAAATTAATACAACACAATGCAGTAGAGAGCCACACCATCTTTTAGCCTTCCCACAAACAAACATTTACTCACAAGTCTAGCTGTCTCCTTCCCTGAGCTTCTTCTCTCTCCTACCATCTCTAACTGCTCTGACTCCCAGCTTCCTGTGGGCTCTTCTCCACCCTTCAGCAAACTCCTCCCACCCACAAGCTCCATGTGATTACATTCTATTAGGGGGCAGGAAAGATCTTCAAATCAGGGAAGTTCTTCAAATTTCCTTAGATTTATTAAGGGGCAGGGAAGATCTTCAAATTTCCACTACTGTTGTAGATGGTTTTACCAGGGTATGACTGCTGCTCATGCTACAGTCTCTTGGAGGCACAGGTGACAGTTAGGTAACAGGTGGGGACACCAAAGGTGGAAAGTAGCCCTGAAAAAAGCTCAGCAAGCCTTCACAGCAGAGGTGCTAGTCCTCCTTGAACACTCCATGTACCCCCTTTCTTCTACATCTCCTACAGGTTAGCTGTAAAAATAGGAAGGCTTCATGAGATGAGGAGCCTTCCTTCTACTCTGAGGACTCCAGGAATTAGCATGGAAAGGCAGGGGACACCTGGACCACAGAACTAGTGTCTAGGTGGATCCATTATGGTCAATGCTTGTATGTATAATTCAGCTTCCCCACTTGTGGTAGCACAAATAGAGGATGGAAAAGCCAAGAGGGTGAGCTGTTGCGTGTCAACAAGACAGGGAATAAGTGAGCCAGGTGAGACTCCTTGGCCGAACTGTGATTCTGGAGAGGATGCCATAACTGCACTTGGTTTTTCTCTTTCTGTGACTGCTTTCCTCTGTGTTGTTTATATTCCTAGGGAAGTCTTGTACCCTGAGTTGTGCCATAAGCTTCCTGAAGTCTTAGGTGCAGAGGCTATCAAAGGGCTGAATAAGGTGACTGTGTTTTGTAATATCAGTGAAAAGTTGGAAAGGCTCTCAGGGCATATTTAATCTACCTGCTTCCTTTTGCATATGAGACAGCTAAAGCCCGGGTGAACCATCTGGGAAATATTCTAAGAGATGGCAAAACTGCTATAAAATAATAGCTAGCCTTTATATGTTACTTTAAAGTTTGCAAAGTGCTTTATAGACATTTCATTTTCTCCTCATAATAACCCTGGGAGGTAGGTGCTATTTTTATGCCATTTTACAGATGAGGAAACTGAGGAAGACAAAAAGTGGCTTGCACAGGGTAACATAGCTAGTAAGTACCTGAGATAGGATTTGAACTGGAGTCTTCCTGACTCCAGATCTGGAGTTCTAGCCCTTGCACCACCTAACTATCTCTAGTGTGGCATGGAGGGCTTGTGAGACACAGGATGGTTGTTTATACAAACTTTTCTAATTGCTGATTAAAAACAAATCTCACAGAGGATTATTTAATAGTTATTTCCCCCTTTGTTAGCTATTTTAAAATAACCTCAGAAAAGATTACAGATAACTTTGTTTTTCCCCATTCATGTTTCAAGATACTGCTTTTTTGCTATGGGTCTATTGTGTGTTAGATTTAGGGCAAAGATGTTTTAAAATATGTGAATAACTTGCTAAAAATAGTGACACATCAAGATTTACCTCTACCTTGTTTGCCCCATGCACTCATATTCACAGGACTTGTATCTTAAGAAAACTGTCTTCAAAGATGTCTTTCTTAAAGTAAGAAAAGTTCATATGTGGAAGTTTTTTTTTTTTAACATGAAAAATGTCCATTTTCATTTTAATAAGATATATTGAGAAGGAACATGACAAAATGGATTATGGTAATGGTAAAATGGTAAATGACTTCTGAGTCAGGAAGGTCTGACCTCTTATTCCCACAGCTGACCTCTCACATATACTGGTTGTGTGACTCTGAGAAGGTTATTTAATTTCTCAGAAGGCACTTCAAGAGTGCCCCCTTTGACTATACATTGCAGAAAAGTTATAGGAATGGGGGGGGGGGGCGCAATTTCCTTCCCAGGCATTCTCTACTTTAATGAAACTAGGTCTAAGAAGAAAAAAAAGGTATATTGGTTATAATGTATAAACATTAATCCTGCTTCCTATTCATTCATGCATGATTAAAGATGAGAATTTAAAGATAAACTATTCAGAACATGCTCAAGAAGAGTTTTTCTCAAATCAAGCCAACCATCAAGCTCTTCTGACAAGTACATTTTCTTTTCTGATTTGGGAATAATCAAATTTTCTTCCCCAGAATGTGATATTGATGCTTAAAAAAGCCAAAACACCAAATTAGTACCATTCCCCAAAGTCCAGCACCCAACTAGGGAAGAATAAAGGAACACATTAAGCCAAACACATAGCTATGTTGATCATATTGGACAATCTGGCAACATCAGCCTCATTCCATATCTGTAGTCTACCACCTCTTCACTGGGAATAATATCCTCAACAATCCTCTAAAGCAGTGGTTCTCAACCTGTGGGTTGCGACCCCTTTGGGGGTCAAATGGGGTTGCCCAAGATCATAGGAAAACATGTATTTCCAATGGTCTTAGGAACCAAGACACTTCTCCTCTATCCATCTCCAGGCAGGTCTGCCCACATGCAGATATGCCCACATACGAGTATTAAAGGGTTGTGACATTAGGAAGGTTGAGAACTACTGCTCTAAAGTCAAGATTGGTCATTGCATTTATCTGAGTTCTGGTGTTTTTTAAACTGCTATTTTCTTTTATGTTGTTGAGGTCATTTTCTAGCTTGATCTCCTTTCTTGGTTCTGCTAATTCTTCTCTGCACCTATTCACATCTTTCCAAGATTCTCTTACTTTCTTATATTTATCATGTAATATGAATTCATTGCATTCTAACATCCATTGCATTCACCTACCACAATTTTTTTAGCCCTTCCATGATTGATGAGTACCCACTTTGCTTCTAGGTTTTTATTACCAAAATAATGTTTCTATGAGTATTTTGTTAGATGGGATCAATTTTTCTTTATGTCATTGCCCTCCTTGGGGTGCATGCCTAGTAGTGAGATTGCTGAGTATGAATAATTTAGTGACTATTCTACATAATTCCAATATGTTTTCTAGAGTGAGAGGACCAATTCCATTTACATTTTCTCCAAGTGTGTTAATGTGTCTGTCTTCTTGTAACCCCTTCCAACACTATGGGCTTTTTGCTGTCTTGTAAGTTGAATGGGTGTGAGAGTAGTTTAAATTTCATTAATTACTAATATTAATGATTTGGAGTGTGTTTTCATTTGGTTATTTATAGTTTTCTCTATAGCTTTTGTACACTCATGTATAGGGGAAATAGCTCTTGATTTTATACATTTATGTAATAATCATTGATGTTCAAGCCAAACCAATGAAATCATAGGTCTACCTGACTATTTGAGTTTTACTTATGAACAAATGAGAGCCAGTAAAGGATTAGAAAAACCATGAAACTTGGTCACCACATCTGCCATAAACCTACTGAAGAAATGTGTCCACCCAAATTGAGGAGAGCTGTAATATTCTATTTTACCCCTAACCAAAAACCTCTAGGAGATATAGCTCCTAGTGGAAACAGAAAGAAACAAGAGTTGGAGGTGATCAAAATAATCTCTGGAATTTATTTTGACTTTGCTCGTATTTCCTCTGCTATATCTGTTACACGCTTTCATACTTACAGGCTTTTGTCCAAGTTATCTCATATGACTAGATAGTCTCCCTTCCCCTTTTAGGGCAGTTAAGTGGCTCAGTAGATAGAGCACTGACCTGACTTCAAATCTAGCCTCAGACACGTACTAATTGTATGACCCTGGGCAAGTAATTTAATGCTAGCTGCCTCAGTTTCCTCATCTGTAAAATGAACTGGAGAAGAAAATGGCAAACACTCCAGTATCTTTGTCAAGAAAACTCCGAATGGGGCCACAGCAAGTTGGATATGACCGACACAACAACAACAACAACAACAACTTGTCCTTCTTAGATGTTTCTCTCTCCCTTCAAAGGTTAAGAATGAGGGTGAATGGAAGATTGGTGCTGTTATCAACAGAAATGGAGAACTTTGAAGATATAAGTTTTTGGGAAAAAAGAATGGATCCTGCTTCGGTCGTATTGAGTTTGAGATACCTGAGATACCAGCTTGAGACGTCTGGTAGTCAGTTGGTGATGCAATGGACTGAGGAAAGCAAATACTGTAGAATACAGAGAGGGAAGCTTCTATCTGGACACGGTAATTGAACTCGATTCAATTCTGTAAACATTTATTAAGAGCCTATTATGTGCCAAGCATTGTGCTGAACACTGGACTCCGTGGCAGCTGATGATCTCACCAAGGGAGAGAATATTGAGAAATCTGACCCCAGAGGTCCAAGGTCACTTTAATGAGCTAGCGAGTCTGTACAGTGGAAAAAAGTACTGGAGCTCTTCCCCCAACCTCTGATTATTATCTCTCTGACCTTGTACAAGCAGCTCCATCTCTCTGGGCTCAGTTTTCTCATTTATAAGATAGGGATAATAAGAGTTTGCACCGCCAAAGTTTCAGTGTCCTGTAAACCAACAAAACTTTGTAGAACTGGGAAGTACTAATATCATTCACCTATGAAATGAGGATAAACATTTTGTTGTTTTCAGTCATTTCCGACTCTTTGTGACCCCATTCGGGGTTTCTTGGCAAAGATATTGGAGTGGTTTGCCATTTCCTTTTCCAGTTCATTTGATAGATGAGGAAACTGAGGCAAGTAGGGTTAAATGACTTGGCCAGGGTCACACAGCCAGATTTGAACTCAGGAGGGTGAGTCTTCCTGATTCCAAAAATAGCTGTAAATTTTCTCTGTGTGTATTTGGTTGTGCTACAAACTGCCTGAGGTTTTAGGCACAGAAAATATTCAAGCTTTGGGTAAGGGTGACTCTATCTCAAGGACAGTGACAGCAACATTCTTGACCATACCTTCTGAGTCTTGCTAGATTCCTTTGGGCATATATGTTGTTAAAGATCTCTTGACCCTCTCAGTCAAGAGTAGAGGACCCAATCTCACTGCCTGCCTCCCAGGGCTATGTCTAGGGAAGTGACTTGTAAACTTCAACACAATGGGAAAAAAATGAACTATTATTATTATCATTATTGACAGAAGAGGCATGAAACTAGCTCCCAATTCCTATTCCCTACCTCTTCTCACTATACTGTACTGTTCCATTGTTATCTTTTCATTTAACACCAACCCATTCTGAACTGAGCTCCAGCCAAACTGTCTTTATCCTGTCTCCCTCCTTAACCTTTTGTGTGATTGGCCTTCATACCTGGAGTGCTCTCTTGGGTCACCCCTACCTTGCTTAATGCAATGCTTCACCTTCTGCCTAGGCCTTTCCTCATCCCTATATTTCCTTTTTAAATTTTTAAATTTATTTTTAATATTCATTAAAAAAATTTTTTTAAGTTCCAAATTCTCTCTCTTTTTTCTGCCCCTCTCTGGTCCCTTGAGAAGGCAAGCAATATGCTATTGATTATGCATGTGAAGTCATGCAAAACATACTTGCACATTAGCCATGTTGCAAAAATATAAAAATAAAAAGTAAGAAACATAAAGTGAAAAAAGTAGGTTTCAATCTGCTCTCAGAGTTCATCAGATCTCTCTCGATCTTTGTTTTCCTTAGTACTTACCCTCACTGAAATAACTTCTCATTGACTTTTCCTATTTTTTTCTACTTATTGATCTATTTAGATATGGTTTTCCCCCATAGAAAGTAAGCTCCTGGTAGGCAGGAGCTGTTTTCAGTTTTGTCTTT
>CM053592.1:82290379-82325812 GCA_028646515.1 Pseudochirops corinnae
TGTGTGTGTGTGTGTGTGTGTGTGTGTGTGTGTGTGTATTGTGAGTGCTTAAAATATTTTTTGAATTGAATTGATTGGAAGCAGAAGAGAAGATACCCCATCTTCCACTGGGATTAATATAATTCCTGTGACTATAGTATCAGAGAAAAGATAAGTTTGGGCTGCTTTTCTTCTTCAAAGTTGTGTTTTCTAATCCTTCTTCCCGTTCTGGGTCATGTATAAGAGGTGGTTTGTGGGCCTGTTTCCAGGTCTGAGTCAGGCTAAGTATTTCCATCTCCGTCCTACCCTTTCTTAGCCAGACTCCATCTTTCTTTCATTGTCTCCATCTGGCATAGCTCCTTCTTTCCTTTTGGGAAGAAGCAAGCCCTTGCTATGCAGGCCTCTTCAGAATGTAGGTCTCTGTCTCTGACTTCCTGACAGTTGATGCCTCAGCATCACTCTCTATGTCCAACACTGATAGATACCAACATCCTAGAATTTGAGATTCTCTGAGTAAAACAGAGATCTTAGGGAATTCATCCAGACCAAAGCAAGATAACTCAAATGATTTAGACTTACTAGGAGGAGTTAACTACACTTTCTCCAATTGTGATGAATACTTGACATGGATATAGTAAGGGGCAGTATCCACGTGGTATGGATGCTTTATCTTGCCTAGCTGAATGCAGGACACATTGATGATAGTTCTGATGCCTTACCTTGCAGGCTGGACTTAAAATTTATTTCCTCTAGCGCTCTCCCCAAACCTTCTTCATCTTCTCTTTGGAACCAGGGATTCTATAATTAGAGGTAAGTTTTAAAATTCAAGTGAGGGTTGGGAGAAGTAGCACTTTGACATCAAATATTGTTGTTGACATTGGGGATGAGGGGAGCACACCCATAACTAGCATTTAAAAAAATGCATTTAAGACAAGCTTAGCAAATACCTGAGGTAAGCAGCATGGAAAGAATGTTCAAATCAACTTTTAAAGACAAATTCTATTGAGAAAGGAAGAGAGGCAGGGAAATTGGATCATGGGGTAGAAACTCCAGGACACATGAAATCCATTGGGAGAAAGGACTTTACTTGGTTGCAGCTGCTTCAGGAGTTGGGGAGGAAGAAGTATGTGCTTTCTGGAAACTTCCACTTTGATTAATTTTAACTGACTTAAACTAATTTACTTAATTTTAACTAAATTCTAAGCTCAGGTGTTTCTATAATGTGAAAATGATTTAAATGACCTTTGTGTCCTCTGAATTTCCTGGTCCTGGAACAAAACTCTATTAGACCCATCCTAGTGACAGCTTGAGAGGAGACCAAAAAATAGTGCATTGGCAGCCTGAACCAATGAGGAATCTCCTTTAGTGGGCAGAAAAAGACAAACTTGGCCTGTTTCACAGTTTTGCCCGAGGCCAGCTCTGTTTATAGGAATCACTATGACCTGTGTTAATAAGGCTAAAGGAACATTAAAAAAAAGTAGACCTAACATCTCCAGAGAATTCCCTATTAGACTGTGTGCTAATGTTTATATTTAACATCAGGGGAATGATTCTGAAAGCATAAACATCCTGCTTTTAAAATATATGGTGTGAGATTGACAGTTGAAATTTTTTCCCTGGGTGAAGATCATTGCTTTGTTACCCCTTTGAGGACTAGTTATAAATGCACTACTCTTTCTAGTCCTTAAATCTCTTAAATGCAGACTTTGCTCTCTTCATATGTACAGTTCCCTGGAACTCATCCTCCATAAAAGGCAAACCCCAAACCCCAAATTGGAAGAGATTAAGAAGTAATCATCTGTGATTCCTGAACATCTTAATCTAAGCATTTTCCATTCCAAACAATAAAAAAACACCATTACAAGTGTCTTCTGTAATGAAAGAGAAAGAAAGTGCCCCCAAAGGATGGGACATCTGCTAGAAATATCATCCAAATGGAAAATTTGTGATGAAAAGTGGAATGTGTGTGGGGGGGGGAAAAGGGGAGAGAAAATATAGTGACAAGAAGTCGAAGGAAAATTTGTTTTAAATTCTTGCAGATTGACAGATGACTTCAAATGTTTGCTCTGGGCACAAGTAAATCTCATGATATATTCCCATGAAGGTTTCCTTTTTTAAAAGTTGGAAAGACCATATTCCCTGACCACAGGGACACTTGCTTCAGAAATTAATCATTTAAAGGAGATCCTTTAAGAGATCTCAATGGCTGTCAAAGTCAACCTCCTTATTTTACAGCTATGGAAACCGAAGTTTGGGAGGAAACAAGCGTTTATTAAATGCCTACTGTGTACCTAAGGCACTGTGATAATGCTTTACAAAGACGATTTCATTTCCTACAACCCTGGGTACCTCATAGTTTAATTCCCATTTTACAGGTGAGGAAACTGAGGCAAATAGAGGTGGATGATGTGCCCAGGGTCACACATTTTGGTAAGTATGTGAGGTGGATTTGAACTCAGGTCTTTCTAACTCCAGGCTAGCTACTAGGTGCTAGGTGAAACAACCTGTCCAGGAAATAAGTGGCAAAGCTGAGATTTAAACCTAAGTGCTATGAGTGCCATCTTTAATTTCTGAAGTATAGGGATATTCCATCCCATGTTCTTAAAGAGTTCCAGGAAAATGACACATTATGTAAAATAAAATTACAAGGGGCAGTGACTTCATTTCATTGGGGAAGTTTTATAAATGGAGAATCCATCCAAGAATATTACACTTGAGTCTTACACCTTTACGGAGGTATTTGCTTATCATATATGGATCTCAGCATCATAGATTTAAAACTGAAAGGGACCTTAGAGGTCATCTAGTCAAAATAGCTCATTTTAAAGATAGGAAATGCTTAGAGAATGGAAATGACCTGTCCAAGGTCACACACATAGGAAGATGTCAAGCCAGGAGTTGAACCTATGTTCTCTGCCACTTTTCTCATAAAAACCCATTAGTGATGTTATTTTTCCAGTCCCCTCTGTAGGAATCTTTGTGTCTTAAAGCTACGGCCCAGTATGACATTTTGTTGTTCAATCATTTTAGTTGTGTCTGACTCTGCTATCCCATTTTCAGTTTTCTTAGCAAAACACTGGAGTAGTTTGTCAATTCCTTCTCCTTTTACAGATGAGGAAACTGAGGTAAGCAGGGTTAAGTGACTTGCCTAGGATCATATGGCTAGTAAGTATCTGCATCAGGATTTGAACTCATGAAGGTAAGTCTTGCTGATTTCAAGCCCAGTGCTCTATCCACTGTACCTCCTAGCTGTCCCCAGTATGACACAGAGAACAGTATATAGTCAACTTTGATGGTATCTGCTTTAGAAAGGGTTTCTAGGTTGTCAGAGAGTTGGACCACTCAGGTGATTCTGTAGAATCAACCTTGGTCCAGGAATAAAAACTCTGAAGCAACTTGGAGTACAATGGACAGAGTGCTGGACTCAGAGTCAACTGAGTTCAAAACCTCCCACTAGCTGTGTGACCTTGGCAAGTCACTTAAGCTATATCTAACATAGAAATAATAATAATAATACCTCACTTGCAAGATTGTTGTGAGGATCGAAGGAGATAACATAGATTAAGTGTTTTGTAAGTAGTAAAAGGCTACATAGATACTGAGTAATATCATTATTGATCACCCTGTGACTTTGGGGAGATTCTCTCATTTGCAGAAATCCAGACCTGTATTCCTTCTACAAGACCCTTCTTTATTCCTCATACAGTTAACCTTTTAATTTATGGAACATATCATTAGGATCCAGTGAGTACACCATTCCTTTTTATATCTCTGGAAATGCTTTTGCTCCCTCATTATGGGGTATTTTAAGGATCGGAAAGGAAGGGCCTTTGAAAAGTTACATAGTTGAATATATATCAATAGATCTGAGCTCTTATTGATGTAAAATATTATATAATATTATGAGAATAAGAAAAGCATGTTACCAATAACATATTATCATTGCATAATACTATATACTATATTACAATGTATATGTGATATATAATATAATATACGTAAGGTATTATGTATAGATAATAATGTATGTTAGATATTATTATTAACCCTAAGTAAGTAATTCTGTGCTGCTCTGAAGCATTACAACATGTCATACCTGTACTGTGCCTTAATCCTTCAAAATCTGCCCCCTTTATAGGGAGATTAGGCAGACAACTACACAACAGAATTTTTGAGGGGGGAAGGAACGGCAATTGGGGCTAAGTGACTTGCACAAGATCACACAGATAATGTTCAGTCTTTTAGGCTGGATATGAATTCAGGTCCTCCTGACTCCAGGGCTCTATTCCCCATGCCACCTAGCGGCCCCTACATAATAGAATTTGAGAATGCTGCAAGGTTCAGCTTCCTCCTGCCACACATTCCATAACAAATCTTCCCCTGTAGACCTGAAACAGTATCTGGAATCTCCAGCATGAATTTTGCTCCTTTATAGTAAAGCACCATCATTGTCCACAGCAGAGTCCTGCTAAAATGCATGTCTTTCTTAGAAAGGATGACTTGTTCATGTAGAGAAATGAGGAAAATCATTGGTCAGCTGTTTGCATTTGTTGGCTGGCACCTGTAAGAGAGCAGGACCTTTAGGAAATGTATCCTCATAGGGTAGGCCAATTGGGATGGGGAGAGGGGAAATGGCAATAGGAAGGCCCTGAGCATGCTGCCTTTGAATTCCAGACCTTATATGTGCTTTCTAGCTATATGTCTTTACAAGAAGTCAGCTTGGTATAACAAAACAAACACTGCCTGCAAACCCAAGCTCTACCCCTTTACTAGGTGCCCTTGGGAGTGTCACACTCCGGGTCTTACTTTTCACACATATAAACAGCTATAATAAAAACTTGTTTTCTCTATCTTACAGAATTGTTGTTGAAGGAGGTAGCCTGGGGTAGTGGATTGATTGCTGAACTTGGAGTCATAAGGTACTAGGTTTGAATACTGTCTCAGACACTTAGTGGTTTTATGACCCGGGGTTAGTCATTTAATATCTCTGAGCTTGAGACTTCCTGATCTCTAAAACAAGGATGTTGGGCTCAGTGCTCTCTAAGTTTTCTTCCAGCTCTAAATATATGATCCCATCATCTATAATCCTGAATGAGTAAAGTATTTCCAAGTCTTAAAAGTGCTATAAAAATGTGGAAAACAAAATTAAAAAGTAATGCTCTCTTGGCAATACCTGGATAATCAAGATGGAGCAGGAGGAGATACTGTAACAGAATGGGGACAGGACACAAGAAGAGAAGAGAAGTTTGGATAGTTCCAGCTCAATAGGACCTTTCCTCAGTTCATTCATCTCTAGCATTTCCATTCCTCTCATAAATACACCTTTGTCTTCTTCCCAGTACATAAACATCATGGCCCATGTCTGAGAATGTTGGGAATTTTATTAGGTCCATAAAGTTTGAGCTGCGGTCTAGTCCACAGAATCCAAAATAAACAAACAGGGGAGAGAAAGCAAGGAACACATTTTACATTCTGTGAAAAAAGAAAAAAGGAAGCCCCCAAACAGCTTTGTCCCAGTGTTTTCCATTAGTGATCCCTGCCTACTAAGTGTTCTGTACAGGACAGGATGGCGCAAGGTAGCCCAAACACAATGAGCAGCTGGCTTACTTTTTTCACTTCCATAGCAGCTTCTGTCCTGTTCTCCAAGGAAAAGCTTGATGGGGATAGAATCCAAGCATCTGAATGATGGCTTTTGATAGCAACTTTTCTGGGAAGACAGTGGCAATGCAGCATGTCTACTGTGTTTCCTAACATAAGAGCATTTTTTTCTTCTTCCTTAGCTTCAGACTTCCTCACTCGTTAAACCTCTCCTGGCTAGAATACCTGGAATCAGGACTTAGAAATGCCTTAGCAAATCAAATCTTTTTGATTCTAGGAAATTTTCTCCCAATCAGGAAAGATATAGCATCCCACTTTTCTGACTTTTCTTCTCATCTTGATACCTTCACTGAATAAGGCCCCCTATTGCCTCCCAAATTAAGCATAAAACCTTCTTTTTAGTTTTTAATGCCCTTCATAACCTGGCCCCTTCTTCCTTTTCCAGTTTTCTTCCATCTTATTCCCCTCGACATATGCTGAAAACCAGTGACACTGGCCCCCTTCCCCTCCCACACAGCACTTTGTCACCTGCTTCCATGTCTTGTCACTGGCCTGGAAGAATGCTGTCCCTCATCATCTCCATCTCCTTGTTTCCATGGCCTCCTTCAAGTCTCAGTTAAAATCTCATCTTCCATAAGAAACCTATCTTCATCCTACCTAATGCTGGTGTCTTCCCTCCGAGATTGTCTCCAATTTCTCCTGTCCAGATCTTATGGATACATAGTTATTTGAATGTTGTCTTTTCCATCAGGCCATGAGAGTGCACTCCTTGAGAGCAGAGAGTGTTTTTGACTTTCTTCTTATTCCCAGGGCTTATCCCAGTGCCTCGTACCTGCTCTTAATAAATAAATGCTGGTTGACTTGAGTAGAGCCTACTAGGAAAATACAGAGAGCAATAATCCTTGTCTTCCAAAAGTTTACAATCTAATTAGACAGTCATACAATCCTAGTTCTAGAGTTGGAAAAGGATCTCAGAGGCCATATCATTCAAACAGCTCACGTTTCTGATAAATCTCAGGGATGTGAAGTGAGTTGCCTAAACTTCCAAGGGTTCTGGGTGTCAGAGGCAGGATTCAAAAGTGGGTGTTCTAATTCTAGAGTCACTAATTATTTGATTATATCAAATCAAGTCAACAAATATTTATTTAGTGTCTGCTTTGTGGCAGGGTGTGGGCTAAGCACAAGGAGGTACAAAGAAAAACAGAAAAAAAGTCCCTGATCTTAAGCAGTTCACAGTCTAACAGGGGAGACAATATACAAGTATCTATATACAAAGAAGATATTGACAGGACATATTGCAGATAAATGGAAATGACATCGAAAGGAAGGTACTAGCACCGAGGAGGAATGGGAGAGGTTCTTGAAGAAGGTGGGATTTTGTTGGTGTCATTTGTCCTTCATTCTCAAAGAGGACCAATGACATCATGAAGGTGATTTCTTGACTTGCATGTGAATTGGATTTAAGCAAGACAGAGCTGTGCAAAGTTGTTAGCCTCACCCTCTCCTCCAGACTCACTAGCTATGTTCTGAAGGAATCCGTGAAAGCCAGGAGATAGAGATAAGGAGGGAGAGAATCTCACACATGGGGAAATAGCCAGTGACAATGTACAGTTGGGATATGGAGAGTCATGTCTGAGGAACAGTAAGGAAGCCAGTGTAACTGACTCTGAGTATATGGATGACAGTCAGGTATAAGAAGACTGGGAGATATATTGGTAATAGGAATTTTAAGATCTTTTCTGTCCCTTAATAAGCGTAAGGGAATTCAAAGATCTTTCCTGCTTTGAAAATCTTTCCTGCTCCTTAATAGGTCAAATCTAATCACGTGGAGCCTGTGGTGGGATAAGCTTTCTGAATAGGTGGTACAGAGCCCAGAGGAAGCTGGGAGTCAGAGCAGTTAGAGCTAGAGGGAGGAGAGGATGCAGGCAAGGAGACAGCTAGGTATGGTGTGGCTCCCTATCATGTTGTAGTGTATTAACTTCTTTGTAGTTATGATGGATTTGGTTTTCTGGTGTTGGGATTTGGCTTTCTGGTTTGGGGATTCAACTTTCTGGTGTCTGAATAAATGTTTTTGCTTCTGTCTTCTATATGGAGAGTATGTTACATTTTGCAATTCAGAACTATGCCAGCAAATAGTCACTATTGATGTTGTGAATATTGAGTTGACACTACAAGAGGGTAGAAAAGGACCAGGTTATGAAGAACTTTAAAAGTTAAAGATTTTATATTAGATCATGGAATTCATGTCACTGAAATCTATTGAATGGAGGGTGGAGGGCAGGGGAGTTGATATACTCAGACTTGCATTTTGGGAAGATTGATTTGGCAGCTGAATAAAGGACGGTCTGGAGACAGGGAGAACAACTGAAGGACTTTTGCAATAGTCTGGAAATAAGGTAATGAGGGCCTGAACCAGCATGGTGGCAGTGTCAGAGAAGAGAAGAGGGGTATATATAAGAAATATTACAAGTGCAGAATCAACAGAACTTGGCAACAGGTTGGATATGAGGGGTGAGAGAGAGTGAGAAGTCAGAGATGGTACATAGTTTGTGAGCTTGGATGACTGGGAAGACAGTGGTGCTCTTGTTAGTAATAAGAAAGTTAGGAAGAAAGGGTTATTTTGGGTGAAAGATAAGTATAGTCTAGGGGACATCTAGCTTGAGACACCTAAAAAGCAGTTGGAGATAAGTCTGGAGGTGAGGAGAAAGTTTAGGGTGGGATAAATAAATCTGAGAATCATTTGCATAGAGATGATAAGTAAATCCATGGGAGCTGCTTAGATCACCAAGTGAAATAGATAGTATATAGAAAGAAGAGGGTCCAGGGCAGTCTTCAAGTACCCCCATAATTAGTGGGAGTTACTGGGATGAAGATCTCACAAAAGAAACTGAGAAATGGTCAAGGAAGAGGAGAATCAGAAGGGAGCAGCGCCACAAAAACCTAGAGAGAAGAGAGCATCAAGGAGAAGTAGGTGATCAGTAGTGTCAAAGGTTGCAGAGAGGTCAAAAAAGATTGAGAAAATGTCTTTTTATTTAGCAATTAAGAGGTCATGCATTGGTAACTTTGGAAAGAGTAGTTTTAGCTGAAAGAAGAGGTCAAAAGCCAGACTTCAGAGAGTTAGGAAGAGAAATGGAGGCAATGACTGCAGAGAGCCTTCTCAGAGTTTAGGATGGATCAAGGGAATGTTTTTAGAGATTGATCAAGATGTGAGTAGATGTGATTGTGGGTAGCAGGGAAGCAGCCAGACATAGGAAGAGAATGAGAGATAATGAAGGGCGCAGTCTGCTGGAAGGGGTAGGATAGGATGGGCTCACTTGTGCATGTTGGAGTGTTTGCTTTGTCAAGGAGGAGGCCACCTCTTCCAGTGAGACAGAAGTAAATGAGGACTTAGTGGTGGAAGGCATCTTAATGATACAAGATACTTCAAATACAAGATGGTATGAGGGAGCACCCTCAGTGAATGGCTTCAAATTTTTTTTTTAGTGAAATATCAGGCTGGACTGAGTTCATGTGCATAGAGACAATTCAAGATAACATATGCCAAATGCCAAATGAGTGGTACAAACAAAATCCTATGGAAATTCAGAGGAAGGGAAAAATACCACTGAGAATTGAACTCAGGGAATAATGATAGCGGCATCTAGGTGGTGGTGTTAATTGACCATTGGACTCGGAGTTATGAATCATGCCTCGAGGATTCACTTACTAGCTGCGTGACCCTGAGCATATTATCGTCATCATCATCATCATCTTCATCGTTGTCATCATCTTCTTCTTCATCATCATCTTTATCATCATCATTATCTTCTTCATCATCATCTTTATCATCATCATCATCTTCTTCATCATCATCATCGTGATGTTCATCATCATCATCGTCATCACCAACAACTAGCATTATTAAGCATCTACTATAAAGAAAGGCAAAAACAGTCTCAGCCCTCAGAGGGCTCACATTCTAGCGATGTTTGATAGAGGTCCTTCTTGCAGTCTTACTTCCCTGAACTGAAAAATGAGTATAATAATAACCTCTACCTCATGAGATTATTGTGATGATCAGATAATACATATAAAAATATACATATATACATATACACACATATATACATACACATGTATGTATATATATATATGTGTGTGTGTATGTAATATATACATATAAACTTGTGTTCATGACACAAATGTTCTGGGCAAAACATATGGATGAAGTTGGCTAGAATATAGGACTACTATGGCGAGTGATGACTGTGGAGGAGTAGGTAGGGGCTAAAGCAGGGAGGAAAAAGTCTCTGTGTATGTCTCATTGTATATCTATTTATTTATCCTGTATAGAGATTCCCAAGAGAAAACACAGGTGTTCCAAAATGTTAGCACAGTTTTAAGCTAACACACAAACACATACCCATGTATATGCATAAACTACATATGCATATATGTAGATATCTATGTATAATCTACATCATCTGTATCTCTACATTCTATGTCTACATATCATTTATGTCTATATCTACAATTACTTTTTCAAGCTCAAAAATCCCAGTTTGAAAACCCCTGACCTGGGCAAACTTAGAATATTTTTCTTCATTACCTACCCTCAACCTTTGATTTGCTTTCCTCCTTATCCCCCGAGCACATACCATAGGAACTCATGTCCTTTCCCTCTAGCTCTGATCAAAACCGGTTCTGAGATGCTTCATTCCCATGGAAGCATCAGCGATTGATCATTCAGGGGGAATGTTTGCATATTAGGTTTATGAACTTTGACCTGGGAGAGACTTTAGAGTTCACCTAGTCCAGCTCTTTTATTTCATAGTCCAGAAGCCCTGACCAGAGAGAGGTGAAGTGACCTGCTCAGCATTGTCCAAGCCTTCTCCCTAAACTGATAGGACTTTAGATTTAGGGCCACACAGGACTTTAGAGGTCATCTAGTTTCACCTTTTCATTTTACAGATAGGAAGTGTGGGCCCAAGGGAGGAGGGGAAGTAACTGCCCTAAGGTCTCATTAGAACAGTAAATGGAAGAGCTGGGAATCAAATCTAGATGGTCTAATTGTAAATCTGTCTCTTTTTCTGTGCAAGATACTGACCTGAGATCCAAACTGGGGTCCTCTTACTCCAAATTTCGTGTCCTTTCCATTATATGATACTGCTTCAAGGACCTTGTGCTTAAAGGACCCCCATGGGCTCTGTGCACAGACTGCAAAGGGTCTATGAGTTTAGATGGAAAAATAATAACACCTTTTTTTTCATAAGTACTTGGTTTCCTTTGTAATTGCATTATTTCATTTTATGCATTTAAAGATATTCTACTCTGAGAGTGTCCATAGGTTTCCTCAAAGGTTGAGAACAACTATGCTTGAAACAAAACCCTGATGTTAGAATTTCTTATATTGCCCAGAGGATAAGGGAGGACTTTTTTTTCCCTTTTGGTCAGTGGTTCTCAACCTTCCTGATGTCGCAACCCTTTAATACAGTTCCTCATGTTGTGGTGACCCCCAACCATAAAATTATTTTTGTTGCTACTTCATAACTGTAATTTTGCTACTGTTATGAATCTATCTGATATGCAGGATGTATTTTCATTGTTACAAATTGAACATAACCCACAGGTTGAGAACTGCTGCTTTTGGTGCTTTTTGTTGGGAATCAGGATATTTCTGGTAACTCTGAAATTGTAACACATAAGTCATTCTTGCTCAAGAGGACAAAAATGTCAGTTCCCCTTGGTCACTTCCTGCTTTTCCCTCCCATACCACTGTTAATTTGGTCTATGGATGTAATCCATCTGCTTCATTGGAAGGCTCTTAACCATTGACTTTTGAAATAGAATCATTAAGTTTTTACTATAGATACCTCATGGACGAGATGAATTTTGAAGTGTGCTTGAAAATGGGATCAGTGGGAAACACATGTCCCATTACTTGACCCACTCAGCTGAGCAAGGAAGGTGATTATAGAATACAGATATGAGGTGGTGCAGAAATGAGTCATTGAGTCTTGGGACTATGTGAATGGCAATAAGAAGATTAAGTTGATTCTGTATCACTTTTTTATTGATCCTATTTACTGTTAATTGATTTTGCCTTGTAACTGCCTAAGTCATTGTTCTTTGTCTCTGAACTTAGTTCAGAAATTTAGCTGGTCTGTAATGAATTAAGTATAGAAACCCAGTTCTGCTAATCACTGTTCTGTTCTTGCTTCAAGGAAATCTATTATCCTTGGGGGATACATATGAACACAAGGGAGTCTGGTTCAGTATCTAAACATCACCAAACTGTCCTTCAAGGGTGTCTGGTCCACTATTTCTGACCTTGCAGGTAGACTTAGTCACAGGGGCAAAGCAAGGGATTGATAAGCTAGCCCCTCATTCTTAGTTTCCAACCACTCATATTATTCCCCACACCTCAACTTTATAACCAATCCTATTGTCCTCATCCCCAATGATGCTGTCAACCCTATAACCAATTATATTCTTTCTCTGCCTATGAAGTCCTGTTCTTTGTTTTGTACTCCCCCATCAGGGGGGAAACACCTATAAAAGGGGAGCTGTCCTTCTGCTTAGGGTCTTTGGCTAAACTAAGGCAGCCACTGACTCATTCTATTGGCAGCCAGTGCACCTATAAATAAAATATTATTTTGCTCAGAGAAACTGCTTTCAATGATAAAGTGATGATGAGACAGGAAATGATAGGTGGAGTGTTAGATATAGTGCAATAGACTTGGAGCAAAGATCTGCATTCAAATCCTGCCTCAGATACTCACTAGCCATATGACCTAGGACATATTACTTAATCTCTATCTCAGTTTCCGCATCTGTAAAATGAAGGGAATGGACCTGATGGTCCCTTCCAATTCTAAATCTATGATCCTATGATGAAACCAGGAAATTCTGGAGGAGGAAGTGAGCTTAGAGGAAACAAATGAATATGTGGATATTGGAAGGCATATTAGAAGGGAAGGAACACAGAAGAGAGAAGAGAGACACCGAAGTTAATTCCAAGATTATCAACTTGGGACTACCACTATCTTCCCTTTCACCTGTGCAAAGAAATGGGGAAGTTGGAAAAGGGCTCTAAGTAGGAAGGAGAAGAGAAACAGTTTTGTACAAACTAGTGGGAACTGATTTTATCAATATCTTGTCAAAATTACATTAAGAATTTTACTTTTATGTATCAATGTATGAAAGGCACCTTGATAGTTGAGTTGGACCTGATAGAGTAGTTGAACCAGCTGAAGGAAGTAAGGATGTTACTTAGCATTTGGGAATAATAAGAATGTTAATACTCCCAGTATGATCCTTTCCATAGAGTGAGTATTTAATAAATTGATACTTGCATCTGAAGGAAAAAGCAGGATTTGTGAAAGAGGAAAGAAGCATAAAAATGTTAACTGACTTTTTTATAATATTAAGAATCTTTCCAACTCCAAGTGCTTTCAGACTCTAATGATGGAGCCATCTCCCTTGAACATCTTGCCAGCTGCCCTGAAGCTGCACCCACTCTCTTCACATGAACAGCATCCTCTGGAACAGACTTCCAGAGACCACACACCTGTTCCGTGGAGGTATTAATAGACTCAGTTTTGGACTTCTATCCTGTGGTTGAACTGTCCCAATTGGTGAGTGAATATAAATTCACTTTGCCACTATATTTAGTTGTCCCTAGACCATATTTCATGCCTCACTCAGGTGTCTCCCAGGGCCATCTTGCCATCTATTCTGCTGCCACACGAGTACTTCATTCCTTTCACTACCCTATGCCCTCTGCTTCTTACAGCTTTCCACTTCTTATTCTAGGATCAATAATAAAATCAATATTACTATTGTTTCTGGAAAAGATATGACTGTTGTCTTGTGACTCCATTCAAGGAGTGTACATTTTAATGGGCGAGACAAAACACAATGGAGAGTGGTGCCAAGAGATGGGTTTTGTTCTAAGGAGTCCTACGGATTTTTGAAGAATGTTGATACTCAGGTTTTAAAACACTCAAGGGAAGTACACACACACACACACACACACACACACACACACACATTCCCTATGTTGTCATCTTGCTGATAAAAAATAGCATGTCACTAGAATAAAACCTGGGTTCAAGTTCCAAAACCCACTTTCCTGGCCTAGAGACTTATTATTCCCTTTACTACAAGAAAGTCACTTAAATTCACTGAGTTTACATTTTCCCATATCCAAAGTGGGAAAATGTTAAAAAAAAAAAAACCCACAAATTAAAAAACATTCATTAAACATCGTCTGTGTGTCAAGCACTGTGCTGGAGATGCAAATCCTACAGAGGCCAAAATTGAGTTTGTTAACATCTGCAAGGAAGGGGTGTGTGGTCTCTGGAAGTTTGTTTCAGAGGATGCTGTTGATGTGAGGGGAATGGTACAGACAGCTTCAAGGCAGCTGGCAAGACGTTCAAGGGAGATGATTAAATGGTGTGCTTCCATCATTAGAGTTTGGAAAGTGTTTTGAGTTTTTTTTAATAGCATAAAAAAGTCCATTAATATTTCTGTGCTTCTTTCCCCTTTCACAGGTCCTGCTTTTCCTTCAGATACAAGTATCAATTTATTAAATACTCATTCTATGTAAGGCAACGTACTGGGAGCTGAAGATACAACAATTAAAAAGGACCAACCATTATTTTTAAGGAGCTTACAATTTACTTGGGGGATGGGTGGGATATATAGATAAGTATAATATCAGGTAGTGGATTAAGATTCAAAGCAATTCTGCAAGCACTTACCCTGTGATGGGTTCTGTGCTTGACATTAGGGATACAAAAGCAAAAATGAAAACAATCCCCATACTCAAGAGGCTTATCTTCAATTAGGATATTTTAATAACTGCACAACTATAAAATACAAGCAAAACAAATTTGAGGAGGGTATGTGGAAAGGCTTCACATGGTAGGTAGCACATATGTTAAAGAGATGGACTATACATTTCCTTTAAAGGTAGAGAAATAGAGAAAAATAAGAGGTTCTTGGCTTGCTAAAATCATTCCAGGCTGATGGTGCCAACCCCATAGAATGAATGCCAAAGTCAGAACCGTGATCTTTCCTCTGTTTAACTTTGGTTGTGTCTGTGGACCTAGTAATTGTCACGTTTCCATGTGGTGTCCTGTAACCACAGATCTCCTGCAGACCATAAGAAAATCTTTAAAAATTGGCATTCTTGAAGTTACAAATAAAAAGGAGCATTCTTGTTCCTTCTAGGTAATATTCAGGGACCCATTTTTCCAATATCTTTGAAATCCCCCCCCCCCAAATACACACTGAATACATAAAATATCAAATAATCATTGACTAAGTGCCATATCTATGAGGTTTTATTCCTGGCAGTAAGATAGGCAAATTAAATCAGCATGAGCAAGCCCAGCAATCTTCTCCAGAGAAACCTGTATGTTCCATTTCTGTCACAACATATAGAAGAGGCATTTTATATATGGCATCCAAGATACAACCTTGGGCTCAAAATGTTCACATTTTCAACTGCCTAAATGAGAGTAGACTCCAAGGGGAGGGGAAGAGGTATTACTTTACATTTCAACCATTCAAATGGGTCTGCTTTCAAGAGTTCTTTTTATTCCTATAATAAACCTTACCAGACCTACTTATTCACTCAAGAGTGAAGAAGAGCCAAGAATCTGTCAGTCTCATAATAGAGGTTGACCAAGCCCTGGCGATGAACTCAGTGTGGATTTCTGCTGGGTGAGAGGCTCCTAGGAGCCAAGGCAGGGCTAGGAAGAAGGCTGAGTCTGGGAAGCAAATGTTTGAAGTTAAATTCATCCCTCCAACTTGCTGTGTACTCACAGAGGGGCCTTTTTAAACTTTAGACTTCTTTTATACGGGGAGTCATTCAACCAAGAAGAGTCATCTTTGAGATTAAGTATTCTTTACTTTTACGCCATTAAAAAGTTGGGAAGAAGTTAGAATTTTTCAGATCCCATCATGTTTAATGCAAGCCAGGGGATTGCTACTTGAGCGAATTCCTTGTCGTAGTCTTGTATTATAGTGATTGATCTATTGTGTTTTTTACGGGCTACTTTAAAAGAGGCAGTGTCTCCAGGAGCAAGGATGTAATTAGGTCAACCACATTTTGAGTACCCAGTTCAGTTCTAGACCCCACATTTTAGGGAGGACCCTGACGAGTCCGGAGAATATATCTAGAAGGGAAACCAGGATGGTGAAAAGCATCAATTTCTGACACGAGGACCAGTTGAAGGACGTAGGGATATGTAATTTAGCTAGGGAAAGAAGAGACTTGAGGGGTGAGGGTGGGATATGGTAGTGTTTTTCAAGTACCTAAATGACCGTCATGGGAAAGAGGGATCAGATTTGTTCTCCTGGATCAGGAGCAACAGGTTAAAGTCACAAAGTGGAAAGTCTAGTCTCCAAATTTCCTAAAATACTAGAGTTGTCCAAAAATAGAATGGGCTGTATTGGAAGGTCACAGCATCAGAGACTCGGAGGGCTTTTAAAGGTCATTCCCATTTTATAAATGAGAAGACTGAGACCCAAAAAAGTTGTGACTTGCCCAGGGTCACACAGGCTGTAGCAAAGCTGAGATTCCAACATAGTTAATCTGACTCCTAATTGTGCTTATTTAAGATGGTTCTTTGGTTTCCTGTAAGGTCCAAGTCAGGTACCATTGCACATAAGCATATGTCTGCGATCCTAAACCAGGACCTCAGATGAAAGCTTTATCTTCTTCTCCAACATTTTCTAGGGTACTTTGGTTGCATTTCTCCTTCTTTATGATGGACATATGTGTCCCCATCATATTTCATCTTGAAATATGTGTGTGTGTGTTTGTGTGTGTTTGTGTTTGTAACTAATCTTTGAGTCCCCTTCCAATAAACTGAGATGTTCTTGAAGGCAGGGATCATGTACATTTTCTGTATCCCTAATGCCTAGCATGGTATACTGCATAATTTTTTGTTCTTGTTCAGTTGTTTCAGTTGTGTTCGACTCTTTGTGACCCCATTTGAGGTTTTCTTGGTGAAGACACTGGAATGGTTTGCCTCCAGCTCACTTTACAGATGAGGAAACTGAGGAAGAGAGGGTTAATGACTTTCCCAAGGTCACACAGCTAATAAGTATCTGAGGCCAGGTTTGAACTCACTTCTTTTTGACTCTATCCAATGTGCCACATAGATGCTGCCCCCATAGTAAGTACTTAATTGCACAAATAGAACAAGTACAGTCAAAATTAGAGGGGAAATTAGTGTCTGGGAGGAAAATTTTTGTAGTAAATTTCTCTGATAAAAGTCCTATTTCCAAGATACACAGACTGATGCAAATTTATAAGAATAGAGTCATTCCACAATTGATAAATTATCAAAGGATAGAGACAGATAGTTTTCTAAGGAGGAAAGCCAACCTATTGATAATCATGATGAAAACTGCTTCAAATAATTAATAAAGAAATACACATTAAAGCAATTTGGGGGTTCCATCTCACAATCATTAGATTTTCAAAGTTGACAGAAAGGAAAATGACAAATATTATAGGACTGCACCCATTATGGAAATCAAATGGGAACTCTACCACCAAAATCAAGAACCTGTAGAATATTCCTGATGACCTAGCAATAGCACTACTGGACCAAAAATCCAAAGAGAAGAAAGAAAGAGGAACAGCTGTCCTTTGTACAAAATATTTATAATAGCTCTTTTTCATGGTGACAAAGAACTAGAAACTAAAGGGGTGCCTATCAATTGAAAAATGACCAAATATGTTATTGTATATGAATGTGATGGAGTATAAAGAAATTATGAAAGGTATATTTTCAAGAAAGCTGAGGAGTCCTAAGTGAAGACTGAAGCATACATTTTTTGCTTTCCTTATTTTTTTGCTTTTTCTTGTTTCTTTTGTGAAATGACTAATATAGATTTTTTTTTTACTTTGTATGTATAATTGATAGCACATTGCTTGTTTTTCATTGGATAGGAGGTGTGTGTGTATGTGTGTGTGTGTGTGTGTGTGTGTGATGATGAAAATTGGAAAGTCAAATTTTTAAATAATTAAGGTTAAAAATAAACTAAGAGAAAAAATTATACCAAAAATAGTCAACTGCATTTTATTAGGCTGATAACTTCAGTTAATAAAACCAGTTGAACAACTCTGACAGTAATGATGGGTCTTGAAATAGAATAATTTTGATTTTTATAAAAGATGAATTCCTGCCAACTGTTCTAAGTAAAAGTACTAATTAAAATAATTATATTGTGATTTCTTTTATAAAGTCAATAATAGGGATAGGGATTGAACCTGTGATTTCTTCTGCCCAGTGAACATGCAAGTGAAGGAATCCTCTCTATCAAAGGAGGTCAATACTTTTTTGCAATTTATAGTCTTGGACTAGACTAGAGAACTGAAAGTTAACTTGTCTAGGATCATAGAGTTAGTATGTGTGAAAGAAAGGATTTGAACCTAGATCTCCACAGCTTAAAGGAAGCTTCACCTCTACTTAGAACCCAAGTACAATTTATTTTATCTTCACTGTTACTTAATACCATAGGGAGAGAAAAGTAATTGACATAAAAGTTGGAAATGCCCTTTCTGCTCTCAAACATTATGGTAATTTCTTCTGCCAAAGGATGGCACTACCATCTCAACAATGACATTCTTAAGGCACAAACACAAGTGCTTCTGATGAAAAAGAGATACTTCCTAACATAATTAATGTCTATGGATAGGGAACTCTTCATACTTCAAAAAAAATAAAGATGTGTCTCAACCAGTGGTTCTCAACCTTCCTAATGCTGTGAGCCTTTAATACTCGTATATGGGCATATCTGCATGTGGGTGGACCTGCCTGGAGACAGATAGAGGAGAGGTGTCTCAGTTCCTAAGACCATCAGAAATATGTGTTTTCCGAGGGTCTTAGGCAACCCCTGTGACCCCCGTGAAAGGGTTGTTCGACCCCCAAAGGGGTTGCAACCCACAGGTTGAGAACCACTGGTCTAAACCAAGGAATATAGAGTGATAGATAAATAAGGGTGAATATGAAAGTAGAGCATGCTCCTATAAAAAGAGCCTTAAGGGTACTAAAGTTCATAACTAGCTGAGTCTGACAATGAATGTGCACAGCAATGAAAAGGGCTCTTGAAGCTATTTTTGGTTTAAGAGTTCAGCTCGTGAGATGGCTTCTCAGATAATAGATAGCAGAGAGAAGTCAGCTATTCCACCCTAATTTCAGCTTTCTTCAATTTGGCTCCATTTTCGTGCCAAGGGCTCTATGGATAGGAAAGGATAGAAAAGAAGTGGATAAAAGGGAATTAAAGCCAATGATAGTTTGGGAGATGATAGCAACATGTAGCTCGCTGTCCTTGAGTTCACATCACCAAGTCCAGATGAATTTTACCTTGAATAAAAGAAAATTTAGCAAATGGTATTGCTTAGACAAAATCATAAAGACTGGGAGAGGTACCATAAGACACAAGATAGATAAATGTCCTTGTGTTCCAATATAGCAAAGAAGGTGGAATCATCAGATTTTAGGCTAGTCAATGGAACTTTCATTCCTGGTAAATTATAACATATATTGTTAAAGTGATGATTTGTAAACATCTAGAAAAGAAAGTAAAGGGGTCACAATGACCCAGAGTAGCCTCCTTAAGAGCAGGTCATCAAGCATCTCCAGTACTTTGCTTTTGATTGTGCTGCTAGACTGATGGAGCTAGGAAATGCTATAGACTTGGCATATCTGCATAATAGAAAAGCACTTGACAAAGTCCTTTACGACACCCTTGTGGACAAGATTCATAGATGTGAGTTAGATGAAGGCATAGCTAGCTAGCTGCATTTGGAAGTGATTGAATATCTGAAATCAAGGAATAGTCATCAACAGATTGATATAATCTTGGAAGCAGGATTCTAGTGGTGTGCTTTGGGAAACTCTCCTTGACTCTATGCTGTAATTGTCATCTATGACTTGGGTGAACATATAGAAGGCAAACACCACATTTTGGGGTGATACAGTTCTGGGAGGGATAGATAATCTGTGGGATAACAAGAGGTGTGTGTGTGTGTGTGTGTGTGTGTGTGTGTGTGTGTGTGTATTGGCTCAGTGGTTGGTTCAAGTTGTATGAGGACCCAGAATGTAGAAATAGAAAAAGAGGTGAAAGTCAGAAAGAGACTTTTTAAATTTTGGCTCAATTGTTAAGAGCCAAATGTTAAGAAAAAAAAAACAACAACTTCCTAATAATTTAAATTGTGTAAGAGAGAATAATCTCCTTTTGGGGGGTGGTAATCTTTCAAAATGGAGCCTGGAGGACCATATGTTAGGATTGTTTTAGAGGGTGTGGATTGTTTTTGAGTTCCTTCTGACACTGAAATTCTGTGATTCTATTTTTGTTTTGTAGATCAAGAAATGTTAAGCAACTTATTCAACCCTTTGCTGAAAGACTCATACTCATTTTGTTTCTGAGTCCATTAGGGCCCCTACTTTTCATTCAAACCTAATATTCTGTATCCTGAAATAGCTTCAAACTTCTTTTGTTCTTGCTTCTGTTATTTATTCCTTTAAAGGGGATGGTAGAAAATGAAAGAGAAAGGCATTGGATAAAATTACCTGAATATTTCTGTTATTCCATCTTTGGTATTTTGATATTGGAGACTAAAATGCCATTTAGATGGAATTGATGAAAACAAGCCAATATCAGTCCAAGTTTTCTGTCCGTAACTTTATTCTAAGCTTTCAGTATCCCATTGCTGTAGACCCAGAAACCCTTTATCAACCAGTTTTCTTGATACCCCTTCCCCTTGGTGAATGACAGGATTGGTTTGCCCAGCCTTTCCAAAGACCTTCTCAAAATATGCACGCTAATGACTAGTTCAAACTCCTGAGAGTTTTATGTTGGTAGTTTTGGGGTCCAAGCCAACACCCGCAGGTCTGTTCTGTGGTTATGGTGTTGAACTACGTCCTGACGGCCTCAAATTTCTTGTTGAGCCGCTCTTTGGACTTTTTGAGTCAGAGGAATTTGCATAGCCTGCTGAAAGGCCACATATAAATCCATTTTCAGCCTTTTCCACTAGGGAAAAAGTAAACCACCCCCTTAAACTAACTGAGGTGATTGACAAACCAACTTTCTGGAGACAAATAGGGGTTCTTGTGACTCTGCCACTAACTAGCAAGCCTCTTCAACTCACTCTGCTTCATTTTTCTCAGCTATTCAACAGGGGAGATGAAGGTTCACCTAACATCCTACGATCTGACTTTGATTGGAGGCTCAATGCCAATGGAGCAGTTGCAAAAATGAAGGTCTTCCTTACAGTTGGAAATAATTAACTTTGGGAAACTTGCAAATGCCTTTCTTTAGGGCCAAGGGTGATCTTTTCTTTGAAGTAAAGGGGAGGTAATGTTGTAGGCTGAGGGATAGAGGAAGAAGTGTTCTGCTGACACCTCATGTGACACTTGAGAAGAGAAAAACTAAAGATTGAGAACCAATCTGGGAAGGAAGAGCGGGGCTGGACCTCATTGTTCAGACATTATATTTAGTAGTATTAGTAGTTACACTGCTGTATATTTACATGCATTTTCCCCTCTGTGGATAAGGGCCACTTTACACACTCTTAACCATGAGTGGGTGTTAATCCCTAAGACAGAGTCCTGTTATGTTTAAACCAAGTTCTCATTTTAGAAGACCAATGCACTTCATGAATAATTGGCATATATAAGTTGGGTTCATAAGTGGTTTCTGTGTATTCAAATAGATTCAGCATTATCCAGATTGTATTAATTAGGTCTAAACTGACTCATTGCCCTCTAGAATACAAATCTTCCCCCTTCCCCCAATTAGCGACTCCAATCCATTATAATTGCTGAATGTATTAATCATCAATTTCCTTAGTATTAAGCAGTTATGAAATAACTACTACTAGGCTCATGAGGAAGCTGGGTAATTCAGTGGATAGAATGATGGTGTTGGAGTCAGGAAAATCTGAGTTCAAATATGGCCTTACAAATATACTCTTTATCAAACACTGGACTAATCACTTACCCTCTGATTGCCTTAATTCACTGGAGAAGGAAATGGCAAACTACCCTAGTATCTTTGCCAAGAAAACTCCATGGGCACCATTGGCATGCCATGGTCCATGGAGTCACAATGAGTAGAATATGACTGAATGACCGAACAACAAACACTAGGCTCATGATTATTTATCACGTTATATGCAAGGTATTTTGTGTATTTTACATCATTTGCTACTCTATGAAATTGGTGTTATTATTATTCCCATTTTAGGGATGAGGAAACAGACTTAGAGAGGTTATCATACAGCCAGTATGTGTCAATGACAGGACTTGACCCTAGGTCTCTCACAAGTTTAAGATGCCATGATACCTTTCATTTCTTAAATATTCTTGGAACTGTGGTCCTCTTATATGGAATCACAATATTTATAGTGTTCAATAACTATTATTTAAAGGTGAGGAGGAAGATCTAAGTCTCAATTAGATTTGTTCAAAATATGTGTTCATAAATGGGATTTTCTAATTGTTATACATTGACAACACCAGATGGTGTTAGAGAACAGGCAAAATTCTAATCCATTCCCTGATTACAGCTGCAGGTATGTGTGTGTGTGTGTGTGTGTGTGTGTGTGTATGTGTGTGTGTGTGTGTGTGTGTGTGTGTGTGTGTGTGTGCTTGTGCGTGTTGTATATGTATATGTGTGAGTATATGTTTGTGTGTATATGTGAGCATGGGTGCTAGTTATGGTAGAGGTTGCTGGAAACCTCTACTGGTGAGCAGTTTCTATAATTAAACTCCTATGATGCTACTTTGTCCCCAGCAGAAGCCATGGATTTATTCCCCCTTCATCCTTTCTTTGCTGTAAGGAGGCAGTAGTCCTTGTCAGCATATTTATATATTCTATTGAGTTCCTTTGTGTTTTGGAAATTATGCAGCAACCTAGTCAGTTCCCTTTAGCAGCATACAGAGATAAGAGAAGCAAGGTAGAGATATGGCACTTGTTTCTGAACGTAGGGGGAAAAAGGGAAAGGATTAAGCATTTATATAGTATTTGTTCTGTTTCAGACACCATCTTAAACACTTTTTACTAATATTATCTGATTTAAAGCTTACAACAATCCCACTGTCAGATCGAGATAAATATTGTCTCCATTTTATAGTTGAGGAAACTGAGGCAAGAAGAGATCAAGTGACTTACCCAGGGTCACACACCTAGTAAGTGTCCAGGGCCAGATCGGAACTGCTGTCTTACTGACTCCATGACTAGTGCGCTATGTACTGTGCCACCAGCTGCCTTAAAGTAGAGCATTAAAGGAAAACCATAGGAATTTACCTGTTCAAATCAGTGAGTGGTGAACTACTAAAGCTGTTGCCTATAGAGCTGTGTCTTACACAGTAGAGAATGATGAACCAAGGGAGCCCCTTCCATTCAATTCCACTCAATGGCCCTAAGCTCAGAAAAAATCTGTGCAGTTGTCTAACTAGTAACTCTACCTCTTTCTTGAACATCTCAGCCCTGATGATTTCAGGTCCTAAAGTCTGACCTTTGTTACAGCAATGATGAAAATCTCCATGACCCTCAAGGCAATTGGAGGTTCCCTCCTACCCACATCCTTAGCTGTGTTCACAGAGTAAAACTAGGTGAATGAGCATCAAAAGCAGCAATTGAAGAGGGAAATACTACTACTAATAATATGTATATAGCAGTTTATGGTAGCAAATCAATTTATATGTCACCCCATTTGATCCTTATAAGAACTCTTATGAGGTAGGTGCCAATGGAGCAACTGAGGCTGGGAGAGATTAATTGATTTACCTGGGGTCATACAGCTAGTAAGTGTTAGAGACAAGATTCAGGCTCAGATCTCACTGACTCCAAGTCTAGCCCTCTACCCACTATGGCACCTTCTGAAGGACAATGATGAGATCACAGAAAGATAATCTGCAGTTCTTGGGGATTAGGGTTGGTGTGGAGTGGGGAAAGGAAAGAGGAAAGAGACTATTATTAACATGTCTCCCAGGGCTTTGATTCTCTGCTTGCAAAAATTGGCTCAGGATGACTCTTTGTCTGGCAAACTGATTCCTATGCAGCTAGTACCTTTAGTTAAATGTAAGAAACAGGATAGTCATCCAAATCAACCATGACCTAGAGAGTTCCAGGAGAAATGGTAGTAGATAAAGTTCAGATTATTAGCTCTGTCTATCCATCCATCTCTCCATCCACCCATCCATCCACCCATCCATCCATCCATCTCTCTAGCAATAAATCAACAGACATTTCTTAAATGTCTATTCTTTGGTGATGTATTAAGTTCTAGGGATAGATACAAAGAAAAAACCGAAATCTTCTCTGACAATATAGCCTCTACTAATCTCAAACTAAGGTGGGGAAAATGTGTGTGTGTGTGTGTGTGTGTGTGTATGTGTGTGTGTTGTGTGTATGTACATATAATATTCTTCTTCATTCTTCATTCTTGAAGAGGACCAAGGACAACAGGAATTATATACCATATACACAAAAAAGACAAAGGAAGGTTTTGGTGGGGAGGGGAGTTACTAGTAGCTGGGGAAATCAGAAAAGACTGTGAAGAAGGTAGTTTTTGAGCTGAATCTTGAAGAATACTATGGGTTTTAAAAGGTGAGGTGAGGAAAGCCTAAAAAAAAATAATGAGCCCTGGACTGAAAATAGGGAGATTGGGATTTTATTTCTGTCTTTACTGTTCACTAGCTGTGTGGTCCTGGGCAAGTCATCTCTCTTCTTTGAGCCTCAGTTTCTTCAACTGTAAATGGAGATATTGGTAGACATGAGCTATCTTATAGGATTATATTGAAGGCCATATGGAGTAAGGTATATAAAGCACTTTGTAAATGGTAGAGCACTAAATAAATGTCAATTTTTAAAATTGTCATCTCCGTAGGTCTATGGTAAATTGCTTAATTTCTCTGACTTTAGTTTTCCCATCTTTAAAATGGGTTGGAATTCCATTTGAACTTTTCTGGACATCCTCCACGTCAGAAGCAAAACCATGTGACTTGTTCAAATGAAAAGGAAAGTTTTAAGACAGTAGTTTGCTGTACTCCTCAAAAATTTATTTTTAAAATCATCAACAAAAAAGTACAGTGAAATTTTCATTCTCTACAGTTTTCAATTAATTCTGTGATTACAAAGATATGGTATTCTATAGAATGCCACTCATGAGAACTTCCTTGTCCCCTTCTTATACCTTCCTCAAGATGCCTTCAATACATCTGTAATTTAGGACAGAGACTAGACAGGGGCTAGAACTTTGCTTTCATTTTTATAGGGAAGTCCCTCTGAGAAAAACTGAGGAAACTCCCTCTACCAGTGTAGGTTGATACCTTGCTTGCAATTTACAGCCTTACAGAGTTGCCTAGAGATTGGGTCACTGTCCAGGGTCACACAAGTAGGATGGGTCAGAGGCAGGATTTGAACCCAAGCCTTCCCAGTTCAAAGTCAAGTTCACTATTAATTCTTCTTTGCTGTCTCTTATATAGATTATCCTCATAAGAAAAAAAGTAGAATAAATTAGAAGATAGTAAACTATGACCTGATTCCCACAGATAGTTCTTTTTTAAACTTAGGATCAAAATATACTAGCGAAAGTATTTAATATTCAACAAAATTTGGGGGGAAAATGGATAATAGTTTAGAATTATGGACATAGACCAAATGTTCACTCTGCATGTTGTAATCATTTAACTTTAAAATGGATCAAGATCTGTTTTTTAAAAAATATACACTACTACACATGCATCTCTTACAACTATTGGGAAAGCATGAACTCTTAACAAGCAAGATCTTAGAGGAAATTAAAGCAGAAGAAGTGGAAAGATTTGACATTAAAATAACAATGTGTGAAAAGCAAAAACAAAGAGCAATGTATCCAGAATAAGATCATTTCAAACTGGGGAAAAATCTTTGTATCAACAATCCTTGTCTACAGTCTAACATCGAAAATGTTCTGACTCACATTTAGCAGAGTGAGGCATTCCCCAGCTTGTAAATGGTTGAAGCAGGTGACTTGGAAATTCTTGAAAGAAAGAACAAGAACTCTTTTTTTTTTTTTTTTTTGCTATTTTGAGAGGCAATTGGGGTTAAGTGACTTGCCTAAGGTCACATGGCTAGAAAGTGTTACATGTCTGAGGTCAGATTTGAACTCAGGTCTTCCTGACTCCAGGGCCAGTGCTTTATTCACTGAGCCACCTAGCCATCCCCAGGAACAAGAACTCTTTATAATGTAGAAAGAAATGTTCAGTTTCTAACAATCACACATGTACAAGTCAAACAATTCTAAGATCTCTCTTGACCTCTGTCAAATTGGCAAAGATTAAAAAAATACTTAATGTTCGGGTGACTATCTTAAATCAGATGCTCTCTTCAAGTTCTGAATTAGTCCAACTTTTTGAGAAAGCCATAAAGAATAATGTGTCCAGTTACAAAAATTACCTGGACATGGTAATACACTATGTAACTTTTCCTCAAAAGGAGATAATTGACAGGAGGAAAAGACCTATCTATATAAAACTATTCCTAATACTACTATTTGTCATAGGAAAAAAAGAAACTAGATACAAACTGGGTGTCCTTCAAATGGCAAATGTTTGAAATAATTGGGGTGTGTGAATATGATGTTTTATTGGGTGAAAAGAATGGATGTATATAAAGTATTCAAAGAAAAATATGGGAAATATGGAATGAAGGAAACAGTGATATAATCTTGTTAAAAATAAAGCTATTAACAAAGTCATAGGCATAGTAAAAAGGACTGAAAAGAATGTGGAAGCTAAGATATTAGTTTTGGTATTGCCATCTTTGATCAATAAATAAAAGAAGTTAGTAGACACATATGTGTTCATTTTCAGTCTTGTTTCTTTCTTTTCCCTTTTTTCTTTGTTGGTTGACTTGTTAGGCTTACATGTTCATTTTTCTCGCTTTCTTTCCTTATATTTTTCATCCATGTGTTTGAATACCTGTTCTTTATAGTTCTGAGAATAGAAGAGATGGGAAGGTCCAATACACTGAACATCTGTATTATTGAAATCGTATGCTGACCATGAGGAGTGTCATGTGTTTGGATACACATAACCCCTTTTATGATGGTGCTGGTGATGATAATTGTGAGGATGATTTAGGAGTGGGAATTAAACTGGAAAAGCAATTTTAGTGTGTACAAGTGCACTACTAGAGGCTTAACTCTTCACTGGGCAGTCATAGATCAAACTAGAGTAAAAGTCGGACTGGCATAGTGACAAGAAATTATTCAACCATTTGGAAAAATGTCTGAAAGACAAGTGGCATGTAAAAGCCTTGGCTTTAGTCAGAACACAGGATGACTGCATGGATATGGGTTGTAGTGAAAAATAAAGAGGAAGATCTCCCAGGAAATATGACAGTAGAGTTTCTAGCAGTGGAAGTGGGGAAGGAAAATCTGAAATCCATGAAGTCATTGCCAAAATTAGAAATAGGCAGCTCAATCCAGCCTAAATCCCTTTTCCTGTTGCAATATTGAACTCAACTATCATACCATTATTATCTTGATAGTGTTCATTCAGGGTATGTGTTCCAGACATGAGTTTAAGGGAAAAAAAAATGCTTTTTTGGTGACCAGTTGACTATTAGTGCTTAATAGAATTATCAGTGTAGCTAGGCTGGTGCCTGAGACAATGAATTTACCATAAGGATGTGCTACTATGGGAATTCTCCATCAAGAATGATTTCCAGAAAGCACCTGGGATGTGACACATGACAGAGAGATATTTAGGCAACGGGATTGGGGTGGGAAGAATTGATCTCACTTCCTATCATCATAGATTTCACATTTGTGGGACTTGCCATGGCTTAAGGTTTGTAAAGCACTACATTTGCAAGACATATGGCTGACCTGAAGTGACTGTAAGAAAATATATTTCAATTATTTTGAGTGTATGGGTAAAAAGGCAAGAAGCCAGTATTGTGGCTGAATTGCAGAAGGGACCATCTGCAAATTGCAATCATTGGTTTTATTGGAACTATCTGTAAAGTAATTATTTTTAGTTTCTTGTTCCTATTTTCCTTTTTCTGATTTTTTTCAGGTCTCTTTTTTCTGGATATGAGGGAGAGATGGCGATGTGCTGGGTGACCTTTGAGTTTGTGTTCCCTGCCACCACCGCCTCCTACTCTTTCTGCCATCCTAAGATTCTATGCACAGGCTGAAATGCAAGAGGAGAAGGATGAGATAGAGGTCCAGGTAACCGTATTGTCCTGACCACAGAGGCCACAGGAACAGAGATGGAATGACCCTTGGTGACACTTTTAGGAAGGCAGAAACCTTTCAGAGACATCACCCTACAAAGGACTTTGCTAGGTTTGTTATCTTGACAAAGGACCCTTTAGATCATTTGATACCTCTCTGACAAAGGATGTTCCACATTCTAATGCAAGGCCTACCTACTTGCCTCTTAATTTTGTGGCCTGGGATTCTCATGTTATCCTAGCTTGATTTGTTTTCTTTGTGGCTAACTGTAGCCCTTATAAAATAAATCTTTTCTAATTTCTTGGTTTTCTTAGTAATATTATAAGCAAAAAGAGAAGATAAACATTGAGAAACACGGATAAACAGTTCTCTTTTTGGAGCCATATACAAGTTTTCCTCAAACTCCTGTGATTATAAACTTCTAAAGATAAGGAACAGCTCTTCAAAATATTTTGTGCATTTATACAAATACAATAATTTCTCCGCTGGAATAGTAATTTTTAAATTTTTTAATTCATTGATTTACTCATGCATTAATTTACCTACTCATTCAGCAAACCTGTATTAGATAACTATTCAGATTATGCAGAACTATGACTAAGAATACATAGCTTTAGAAAAAGGACACAAACTGTCCTCCTGACAAGAAGTACAAAGGGTACCCTCAGGTAAGATGGAACACTATCTTGTATGGGAAGAAAGATCCTGGGAGACTGCTGTAAGACTTCTGGGGAAGCTGCTGTAGAGGGGTGTGTGTGTGTGTGTGTATGTGTGTGTGTGTGTGTGTGTGTGTGTGTGTATGTAGAGTGAAGTTCTTGGTCACTTAATATTTTGACTACTAATTCTTGCTAATCTAATGCTAAGCCTTCTTGCTTCTATTCTTCAGAAGGGTTAGAAGGGTCAACAGCTTCCTCTAAATTTTGCATCTTGGGGCAAGAACCTGGCTGTTCCATCATAGTTAGGACTCTGAACATATGTAAGGTGATACTGAAGGCTCTGGGGCTAATATGAATGTAAAAAAGACACATTCTCTGCCATCTTGGAGTTTAAAATCTAGCAGAGGAAATAAGACATTCACACAGATAAATAGAACACATATTGGAATATAAGTGCATCCAAGCCGTACAAAGTACTATGAGATCAGATATGGGAGAAGTAATACATAGCATGGGGAACCTCCTTGGAAACTTGGCAGTCTTCTGAGTTCTATATACTTTACCTCAATGGATCTGGGGATGATATAGAAGAAGCAGCTAAAATCTGTTCACGTTTGCCAAATTCTTTTGAAAAGCTCATCACCGATCTGCCCCAAATCCTGAATTTTCTCAGGACCTAATATTTGAACCACTGCACTAGATCCTAAATAGAATGCTGGGAAAGTGGTTAATTTAAATTAACTGATTGATCTACAAACATTTATTAAATGATTACTTAGGTTGAGGGCACCGTTCTATGTGACAGGAATACAAAGACAAAAAAAGTGTAATGACCCCTGTTAAGAGCTTCCATCTATCAGAACTGGGAGTCCTGGGAGGCTGGTCCCAAAAAGCCAACAGAGATTCATTTTCTATTTGTGACAACACAAGCTATAATTTGCTCCAAGGTAACGGGGAAATTATTAGGTCCAATGCAGCCCTTTAGCAAGAAGGGCCTGGGGTTTAGTTGGATGCAAGAGAGAACCTTCTCATATAGATAACACAGGTTAGTAGAATTTTTAAATCACACTGTCCTCAAAATTACTGTGTACTAACAGAAATACATGGGCACCTCGCTCTCTTATTCCAATACTTGGGAAATAGAAGTCCCCCTTTCTGGAGTCAAGGGCAAGGAGCTGGAGTCCAGGCCCTGGTTATTTCCCCAAGGGCACCTGATATTTATCTCTTTGATTTCACAGCAAGTTAATGACATTTGAAATGTCCTATAAACTCCAGAATTGTTTCTACCATTCAACTTTTTTATCAGTGTTTTTATTTTTGCTTTTTGTCAAGATTGAAATTGGGATTATGCTTTAATCAAAAGTATGTGACATTTCCATATGAAAAGATTGAAACCTTTCCCCACAGGCTGCTGAGCAGGGTGGGTGGGGGTGATTTGCTGTGGTGTTCTCTTCCTTTCAGGGCCCTTTCTAACAAAGTCACATCTTTTCAGGTTTTCTATCCAAACAGGTAGTTAAAATTAGTAGGCTGGGAGAATAATGCGGGCTTAGATCTAGGAAAGTGAAGGGAAATATTGGATTCAATCAGGCCTTTATTAACCTCTTGCTATATGCTAGACAATATGTCAGATGCAGAGGTTTCAAAGATAAAAATTAGTCCCTGCCCTCAAGGAGCTTATATTCTACTGGGGAGAAAACAACATGCATCCATGCATCCAGATAAGAGAAATTCAAAATATAAACAAAGTAAATGCAAAGTAGTTTGGGTGTGGGTAAAATGTTGGGGCACAGGTGGGAGTGCAGGGGGTCACTAGGATTCTAATAACTGGTAAGATCAGGTGGCACTTGGACTGAGGCTTGTAGGGAGTAAGGGATTTCAAGAAGTAGAAGTGAGGAGGGGGAGCATTCCAGAGGTCAGGGACAATCTGTGCAAAGGCATGAAAAGGCATATAAAATCTTATGTGTGGGTTGCCAGTTTGGTTGGAGCATAGGGTATATAAAGGAGAATAATGTCTGGATAGGTGGACTGAAACCAGATTGTAAAAGGGTTTTAAATAGCAAATAGTTTATATCCTATACTAGAGATAATAGAGATCCAGTGACCCTTCTTGATCAGGGGAGTGACATACTTAGGACTTTGCTTTAGAAATAATAATTTTATAGCTGTATGGAGGGTAGATCAGAGAAAGGAGAGATCTGAGGCAAGGGACAGGGTGCTTTGGAGGAAGTATGTAATATGTAACTGCCGATGGAGAATATTTCATGGGTAGAGCTATTTCTTCAAGGTCATGCCTGGTATGGAAGGGGGAAGAGAATGAGCAGATGAGTACATTCTTGTATAGAAATGTTTGTGATCCTCCAAGGTAAATGCAGGGAAATTAGACCATAATAAAAAAAATATTTATTTTTCTTAGGATGTTAGTCTCTCCAGAACCAATAATGGAACTGTGTGATTTGCTTTCCCTTTTTCCTACTATACAAGTCAAATGTTGTTCAGTTGTTTTTCAATTGTGTCTGACTTTTCATGACCCCATTTGCGATTTTCTTGGCAAAGAGACTGGGGTGGTTGGCCATTTTCTCCTCCAGTTTCTTTTATAGAAGAGGAAACTGAGGTAAACAGAGTTAAGTGACTTGCCCAGGGTCACATAGCTAGCAAGTAAGTGTCTGACTCCAGGCCCGGCACTTTATCTGCTACTTCACCTTGCATCCTTGTAGATGTCAAATGGGTAATCACAAAGCTTGAGAATGGAAAGGGACTTCAGTGGCTATTTATTCTAGCTTATTTATGAATCAATCAGTCCCTGAGACTTTACTGAGCACCTGCCACATGCTAGGCACTATCCTAGGTGATAGGGATAGAAATATAGCAGTAAGAAGGAGATTGCATTTTATAGGGATGATAGAGGGGTAGTTGTGGAGGCAAGGGACAGAATGTCTTGTATAGGTTAGGTTGGTTATAATGTAGAGTTGCTGATAGGGGCAGGGAGAGATGATGTAGCAGCACTGTTTTAAACTGTAAACTCATTTGTAAAATCATATGGAAAAAGGTGGAAGAGGAATTATGAGCACTTTTTCTTCTCAAAAAGTAATTAAGAATGAGCAGCAGTGAAATGAGGAATACAGTTTAAAGGGAGTTTGGCCAGAGATACAACTAAGGAAAGTCATACTGAAGGATTTAAGGATAAAACTGGAACGAGAACAAACAAATAAAAAAATGGAAAAAAAATCAGCAAAGACTTTTTTTATAACAAGCTTTTTCCATTATCAAGGAAAATGGAGCCACCACATTTCTTCTTTAACATACTAGTCTTGCATGGAGTAGAAATGGCACTGAAGAAAATCAGCATGGGAAGATAAACTGACTGGCACTACCTAGATATCTGTACTAGAGGTAAGATGATTGTGAGGGTTCAGAGAAATGATTTTTTTCAGGTATCTGAAAGAGGAGATGTTATCAAAGGTGTAGAAGAAAATCTCAGATCTAATTACTACTCAAAAAGTTTGACCAAAAAAATATAAATAACCCACCTTCTCACTGCTACACCATTTTTATGAGAAAAATTTGTCCAAACATTGAGGGCATCCTCAGTGAAGGCATAAGAAAGGAATAGATTGCCAGTGATATTTTATGACAGATCACATTTTTATAATCATACATTTGATGGAAATGTGTAGTGATTACAAGATTCCATTGTGGTTACTGTATGTTGCTTATAAAACAATGATTCAGTACGGCAAAAGAAAATCTTAAAGGCTCTTCTCCAAAGAGATGGCTCACCCTCATAAATATGGAAAAACCATACAATATTTCTTGAAAAAAAAAAAGCACCATAGGATTGTGTAGTATTTAGAAACTCATTTTGTCTTACTGAACCTTAATTTCCTCATCTGAAAAATTGGAATAATAATAACATTTCCCTTGTTGGGTTATTGTGAGAGAAATGCTTTCCAAAATGTCTCAGAATGACAGTCCATTTGATACTAAAAAAGGCCAGACCAGAGATGGGGAGACTTAATGGAGGGAAGCAGAAAATCATGGTGGGTCCCAGAGGAAGTAGGCATTTGGCATAATGGTGATCCTACAGTAAATGACAAGGGGTTGTTATGACAAGTTGGTAGTGCATGGCAGCATCTGTAATGTAATGTTAGTAACTAGAATCTGATTATGGAGCCTGGGGTTAGACCTAGGGGTTATGTGCTGGAGCCAGTTCATACTGGCTAGAGAGAGCTAATTATTTTTTTGGTGTGAACATTTACATCTCAGCAAATGCTATGAATCAGGACTTGATTTATTGTTTTGTTGATTATCTAGATTTAAGAGAGCCATGGAGAATATATTAATAATGAAGATTAAACTTAAAAAGTGTACAGTATGTCTGCCCCCATCCCCCACCCCCACCACTGAGAGCCAAATGTTAAATATTTACCAGCATATCCCTGGGTCAGGAGCAGGATTTAAGTTCCTGGGTAGACTGTATATAGCGAGAAAGGACTTGAGGCTCAGAGGAACTGGAGTTCTGGGCCAAGAATTAAGGCAGAAACTGAGGCACAAGGGAAAATTGTTGGAGTGAAATGATCAGAATTCAGTCATAAATTGGGGGCTTGTATGCAAGGAATAAGCTAAAATACCACTTATTGGAATTAGAACAGGAAACTACACATGTGGTATGTACATGAGTCCTTAATAATTCCATTGCCTTGGGGCTAGATTGGTCCCAGAACCTGGGTTGAGGCTAAACTTGTATGTAGAGTTTAAATGGCTCCATCTGTGAGGGGGTAGAGGGCTGGAGAGACAATGAATAAAGCTGGTCATCACAGGAAGGAAGATTTGAACATTTAGCAAAAAGATCTGGAGCATTAAATACAATTCATTTAGCTCTGGAACACTTGGTGGCATCTCTATGCACACATGAAAGAACTGTCTTTTCCCTTTGATCACATTGGGGTATTGTGTCACAGTGCCTGCCTTACAAAGAATGAAAATAATTCTTAACTCAGAAACCTCTAGTGTTTGCTACAGCATAGTTTTTTCCCCTCCAAAGCAAAGAGGGAGGGTCATATTGGGATACAAACATAAGAAAACCAGAGGCTTCTAGGCAGGGCAAGGACCAGTAGTCAGTCATGGACCTCGGGCATGGTTTGTAATATTTGCCAGATATTAAAAAGCAAGAAAAGCAATGATTCAATAGTCCAGAAAGTCTGGCATTGGTGGAGGGATTCTATACTGTAAATATTCAGGTTCACAGGATGTGACATGTAAGGATCAAGGAGTATTTGTGTGAAAAATTGATTTGTTCTCAAAGATCGAGGCAAGTAAAGTCTAGATCCCAGAAATTAAGTTAGCTTGAGGCAGTAGTCCCCTTCAAGAGGCCTTCAGTCTTCATACAGAAGCCATTTCTTGTCCACCCTCTTTCATGCTTCCAGGTAGCAGTGTGCTGGATTGTTAAATTTCCAGCATGAGTGAGCCCTTACATCTTGGAAATCAGGAAATGCTACAAATGCTTGACTTATTGTTTTGGTGGTTATCTAGACTTAAGAAAGTGATTTAGAAAATGTTAATAATGCAGATGAATGTTAAAACTGTCTCTATAAGATCAGATCATTGTTAAACATTTACCAGCACAGGCTGACTTCCAGAGGCTGATGGAGAATGAAATTAGCAGAGCCAAGAGAACAATTTGTATGATAACAATAGTGGAAAAACAAAAACTTTGAAAGCTGTAAGAACTTGGATCCATAAAATGACCATTCTCAATTCCAGAGGATCGATAAAGAGGCGTGACAGAGAGATGATGAATGTAAGAGTTGGGATGAGATGTGCATATTTTTCTATAGTCATTAAAGGGAATGTTTTTTAATTGTTATAAGAAATTTGTGGGATGGTGGAGTAAGAGCAGGTGCTTGCTTGGAATCTCCCCCACACCCTTCCAAACATCTGTAAAAATGACTCTAAACAAATTCTAAAGCTACAGAATCCACAAAATTAGAGAGTGAAACACATCTGCAGCCCAAGACAGCCTGGAAGACTGACAGGAATGGTCTATCACACTGGGCTAGGCATAGAGCACAGTCCATCCAGTGTGGACCATGTCAGCACAGACAGGAATGGAGCAGGCCTCAGGGACTGTATCACTGACAGCTATGGCAGTTTTCAGGCTTCTCAACCCACAAATGCCAAAGATAGTATAGAAGTAAGTGGGAAAACTCTGTGGGACCCAGGTGAAAGAGGAGTGTGGTCTAACTGGGGTCTGGCCCCAGCCCTGGGGTGGTGGATGTGGTGGTGGCAGCAGCAGTAGCAGCGGATTCTGGAGCTCTGGGCACACAGATTGTAGAGGATTGAGCAGCTGATACACCCATCCCCACCCCCAGTCCCACTGGAGGCAAAGTCCTGCCTTGACAAATAGTTAAAAGCCAAGTATTTGGCTGGGAAGATGAATAAACAGTTGTAAAAAAAAAAAACAACCTTAGACCATAGAATCTTACTTTAGTGACAAAGAAGATCAAAACATACAACCAGAAGAAGACGATAAAGTCAAAGCTCCTGCATCAAAGGCCTCTAAGAAAAATATAAATCGGGGGCAGAGCCAAGATGGCGGCGTAGCAGCAGCAATATATCACAGCTCTCACATAGCCACCCCAAAATACCCATGGAATAGGACTCTGGACCAACCTAGAACTTCAAAACGCACACAAAGATACTTCCCACTAAAGTCAGCTCGGCTACGAGGAACCATATCAGCACTTCCAACCGAAACCAGCCTGGCCTGAAGCCACGGCTGTGCCCCGGGGGCGGCTGGGCGGGAGGTGCAGAGAAAGCTCTCAAAAGCTCTCAGGTGAGCGGATTAGCACCAGCTGTGTGAGTGGGAATTGTGAAAGAGGGAGATAAGCGTCTGGCTGAAAGGTCTCCAGAGCGGAAAAGCGAAAGGAGGAGGTTTTGCACCCGCCTCCTGTTGTAGCTTCCCGC
>CM053592.1:82326312-82346669 GCA_028646515.1 Pseudochirops corinnae
GCCTCTTTTGCCATTTGAGTTAGTCTATTTTTTAAGGTATTATTTTCTTCAGTGTATTTCTGGGTCTCTTTTAGCAGACCGTTGACTTGCTTTTCATAATTTTCCTGCATCATTCTCATTTCTCTTCCCAATTTTTCCTCCACTTCTCTAACTTGATTTTCAAAATCCTTCTTGAACTCCTCCATGGCCTGTAGCAATTCATATTTTTCTTGGAGGCTTTTGATGCAGGAGTTCTGACTTCACTGTCGTCCTCCCACTCCATGCCTTGATTCTTTTTGTCCCCAAAAAAGGATTCTATTGTCTGTTTGTGCTTCCTGTGTTTGCCCATATTGCCAGCCAATTACTTGACCCCTGAGTTCTTTGCTACAGTAGAACTCTGCTTCCAGAATGGAGAGAGCTTTGCCCCAAATCACTGGGATTTTTGCAGCTACTGGAGCTATTATGAGTGTGCCATCTCTACAGCCCCCACAACCTCCGGATCACTGGTCACACACCCTAGGACCACCACCCAAGACCACAACCAAGATGCAAGCAGGTTAAAGCAAGAGTGATTACCCTTTGAATGGTTGCTTGGTCCCCCCCACAATCTGCAGGGCAGAAGCTCCTGAGGCAGCCATGCAGTGCAGCTACCATGCCTCCACCTGCTTCTCACCCTGGGGAGCAGCAGCTGGACTGTGCTTCTCCATGCCCCCCTGTTCCAACAAAGCTCCACACTGACCTTTTACTTTGTCTTTGGCATTTATGCACTGAGAAGTCTGGAAGCTGCCATAGCTACTGGTTATTCCCTCTTCTGAAGTCACCTTTGGCCACTGCTGGTCAGGGCCTCCCTGGGGCTGGAACCATGCAGCTCCTGCAGGATTGTGCTTGGCTCCCACCACACTGCTATAGACCTTTCCTGTTGGCCTTCCAGCTATCTTCAGCGGGAGATTTGTGGTTCTGTAGCTTTAAAATTTGTTTAGAGTCATTTTTTAAAGGTATTGGATTTGTTTGGAGCCAGAGCCCATGCCAAGTTTGTGCTTCTGCTCCGCCATCTTGGCTCCTGAGTTCATTCTTCTATAAAGAAAAACAGAAGCAATGAAGTTGGTTTCTGTCATTAAAGGGAGTGATTCACATGCCTCAAACCAAGGGAATAAGTTGCCTATTCTTTGATCAAGTTATCAAAATAATCGACCAAAGGTGGAATGTAAGTGCAAAAAAATTCCCAAACCCCTTTATTGACTCAGTCAAACAAAGGTAGAAACTGGGTACCACTGGAAAAAAAAAGGAGATAAACAGGAAATGTCTTGTGGTTGATTGGGGAGAATCAATCATGCCCCTTAAGGCTTGAATAAAACAGAAAACCAATTCAGAACATGGCATTTCAATAGGAGGTTATAATCTTAGCTATAGAGCAACTCTAGATAAGCCAAAGACAGAATGGCTGGGGTGAGGAAGAATCTTTGCCACCTATCTACTCTTTTAACTATAGGATGACCTTGTAAACTTTAAAAGGTGGACATATTTGGATTTTGCATAAGGAACAGTAGTGGCCCAAGGACAAATTAGACTAGAGTAGTGACCTGGAAAGTCCAGTAGGAGCTATACACTGCTCAGAGGAACTTAATGAGTACTCCAGGAAGGGATAAAACTTTCAGTAATAAAGAGTTTTGAGTTATCTTTTTGTCACACATGTTCTCTAAACTTGAACCAATTTTCCCCTTGATGATGTACATACTTATGGGAGAGTATATCCCAGACTTTTGGGAGTTAATACCTCTAAGTAAAAGTTAATCAAACTTGGCTGACCCATTGCTATTGAAAAGATATCAACTTGTTAATTGATATTGGAGAGCATGCTATATGAAGGCTCATGATTGTTACTAATACAAAACTATCTACAACTCTTCAGGGTTACCCCTAGACTCCTGAGGGTAGAAGTAGCTAGCCTGTCTCTGGAGACAAGTGCACCATTCTATTGGGCATGGATGAAATTCTTCCCCAGAAAGAATATCTCAATCTTGGAAAGTGCCTCCATGCAAAAATGCTTTAGAGGGAAGCACACAGTTTAGAGCTTTTGTTTTAGGCCTATTGGGTTTTTTGGCTTGAATTTATCTTTTTTTATCCTTCAAAGACATAATTCATTGTGTTCTTCTTCAAGGGATTGTAACTATTCAGCAGTGATGCCATATGTGCATAAGGAGAGAGAAAGAAGAGAGAGAAATAAACAGAGACAGAGAAAGGGAAGAGAGGAGGGAAAGAGCGAGAGAGGAAAGACAGATAGAAAGTAGAGGAGAGGAAAAAGAAAAGATTAGAAATGTGATTAAAGAGATGGGAGAAGAGATAGGAATAGAAAGAAGAGGAAAAAGGAGAAGAAAAAGGAGAAAGGAGAAGACAGGAGAAAGATGTCCAACTCTCATACACCTTTCCACACACAAACTGTACTTGAAAGAGGGCAAAACTGGATCCTAGTTTTATCTCTTATAGAGCCACTATCAAAACAATATTTTAAAGGCTTTCTGGGGAGCCATATTTTTAAAAAATTCTTTCTAAAACGAAATGAGAAAAGTAAAATTCATGTTTCACAGCAAGTTCCTGAGTCTCGAGTGTCCTGGCATTGCCTCTTTCTGGATGGGAGTGAGCAAGCTTCTCCTGTTAAGTTTCCATTCATCGGCAAAGCCAAGACATCTGCTTCAATGACAGTGTCAGCCTGGGCCAAGAACCTGATAGGTTTGCTGCCTCTCATCTCCCCCAAATGTCACAGTGGGCAAGGAGAGGCACAAGAGTCTGGTTAACAGGATTGAGGGGAAGTTGGCCAAAAAATACAAATTCAGACATGGGGGAGAAATTTGTGAAAGGCTTGTCAATGACTTGCAGATCCGTAGAGCAGAGTTCAGGAAACTGCTGGAAAGTTAATGCTGGTCTGTACAAGCATCTTGAGGGCATCATTCCATCCTCTGTTCAGGGGTGCTGTTGACCTTCTTCAAAAGCCTTTTCATTTGGAGAATATTTCCTCATGCCCAGAACTGGATCTAAGACGTTTGACTTTCTTTATACTTGATTCCTATAGCCTTGAAAGGAAGTTTTGCTCTTGACTGTACTTAGCTTCTCATTGGAAAATATCCCTCATGGGGAAACACCTCATGGGGAAGGCTGAAATATTCCCCATCTGAGTAGCCCATCCTACAGAATTCTCACAGAATCTAGGATCTTATCTGCCCTCTGGTCCACCTGATACAAGATCCTGCTTTTCAGGTGTTACAAGAAAGGAATATCTACAGGACCAAAGATAGATTAGGAAGCAAAGTTATTTGTTCAATATTTTAAATAGAGTTCATGAAACACAACTCTCAGGTGCAAGTACTTTTATTCCTCTCCTTTTCAAGGGAGAAGCCCTAATTGCAATTTCATGGAATAGAGAATTCCCTCCACCAATGCAGATCATCGACTCAACTTATGTAATTATACCTAGCATTTATATAGTGCCTACTATTGTTAAGACACCATGCTGGGTAATTCAAAGTATCTCCTCTTATCCTCACAACAGCCCTGGGAGGTAGATGTCATCCCTCTTTTACAGATGAGGAAACTGGGATAAAAGTGATTAATTGGCTTGTCCAGAGGGACATAGTTAAGTGTATGAGACCAGATTTAAATTTGGATCTCCTTGACCCCAAGTCAAATGCTCTATCCATTGCACCATCTAACTATCCCAAATTACTTGGCTGTAATTTATAGTCTTAGAGAAGTACGAGAGGTTGTGACTCCTAGTTTATATAGGAGGAAACTAAGGATTTTCCCCTTAGGACAATAAGGCAATGAAAAATAATTCTATCTAGAATCTTTATTATGACAGAAACCACAGAGTGATTCAACATTGAAAAGCTCTTTTTTTTGAAAATGAGTCAGTCAAAGTTCCAGCCTCAGAGCCACAACCTTAACAAGATACCTAGGCCTGGATTCATTCAGAAGCTCTATCCAGTCTGTATATCATGGCTTCGGCTTCAACCAGTCATAACCAACCTCCCTTCCTCCCATTTGATGGACAAGGAAATTGAGGTAAGTGACATCCCAAGGTCATGCTTTCTAGACTAATTCTTACTGTTTTCTCTTCACTAAAATTGCAATGTATTTATTTTTTAATATATTTTTCATTTATGTGCCAATGGACATATTATTTTCCACCTCCGCCAGCAAAATATAAATTATTTGAAGATAAGGACCTCTTCCAGTTGATTTTTTAAACTATGTCTCTTAACATATTCTACTTACCCTCCTGTTATTCTTCACAGAGGCTGATACACAGACCTAGAAAAAACTTACAGAATCACAATTTTAAGAGTTGGAAGGGACTTCTGTGACTCTGCAGCCCAACCCAGACACAAAGGGGTCCCCACTATAGCATAACCAACAACGGAGCATTCGGTCTCTGTTTGAGTTCTCTCTTCCCCTTTGCCTCTGGTTTCCTTCAAAGTTCAACTTAAGGGCCTCCTTATACAAGATTCCCCCCACATGAAGTGAATCTTGTATATATTTTCTGTAGATAGGTAAGGCTACCAGACTGGACCAAAGAAGAGGTCACAAGTGGGAGGTCATTGAGGGATCAGCATACAAGATATCTGAAGAGCACTCCAGTAACTGCCAACCTGTATGCCTACCCTCCCATCTATACAAAAATCTTTTGGAGAATCATCTATACTTGAATTGATGACAACCTTAGTGAGAGAAGCATTAGGGAAAAAGCAGGCTTTCACAAGGTGATATCCAAACATGGAACACATTTGCCATTTCATAATTAACTGGAACCTAATCAACAAAATAATAATATAAGAAATAATTTACTAAAAAGACATAAAGATGATGTGATCCCATTATGTTTATCATTTGTTGATTATGAAAAACCATTTGATTCAGCAGAACAAAATGTCTCCTTACTCTTTTAAAACAAGGTGACTTTCATAAAAGCTTCAAAAACCACTTGAAATTCCTGAAATAATTGCCAGAGTCCTAAACACACACATATGCATATATGCATGTATATATATATTTATATATGTATATATATATATATATATATATATTACACACACATATCTATGCATGTATGTGCATACGTCCTGCAAGAAAGGGCCTCATGCAGTCACCAAGATCTCATTGACTCTTGGTTTCTATGAACCAGTTTAATGACTCTATTCCCAGTCTTAAAGCAAAAAGAAAACAAATAAACCTGAACTCTGAGATTACAGCTTAGAATGACAGTAGGTTTTCATGATGATGGCATCAAGAAGCTTGTTAGGGTTAATATGTTCTTTAATTAGTCAGATATTATTAAATGTCCTATAAGCTTCTCAAACTCAATATTAACAAGAATCTCTTCTTAGCTCAAATGTTAGTTCTGTACACACTCTACCACGTTGTCTCTAATATAGTAAGATGCCTACTCAATTAAATTATTCTTGTTTGGAGGAACACGTTCCATAGGACAGGGAGAAGGGCAAATATTTGTGATGCCAGTGGTGAGGTTCACCCCACACATATACACACACAGGCAGATCTCAAAGGAATCCCAAATGTATCCATGACTGTTTTGCCTCTGCATGTAATAATAACCGTCTCTGATATATTCCTTTTAGGTTTATAAAAGTCTGACAGGCATCAAATTATTTGATTCTCACAATAGCCCAGTAGGACAAATACTATAGACATCATCACCTTTGCTTTATCTGTAAGGAAACTGAGGCTAAGTTTACTTACCGATAAAATCATTACCATTGGTATTATTCCTTCAGGGAATTTCTAAAAGGATTCATTAATATATCATTCATTTAACAAACTTTTAATGAATACAGGCACTGTACTAAATTCTGGGCATAAAGAAACAAAAACAGAATAGCCCAAGACCTCAATATTTTACTGGATTAGAACGAGTCAAATGTTGTCTTCAGGGCAGCTGGTGGTGTAGTGCATAGAGCTCTGAGCCTGGAGTCAGGAAGTCCAGAGTTCAAATGTGGCCTTAGACACTTATTTCTATATGATTTTGGACAAGTCACTTCACCCTATCTGCCTCAGTTTCCTCATCTGTACAACAAACTGGAGAAGGAAATGGCAAATGACTCTAGTATCTTTGCCAAGAGAATCCCAAATGGGGTCACAAAGTGTCGGACAAGACTGAAAAATAACTAAACAATGATGTTGTCTACCCCCGTAGAATGTAAGTTCCCAGAGGACAGGAGTTATTTTCTTTTTTCTTTATATTCCTCCTGCCCATACAGGACTAAGACCATAGTAAGTATGTAATGAATGTTTGTTAGTTGAGTGAATCAGCTGAAGCTTTATTTCACCCATATTGTGGATTTATATAAAGTCAGGATAATAGCTGCAGATAATAAGAGGTGGACAGAGTTATGCTCTGCATAACTTGAAGAGGCAATACCATAGATTAAGTGAGGAAGTCATTAAGGTACCAGAAACACAGAGGTGGGCCAGAGCGTGCCACCCTGAACACCTTACCATTGGCCCATCCCCTTAAGAAAAGACCAGTGGAAATGATCACTGCAAGATGTGCCTGAATATCCCAGTTCAAGTTTTATACAGAATCAGGGGGAAAGGGAAAAGCATGTATTAAGGCATTGTGCTTAGCTGTTTTTACAAAATTAATTCATTCAATCCTCATGTCAACCCTAGGAGGAGGGTGCCATGATTATTCCCATTTTACAGTTGAAGAATCTAAGATGGACAGAGGTTGTGACTTGCCTAGCTAGTTAGCACATAGCCAGTAAGTGTCTGAAGCTATATTTTAACTTAGAACTTCCTTATTGCAAGCCTCGAATTCTATCCACTATACCACCCAGTCGCCTCAGGACTATAATCAAAAGATGTTCTCATCTGGGTGAGAATAGAGTTTGCTAAATATAATATTAGTAAAGAATGACTTATGAAATTAACTCATCTTCACAAGTTAAAAACAGAACTCTTGGGGAATGAAAAGAAAGATAAATGACATTTAAATCAATTGATTAGCTCATTGAGCTAATTAACTCATTGACACGATATTATTCTCTGGAAATACATGTACAAAAATGAAACAATCCCTACTTGTTGTTGTTCAGTCTTGTCTGACTCTCCATGATCCCATTTGGGGTTTTCTTGGCAAAGATACTGGAGTGGTTTGCCATTTCTTTCTCCAGGTTGTTTTATACATGGGGAAACTGAAATAGACAGGGTTAAGAGACTTGCCCAGGGTCACATAGCTAGTTAGAATCTGAGGCTATATTTCAATTCAGGTCTTCTTGATTTGTACTCTATCCACTGTTCCACTTAGCTGCCCACATCGCTTAGTTACTACATATCTACTCTAGCAAATGCCAGTAGTTCAAATCATATCAAATAATTATCAAGAAATCTAATAATAAAATATCGAAGAAAAAAAAATCTTCTTTCAACTCATTAGTGCATGAAAGTAATCCAGCATCTTGCGAAAAAAAGGAAAGAGTCCATTCCTCTTCCTTTTCTTCCCTTCTAGCAAAGTCAACACCAGGCAGAGCAGCCTCCAATATGACCAGAGATGACAAGGGATGCATGTAGCCTTCAACCTGGAGACAGTAAGAGCAGAAGACCTGGTAAGGCTCAGTATGGTCAGAAAGCCCTAGCATGAATATGTTAGAAGCTCCAGAGAGTATGGTTGGTAGTAACTAGCACAGTGCTGCGGTAGATATTACAATGCCCAGAGGGGACAGCATGAGCCCAGGGGTTCTGAGGACCCTGCCATTCTCTCCTGAGATACCATAAAAGACTCAGAATATCCAACTCTTAGAAGCAGAGATCAGCACAAGGACTCAGAGAATTAAGAGTAAGGTCTACTAACAATGACCACCCCACTCAAAAGCCAACAATTTGGGGGAAAGGAACTCAATCCTGGCATAAAGCCCCAATTCAGTAACTAAGTTGAAGAGATGAATAAATCAAATAAAACATCCAGTATCAACAATTATTGTAACTATACCTTCATCACAACTACAGGAAGAGACTAAAAGAAAAAAAACAGCAATAGCAAACCTTCCATAGGGACCATATTAACATCTAGAGAACATGAAACAAGAGATAAAAAAGTAAAATAAAAGTTCTGGAAGAAAAAAATGATAAGAGAATAAGTAACTTAGAAGAGGATGTGGTGAACCTTATCCAAGTAACTCTGAAAGAATCAAGAACTCTGATCAAAGAAATAACTGACCACTTTTCCACAGGACCTTTGATGAAGCATGTTACCCACTTACTGACACAGATAAGATGGTTTCAAAATATAAGAGTCATATATTTGGTTAGGGCATGAGAGAAGGCCAAATGTCCCTTCCTTTTACAGCATGTCCCTCTCCTTCAAAACAATTAATAAAGAATTAGCTTCAATCTCTCAGACCTGAATTCAGTAAATATAGTCAGGGCTGATACAGACCCTTTCAAAGATGCCAATAGTTCCAGATTCATGAACAATGGGAAAAGGCTCTCCTTTTTTTTTTTCTTTACCAATTTTTTTGTTACCTATTTGTAAGGAAATTAACTATACTAATAGAGAGGTTAATGATTCTGATGTCACAAAAAGACAAAAAGTATGTGATTTAAACTTCATAAGAAGCATTGCAGAGGGAATGAACTTTCCTTTTCTTCTGCAAAATTGGGATGCTTTTCTCATGACAATGCACATTTTATGCAAAATCCCTGACTTGCTATCAGTTATACTCAGGAGGAACAAAATTTAGAAATTCATCAAAAAGACGAAAGTAGAGAGATCTCTAGGCCCATGTCAGTAATGTGCTCAAAGTAAGTACTTAAGCAATACTCTCCTGATAGTAAGGTTTGGTGTAATTTTTTTTTTCTTTTCCCTCTTCAGTTTCAAGGAGAAAATAATTTCTAAAATATAATGCATCTCTCATATCCTTTCACTGCCATCCCGACCCCTTGTTCCCAACTTTTACATTAGACCCTTTTCACTTTACTAGTTTTTAAATAGCATTTTATTTTTCCCAATTATATGTCAAGACAGTTTTTAGCATTCAGTTTCTACAAGATTTTGAGTTGCAAATTTTTCTCCCTACTTCTTTCCCTTCACCTCTTTTGAAAATGGTAGGCGATTTAATATAGGTTACCATATAAAACACAGGCTATCATGTAAAACATATTTCTACATTAATCACAGTTGTGAAAGAAGAAACATTAAAAGGGGGGAAAAAACATGAAAAAGTAAAATAAAATAAGTGAAAAAAATATGCTTCAAACTACCTTCAAAGTCAATCAGTCCTTTATCTGGATGCAGATAGCATTTCTCCATCATGAGTCCTTTGTCCTCTTGGATCATTGTATTAATGAGAAGAGTTCGGTCATTCATAATTGCTCATCACACAATATTGCTGATATTTTGTACAATGTTTTCCTGGTTCTGCTCATTTCCCTTTACATCAATTTGTACAAGTCTTTCCACATTGTTGTTTTTTCCTGAAATCTGTCTATTCATCATTACTTATTGCACAACAGTATTCCATCACATTCATAAACCATGGCTTGTTCAGCCATTCTCCAACTGATGGACAATATCCTCAGTGTCTGATATTTTGCCACCACAAAAAGGCCAGCTATAAATATTTTTGCACATGAGGGTCCTTTTTTTTATGATCTTTTTGGGACACAAACCTGGCAGTGGTATTGCTGGATCAAAGAGTATGCACACTTTTATAATCCTTCGGGCATAGTTCCAAATTGCTTTCTCAAATGGTTGAATTAGTTCACAACTCCACCAATTTTCCCACATCCTCTCTAATCTTTATCACTTTCCTTTTTTGTCATTTTTAGTCAATTGGATAAGTTTGAGGTGGTACCTCAGAGCTGTTTTAATTTAGATTTCTTTAAAATCAAAAGTGATTTAGAGCACTTCTTCATATGCTTATAAATAGCTTTTATTAAAAATAAATAAATAAATAGCTTTCATTTCTTCATTTGAAAACAATCTGTTAATACTGTTAATATTCTTTGACCATTTATCAATTGGAGAACGGCTTGTTTTCTTAGAAATTTGACTCGATTTCCTATATGTTTGAGAAATGAGGCCTTTAACAGAGATACTTGATGTAAAGATTGTTTCCCAGCTTTCTGCTTTGTATGTACAAAAACTTTTTAATTTTAATATAATCAATATTATTTAAGTTCATAATGCCTGTAACTCACTTAACTTCCCCTTTAAGAATTTGGATGCTATGCCACTTGGTGTACATATATTTGGTACCTTTTCTCAAGATGCAGTTACCTTCCTAATCTCTAAATTAGGTCTGTTTTTTGCCTTTGCTTTGTCTGAGATCAAGATTGCAACCCCTGCTTTTTTTTTTTTTTACTTCAGCTGAACCATGATAGAGTCTGATATAGCCTCTTACCTTTACTCTGTATATATCTATGTTTCAAATATGTTTCTTGTAGACAATATATTGTAGGATCGTGGTTTTTGATCCATCTGCTATCTGCTTCCATTTTATGAGAGATTTCTTCCCATTTACATTCACAGTTAAGATTACTACTTGTGAATTTCCCTCCATCTTATTTGTCCTTTCTCTCCTTTCACCTTTTCCCTCCACATCTGTGTTTTGCTTCTGTCTACCACCTTCCCAAACCTGCCCTCTATTCTGTTAGTCCTCCTCATCCCTGCTCTTTAGTTAATCTCCTCCCCTTCTATTTCCCCATTGGGTAAGAATGATTTCTAAATTCAACTGATTGTGTATATTATTCCCTCTCTGAGCCAATTCTGATGAGAGTAATGTTCAAGCAATGCCAATTGTCCATCATCGCATCTTCTCCTCCACTGTAATAGGGTCTTTAGCACCTCTTCATGTGAAATAAGTTACCCCATTCTACCCTGGCCTTTCTTCTGCACCCAGTGTACTCCTCTTTCTCATCCCTTAATTATTTTTTATGTCATTCCCTCAAATTCACCTTATACCTGTACCTTCTGTCTATGTATATTCTTTCTAGCTGTACTGTTGGTAACACCATTTTTAAGAATTACAAGTATTATCTCCTGCAGAGGTTTGTAAATAGTTTAGCTCTATTGAATCCCTCATGTTATCTTTCCCCTTTTTAGCAGTTTATGCTTAATTTAGAGATCAAATTTTTTTTTAAGCCTGGTCTTCTCCTTATGAAAGCTTGAAATCCTTCTATTTCATTGAATGACCATTTTTTCCCTTGATATATTATACTTAGTTTTGCCCAGCAAATGATTCTTGGTTGTAGTCCTAATTCCCTTGCCTTCAAGAATATCGTGTTCATGACCTCTGATATTTTATAGTTGCAGGTGCTGAGTCCTGTGAAATCCTGATTGTGGCTCCCTGATATTTGAATTGTTTCTTTCTGGCCACTTGCAGTATTTTTTCCTTGACTTGATAGTTATGAAATTTAGTTATAATGTTCCTGGGAGTTTTTATTTTGTGATCTCTTTCCTGAGGTGATTGGTGGATTCTTTCAATACTTATTTTGCCCCCTGGTTAAAGGATATCAGGGCAGTTTTCTGTGATAATTTCCTGAAAGATGCTGTCTAGGTATTTATTTTGATTATGGCTTTCAGGTAGCCCAGTAATTCTGATATAGTCTCTTATGGATCTGTTTTTGAGGTTATTTGTTTTTCCCTGACATATTTTTTTTTATTTTTTCATTCTTTTGAATTCGTTTGATTGATTTTTGAGGTTTCATAGAGTCATTAGCTTCCACTTACCCAATTCTAACTTTTAGGGAGTTATTTTCCTCAATTAGTTTTTGTACTTTCTTTTCTATTTGGCCAATTCTACTTTTTAAGGAGTTGTCTTCTGCAGTGGATTTTTGTATCTCCTTTTCCATTTGACTGATTCTATTTTTTAGACACTTGTTTCTTTTTTCCAAGCTGTTGACTCTTTTTTCATAATCCTCTTGCATCACTCTCATTTCTTTTCCTAACTTTTCTTCTACCTATCTTAGATGATTTTAAACTCCTTTTTGAGCTCTTTCATGAGTTCTTTCTGAGCTTGAGACCACTTCCCATTTTTCTTTGAGGTTTTGCTTACAGGTGTTTTGACATTGTTATCCTCTTCTGAGTTTGTGTCTTGGTCTTTCCTTTCACCATAATAACTTTTTTTTTTCAGATTTTTTTTGTTGTTTTTTACTTTGGGGTAAGACAAAACTTTCTTTTAAATTTGATCTTTGCTTCCTGGATGGAAGGAGCATTGTCTTGTGCCAGGGCCTGTAGGCCCTGGCTGTTAACCTGATACTGCACTGATGTTACCCTGAGGCTTGCAGAGTGAGGGGTGACCGGTGATGCTGGAAGCCATGGAGGTCTATCAGTTTACCTGGTACTGAACTGGGATCCTAGTGCAGGTGCCTGGGGTGTGCTGAGCCCAATGGGGTGTTTCTGCATTTCCATGGGGATGTACTAAACCACATGGAGGTCTAGCCACTGATGGCTGCCTGTTTGCCTAGGGCTATGCTGAAGCAACTTGGGGAAAGGGATATTCTCGTGGCTGCCTGTTTGCTTAGGCACATCTACTTGTTTGCCAGGGGTTATGCTGCAGCATGTGGGGTAAGGCCTCTGACGGTTGCCTGTTTGCCTGGAGCTACACTGAAGCACAGCTGGACTAGTACGGGATGGTGGCTGCCTGTTTGCTTAAACTCTCATAAGGTAGGCATCTACCTGTTTGCCCAATGTTATGCTAAAGCATGTGGTCGTTCTAGGAGCTTGAGTCTGCAGGTTCCCCTGGTTATGCTAAGGCCCTTGGGGGGTCCTGGTGTTTGCATTTGCCTGCTCCACCACATTGGGGTGCAGGATTTCACACCGTTTTGCTGAGATGGAGCCTGCCATTGGCTTACTGGGATGCTTCCTGTCCTGAAATGTACTTCTCTTTTACCTGAGTGAAATGGACCTTGCCTACTCATCTTCCAAGTTTCTTCAGCTCAAAGATTGTTTCTCCCCATCTTTTTGCTTGTTCTGGTATTCTAGTATTTGTTCTAGGGTGCTATTTGATGGTTGTTTGGAAGTGAATATGAGATAGTTATGGCAATTTCCTGTTTACTCAACCATCTTGGCTCCCAAAAGTCCTGGAGAAGTGCATCACTAGTTTTTACCAATCAGGAAAAATGCTGCCTTCAGAATGGAGGTCAAAATGAGAATATAATCATAATGTGTTTGCATATACAAGATAATATTTTAATTTGTCTGTCTCCAGACTAGCAAAGACATGGGCAGAGAAATGTCCATTAGTCCTGGAATATAATAAGGACTAAGCTTCCCTCTACAGTGTGGTCCATGATTTCAACACCATTCATAGACTCCAGAGTAGTAGGTCCAGGATTTCAACACCATCCACAGACTCCAGAATAGTAGTTTTTGCTGGCAGGAGTTTGGACAACAGCAGATCACAAGCCTGGCAAGGAAACCTGATTATAGTAGTAGTTGGGGACTTCAATTATCCAAACATCTGATGGAACATTTTCTCTGTCTCTGTCTTTTCATCTTCTTTCTCTCTATGTGTCTGTCTCTCTGTGTCTCTGCATCTCTCCCCTTCTCCCCTTAAAAGCTGATCAGTTGAAAAGTTCTTGACTTTCCTTAATGACACTTTCAGCTTTTAGTGGTCGCTGAAACAATAAGAGAGGTTCTTATTCCAAGTCTGATTTTGACAAAGGAAGAAGAACTGGTTGCCTAAGTAAAAATAATGGAAACTTTGGAGCCAAGTGATGACTCTACTTTCTGATTCATGAAAGTGAAGGAGAGGGAAACCTGGAACAGTTGCACTGTCTAGTTTTAACATCATGCCCCTATGCGTTGTTCCCTCTGTACAACACCTGGTACTGTCTGTCTCACCCCCTACTTTTTATCTTCCTTTTGTATAATGTCTTCCCCCTATTAGATTGGAAACTCCTTGAGGGCAAGGATTACCTTTCTAATTTGTATGCCTAGCTCTTAGCAGAGGGTCTGACATGTTAAGAAATGTTTATTGTATTTTATTGTCATCACATATACTCATCTGAGATTTTGTGAGTTTCAGAGGGTCCAGAGAAAAGACATGAATAAAGGTAAAGTTTGACATAAGTTGAAATAATTCACATCAGAAATAGAGAATAGGAAAGATATGGTTAAAATCCATTTGTACGAAGATGGGGGTATTGCACATGGACTTAAAAGGAGGTGACATTATTACCTGGTGGTTAAAAAAGCTAAAGTTATGCTAGACTGTATTAAAAGATGCACAGAGGGGGCAGCTAGATGACGCAGTGAATAAAGCACTGGCCCTGGAGTCAGGAGGACCTGAGTTCAAATCTGACCTCAGCCACTTAACACTTACTAGCCATGTGACCTTGGCCAAGTCACTTAACCCCAATTGCCCTGCATGCCACCCTCAAAAAAAAAAAAAAGATACACAGAGTTCAGGACAGAGGAGGTCATTCATAGGATTGCTCTTCTCTACCCCGGTCATGGCACAACCTCACTACAGTTCTGAGAACGATATTTTAGGAAGAACACTGATAAGCTAAAAAGCATGTACGAAAGGACACCCAGGGAGCTGAAGGGCCTCTCCTTTTTGCTACATGTAGATTTTTTGAAAGAATGTGGATTGTTGAGCTTGGAGAAGAAAAGGATTTGTTGGGAACTGGGGTAGAATGACATTTGTCTTTGGATATTTGGAAGAGAGACGACACTTGCAGGCTTTGCTTCAGAGGGGAGAATGAGTAGCAATAAAAGTTGTGGAGCAGAATTTGACTCTATGTTTAGCTGTTGGATGGTTCAATGGGCTGCTTTAGGAGGTTTCTGGTTCCCTTTAAAAGGCGATTTTTTCAAGTAGTGGATTACTGACTACTTTTGGAGATCTGATAAAATATAAGTTCCTTGAGGGACCAAACTTGTTTTGTTTATTTTATTTTTGTATTCTCAGCAACTAGCACAGCGCTTGGCACTTTGTAGATGCTTAAAAAATAATTGTTGTTGCTTTGTGTTATGATCAACTATGACAGACTTAGCTATTCTCAGCAATACAATGGTCCAAGGCAATTTCAAATGACTCATGGTGGAAAATGTTATCCACATACAGAGAAAGCACTATAGAGTCTGAATGAAGATCAAAGCATGTTATTTTCACTTTTTGGTTGTTTTTCTCAAGTTTTCCCCTTTTGTTCTCTTTCTTCTTTCACAATATGACTAATGCGGGAATTTGTTTAACATGATTGCACATGTATAACCTATATCAGATTGCTTGGAAAAGAGGAGGGAAGAAGGGGGAAAAATTTAGAACTCAAAATCTTATTAAAGAAATGAATGGAAAAAACTATCTTTACATGTAATGGGGGAAAAATCAAATGTTACTTACAAAAAAGAGAAAATAATAATTGTCGGATTGATTCTATAGCATCCCTTCTGGGGTTACTGCTCCAGTTGCTACTCTCTTTGCTGGCTGGGCCCTCAGGGTTCTAGATATATGGCCCAGGATGTTAACTTCTGCATTTCCACAACCCTGGTGTAGTTTGGTTTAATTTTACCCCCATGTGAATTGAACTTGGATATGGTTATGGGCCCTTCAGCAAGGAGTATGTAAAGGCAATTTTAGGATTTTATGGGAGAGGTCCTCTCCAAGTAACTGCCTTGCTGATGACTTTCATCTGCTTTCATCGTCTTTTGCCATGTTTTTTTTACTGGTTTTATGGATTGTTTTTGCCTGGGAATTAGTAAATGTTTTTTATTAAAAGAATTATCTATCTGATGTTTCAGACTCTGAGGAATCATTAATTGCTCCAAACCCTGATCAGAATAAGAGGTAATTCTGAGGAGTCACTGAAGTGTCTAGTATTATCGATTATGAGGCCTCACGGGTATGCCTCCCACCTTGATTCCAAGCCAGAACTCGTTTTTTTAAGAGTATTTACTAAGCCAGTATAGCAAGGACAGTTGTTAAAGAAACATCCCCTCAAAAATTAGTCACTACTCTCCCTTTGTATACCCAAAGTCCCTAGTGTAATTGAGCTGAAACTAGAAAACATATGTGGCCAAATTGATAAAAATCAGCACCGGATTACTGGGTGTTCTTTTATCTCTGTGTGGAATCTGTATGAATTTCCCTTAGATATCATTTTCTGTTGTACTCTGATGGTTGGGATACTTGTAAAGTGTCAAAACTACCTTCCCACAGTGTGTCTGTGTTGTCTTCAGCTCCCACTACATTTCACAAAGTAATCACCTAGTTGACGGAGGACGGAGGGCATAAAAAGAAACAGAAAGAAAAAAAACTCTCTCCTTCCTCCTCCTCCTCACAGGGCAATTTTCTCCCAGAAATCTTTCACCGTTGGATTCAACCACCGCTGCACTGGACTGGTACTTAGATGTAGGATCCTAAACTGGCTATGTCATGTCTTACCTTTGCAGCCAAATTTGTTCATCTGCTTTCATCCAATGACCCAAAGTTCTTATGATCTTTTCAAATTATGTAAGGACTCATTAACATTTAGTTTATTTTTGATTGATTGGCTGGTTCAATTGAGATATGCTTTCTATGATTACATTTATTGGGATGGGGGGAGAAATCCCAACTCTTCAAAATAATTGATTAATTGGGTCATACACAAGTCTGACTACAAGAAAGTTTGAGATTCTGCACAGCTTTTTTTAAATTAATTGACTGCATAGCCAAGAAGGACATACCTTTCCAGACTAAGAGTTTCATGGATTCCCCTTGTATAGAGTGCATAGGAGTGACTAAAGTGAATTCAATTGTTAGTAGCATTCCATCAAAGTTACAGCTGCAGCTGTCTGTTTGTGCCACCATCTATCCTGGAATACAGTCTTCACGAAATTACCAGAAGCACTGTTATAGATGCAGAAATATTATCATAAAGTGATTAATTTTATTTATTTATCATTAATTAATGTTACAATTTAATGTTCATTAATTCTTGTAAGATTTGATGTGTTTATCAACTACCTTGTGCAACTTTTGTCTAATATAAAGTGAAATTCTTGATATTGTGACTCCATATATGTTATTTTTCTGTCCTAATCTCCTTCCTTAAGACATCTTCATTTTGGTTATTATTCTTACATGAGAATCTAAAAGTTTCCACATGGGTGATGTTTTTTGTTTTCCATTTAATTTACATGTTATTCCCATTCTGTAGGAAGAAGTTTGTAAAAAAGATAAAACAGTTAAATAAAATGAATGATACAGTGACCTCACAAACATGAAACATTTCACATCTGTCATTGCCCCTACCTCCTTATTTTTTCAAATAAATTCTATTTTCTGTCTCTTTCCCACCACCCCATCTCACTGAAGACAGAAAAGGAGATGAAGTGAAAGGAGGAGAGGGGAGGAGAGAGGACAGAAGCAAATTTCTTTTTTTTAATTATTTATTTTTAGTTCTTAACATTCATTTCCACAAGATTTTGAGTTCAAAATTTTCTCCCCATCTCTCCCCTTCCTACACCCTCAAGATGGTGTGCATTATGACTACCCTTTCCCCCAGGCTGCCCTCCCTTCTATAAACTCCCACCCTTTTATCCCTTTCCCTCTTACCTTCTTATAGGGCAAGATAGACTTCTATACCCCATTTCCTGTATATCTTATTTCCCAGTCGCACGTAAAAATAATTTTTAACATTTGTTTTTAAAACTTCAAGTTCCCTAGTCCTAGCAAGTGACTGCTCCGGCCACTCCAGGACAAAGACAAAAGCCACTACCCCAGGAAAATGGCTGATGGATTTTCTCTTAATGATGATGCCATATCTGGGTCTGGAAATCCAAACCCACAAGGCTGGCCACAAGGTCCTTGGGGAAACCAACCCTTTGGTGCTTGGGCATACCCAGGATATTCTGGAGTCTACCCTGGTCCAACAGCACTTGGAGCCTACCCTGGACCAGCAGCACCTGGAAGCTATCCAGCTCCAGGACAGCCTATTGCTCCTGGAGCTTATCCGACTTCGGGGCCCATGAATACCCCTAGTGGACCAACACCTGCTATGGGAGGCCCACTGATATGATCTTCCCTTGCCAGGAAGAATTATGCCTCACATGCTGATAACCATTATGGGCACAATGAAAACCCAATGCAAACAAAATTGCCTTAGATTTCAAGAAATGGAATGATGCAGACTTCCACTTCAATCCTTGCTTCAATGAGGATAACAGATGAGTAATTGTTTCTAATTTAAAATTCAACAATTACTGAGGAAAGGAGGAAAGACACCCTGTGTTCCCATTTGAAGCTGGTAAACCATTCAAAACTCAAATTCTCATTGAGACCAATCATTTCAAGGTTGATATCAATGATGTCCGTTTGTTTCAGTACAATCATCAAATGAAAAATTTCAATGACATGAACAAGTTGGGCATTTCTGGTGGTATTAATCTTACCAGTACCTCTCATACTATGATATAAATTTAAAGGACCACAAATGTTTTTAAAAGAATTTTCCTGTAAAACATACACTTATGTTGTTGCTCCTTATGGGAGAAATCTTAAAGGTACTCAGACTCCATTTGCTTTCTTCATCATAGTCACACAAAATTTAATAAATGTTCTTTTGCTAAGTAAAACTTCAAGTTACAAATTCTCTTACTTCTTCCCTCCCCACTCACCCTCATTGAGAAGGCAAACAGGTCTATATAGGTTATATATGTGTAGTTATGCAAAACACTTCCATAACAGTCATTTTGTGAAATACTATCTATATTTCCCTCCATCATATCCCACCCCTATTTATTCTATTCTCTCCTTTGACCCTGTCCCTTTTCAAAAGTTTTTGCTTCTGACTGCCCTCTCCCCCAAACTGCCCTCCTTTCTATCATCCCCCCCAACCCCTTCCTTCCTACTTTCCTGTGTGGTAAGATACGCAAGTGAGTGTGTATGTTATTCTCTCGTTAAGCCAAATCTCATGAGAGTAAGGTTCACTCATTCCCTCTCACCTACCCCACTTCCCCTCCATTGCAAAAGCTTTTTCTTGCTTCTTTTATGTGAGATAATTTACCCCATTCTATCTCTCTCTCTGTCTCCTTCTCCAATATATACCTCTCTCACCCCTTAATTTTATTTTTCAGATATCATCCCTTCATTCCCTCCAACTACCCTAATATTGAGAATGGTCTCAAGAGTTACAAATATCTTCTTTCTATGTAGGAATGTAAACAGTTCAACTTTAACAAGTTCCTTGTTTTCTCTTTCCCAGTTACCTTTTCATGCTTCTCTTGATTCTTATATTGGAAAGTCAAATTTTCTATTTAGCTCTGTTATTTTCACCAAGAATGCTTAAAAGTCCTCTATTTCATTGAATATCCACTTTTCCCCCTGAAGTTTACCGACATAGTTTTGCTGAGTAGGTGATTCTTGATTTTAATCCTAGCTCCTTTGACTTCTGGAATAAGAAGCTGCTAGATCTTGTGTTATCCTGATTGTGTTTGTTTCCACAGTACTCAAATTGTTTCTTTCTGACTGCTAGCAATATTTTCTCCTTGACCTGGGAATTCTGGAATTTGGCCACAATATTCCTAGGAGTTTTCCTTTTGGAATGTCTTTTAAGAGACAATCAGTAGATTTTTGTTTTCAATTTCTATTTTACCCTCTGGTTCTAGAACATCAGGGCAGTTTTTCTTGATAATTTCTTGAAGGATGATGTCTAGGCTCATTTTTTTGATAATGGCTTTCAGGGAGCCCAATAATTTTTAAATTATCTCTCCTGGATTTATTTTCCAGGTCAGGAGTTTTTCCAATGAAATATTTCACATCATCTTCATTTTTTCATTCTTTTGGTTCTATTTTATAATTTCTTGATTCATCCTAAAGTCATTAGCTTGCATTTGCTCCATTCTAATTTTGAAGGAATTATTTTCCTCAGTGAGCTTTTGGACTCCTTTTCCATTAGATCAATTCTGCTTTTTAAGGTATTCTTTTCCTTGCTGCTTTTTTGGACCTCTTTTGCTATTTAGGCTTAGTCTATTTTTTTTTAAGGTGTTATTTTCTTCATAATTTTTTAAAATCTTTACCAAGTTGTTGACTTGTTTTTCATGATTTTCTTGCTTCACTCTCATTTCTCTTCCCAATTTTTCCTCTACTTACCTGATTTCCAAAATCCTTTTTGAGCTCTTCCATGGCCTGTAACTGATTTATATTTTTCTTTTTTTTTTTTAATTTTATTATAGTTTGCATCATTCATTTCCACAAGATTTTGAGTTACATATTTTCTCCCCCTCTTTCCCCCACCCACCGACCCAAAACAGCCATCCCAGTGTGTCCCCCCTCCCCCAGTCTATTCTCTCCTATGTCACTTCTCGGTAGGGCAGGATGGATCTCCCAACCACAGTGCCTGTGTATCTCAAGTTCCAGTTGGGTGTAGTCAATAATAATAAT
>CM053592.1:82347169-82358373 GCA_028646515.1 Pseudochirops corinnae
TGATTGGAAGCCTGTCTGATGATCTGTTTCTCTCTCTGCTTGTAACTTGTGTTTTGTATTCTGTTTGTACTCCCTGAAGTTCAGGGTGCTGACTTTTCCCCTGAACTAGGTAAATGATATATGTTTGATTAAAGTGAGACTGTTGACCCATTTTGAGTTGCTTTCCTTTAGAAAAGTAGATCTAAGAACCTGTGCTAGCAGCCACCCTGGGTATGCTAGGGTGCTTGCTGATATAGAAAGTCACTCAATTTTCCTCATTTGTAAAATGAGAAAGATACTAGCTCCTAACTCTCAGGGTTATTATGAAGATAGAATGAGAAAATACATGTAAAACCCTTTGCAAACTTTAAAGCACTACATAAAATGGCAGCTAGCATTTATATCATCTTTATATAGTGCTTTAAAGTTTACAAAGTACTATCCCCACTTTGCAAGCAAGGAAACGGAGACATGGAGCTATCAAGTGACTTGACTGCTACCAAATCGCTAATGGGGCAGGTTTTGAACACAGGTCTTCCTGATTCAAAGTTCAGAGCTCTATCTACTGTGCCACTAGCCATGATATAAAGGCTAGCTATTAATAGCTATTATCTGATTTATTATCCTCTGTTCTGAATGACTTTCCTCTTGTGAACACACTAACAGCTTTGAACACCAGGGAATGTGCTTAATAGCACACCTTCTCTAACACCAGCATCCAGTGCATGTTGTCATTCTCTTGAAGTCTACAGTAGGCTTGGCAGCTGTGCCTAGCTGTCTGTCCCGATAGCATAAGGTATACAGCTGAGCCCCTTTTGCCAACATCTCTAGACTTTGGCATTCAAGGAGCCTTCACAACTTGGCTCTATCTACTTCTCCAACTCTGTTTCACACCATTCCCCTTTGTGGGCTCTCTACACTAGCCAAACTGGACCACATGTTCCCTGACCTCATCAGGCACTTGCCAGGATTCTTAATGGGGAAGGGAGTGAAGCCAGGCATGGCATTTTTCATTCCCCTACTCAGGGACTTCACTGTCAATGTGTATTCCACTCTCTCTCCGCTCTTCCCCAGCCCACTGTGATCCCAAGGAGCTGAGGAAATTTAAAATAGTTTCTCTTCACAAAATGGTTGGGGATCTCAGAGGAAAGGAGGGAGGAATTAGAAGCATTGTATCCCAACTACATGGAGGCATTTCTACAGGCCTGAGAGATCCATCCTTCTCTGAAGGTTTTCATCTTTTATGACAGTTTAATGTGGGATTGTTATCAGGGTGGGGGGAGGTAAGAAGTCCCCTGATCACTCACAAATCTAGCCACGTACATACCAAGAAAAATACATATAATTATATTAAGACGATTTGTTTTCATATCTATACAGCTTATGGTGATATAAAGTTGACAGCTTCTAGGCACGAATTTCTCTAAATAAGATCTCCATATTTTTCCTGGATGTGATATCCCATTTTCTCAGCCAGAAAAGACCTTTGGGAAATTCTTGGGGACTGACCAGTGCTTCAGGTCATCTTCCTTATTTAATGAACAATTAGATGGCTCATCTTAAATTGTTTTTATTTAATTAAAAAAAAAAGTGAGGGTGCTGTTCTAGAATCCAAACTTTTCCAAACCAAATTATTTGGAATAGGGGACCATGATATTTGACAGTTCAAGCCTGTGCTGGTTACTTTGCAAAACTGATAAAGCATTTAAGAGTGAATAGTACATTTTGACAGCTTACTTCTCACCTCCTTGGCATAAACCTTAGCAATCATAATAAAAAAATCTGTAATGGGATTTCACATCATAGAATTCATAGATTTAACTCCTTTGCATGCCAGGAGTTAATTTTAAGGCAACATTAATTAGTACAAGTAGAAGTATTCTTCTTGAGGGAAAGAATTCTTAATATACCCCCACCTTTGAAGCCATCTTTCAATTTATTGATTCTTTGGCATAAAGAAAGATGTCCTTTTATGAAAAGCAAATTAAATGCAGGCTAGGGCCTGTTCTCTACAGTTAGGTCTTGATATAACCTTCAAGTTGAAAACTGGAGTCTAGTCTTGCCATTATGGAGTATCACATTTTAGTGTTGTTCTTTCTCCAATACAGAAGTTACAGGAAATGGATGATGAGTAACTTTTGTGTTAGAAACTCTCATGATGTAAAGGCTTAGAGGTACACTTCTGAGTTTTCTTGATTCTTTTAGCTCACAGTCCCCAACAAGAAAACTTGGGGAAATATATGCATGGTACACATGGTTATCTCTCTCCCCCTACTCTTTCTCCCTCCCCCTTTCTCCTCTCTCCCCCCCTTTATCAAAGGAAGTACAGTGAGATGTTAAGATATAACTTTCTTCCAGTCTTCATGATTATCCCCAACAGTCTATGTATTTTCTCAGGTAAGGTGAAGATAGTTCTCTAGGATGTAGAAAAGATTTCATGCAGAATTTAAAGTGTGAGCTGAGCTTTGGAGAAAACCATAGGTTTAAGAGAGTGAGAAAAAAACACATTTAAGGCATGGTGGTCAACTTATGTAAGGCATGGGTGTGGGAGATGAAGGATTGTGTATAGCAGGGAGAGGGGGAAAGGGGAGCATAGCCAATTAGCCACTTCTTATTTGATACTCTCACATTGGTTTCTCCCTGGGATTTTTTTTTTATTCAGTCTTCCTAAGTATCTCAAGAGCACTTTATGCTATATGGAGGGGGTCATTTCAGTACAACTTTCAATAAATCAAAGTTAATCATTAAAAAACATAGACAAGCACTTTGGCCAGAATATTTGAGAGGACTTCTACCACTGAGGAAGAAATAAGGATCCATGATTTCATGCCCTGGAATTCATTTAATATGACCCAAACCAGAGGACAGTGCTGCTCATAACTGAAGAGCATGCAACCTCTAAGCAATTTCAATGCAAAAGAATATATTGGTGGCCTTGGGACTGACTGTCCCTGTCCTTCTGGAAACATCAGCTTTTCAGAGCATAAAATTAATTACCCAGGAAGAAGCCAGGTAGTTTATGACAAGAGTGACTTAGGTAAATGTCAATGGATTACCTGATTTCTTCTCAAAATTTAGGTGATTATAGCTACCTTGTGGAAGTGTGCCTTTTCATGGCCAGGTCCCAGATGATTCATGCCAAGACAATTGACTCAAATGGTAAACTCCAGACTCAGATATTGCATTCTGTTGGCAAGATAATAAAATTTCCCCAGGTTCACTGTGTTCACCTCTTTCTCTCAAAATCCAGAAAATCAATTAAGAAGTAGTGAGCACCTCTGTCCAGGATTGTTAGAAAATAACCCTGACGTTAATCCCTTGCTCAGGAAAATTGAATTGTTTAACACCCTTCTTGAGTATTATCCTTGCATCTACCACAATTGCTGATGGAGATTGACATCCCCTTAACTTGAAAATCCAGCTTAACATGGTATGAACTAGCTTGCTACCTTCTGTCTTTTTTTTTCAGGTGAATGGAAATCTATCCTGCTTCCTTTTTATAACTGTTCTGATAATATGGGTATTGAGGTAGGAAATGGGCTCTTGCAATGAAATATGCATAATCTTAGTTAATAATGTGTTGAGGATAACAAGTTAAGGGCATATAATAGTATGTCTGGGGCAGTTAGGTGGCTCAGTAAATAGAGCATTGGGCCTAAAATCAGAAAGACCTGAGCTCAAATCCAGTCTCAGATACTTATTAGCTGTGTGACCCTGGCAAGTTACTTAATCTCATTTGCCTCAGTTTCCTCGTCTGTAAAATGAGCTGGAGAAGGAAATGACAAAATCACTCCCATATCTTTGACAGGAAAATCTCAAGTTGGGTCACAAAGAATCAGACATGACCGAACAAGTGCAATGACAAAAGTCGCATGTCCAACACTGTACTAAGGACCAGCAGGGTAAGAGAACTCAGGAAGGGGTAAGATTTGCTATTATTTTTAAAGTTTAAGATGAAGCATTTTACCTAAGGCAATTATAATCTAGGTGAGAAAAGTACGTCGTCATAGTTTCTGGTCAATAATACGTATTGGGTATGCAGCAAGCAGGCCCCGGCACATTGAAACCAGCTGGTAATTCAACTGAAGAAATAACAAATTTGATGTTATTCATGATATCATAGTCTATCTCAGGCTGGACCACTGTTCTTCCTTTGTTCGTCCTACAGGAACCAGTTCAAGTCAGGACCTGAGTAAAAGAAGGATGAGATACTGAGTTTGGGAAAGCATGGAATCAAACAGCTTTTGCACTCACTACACATATGAGTCTATATCACTTCCAGTCAAACCCTGCTCACCATGGCTTTCCCACCCTTCCCCTCCCCTCCCTTTCCCCCTCCCATCTTCTTTCTTCTCCTTCTCTTCCCCTTCCTCCATTCTCCTTTCCTTTTCTTCCCCCGCCTTTTCCCTTCTCTTCCCTCTCTTCTTTCTTTCCCATCCCTCTCTTCCCTTTCTCCTCTCCTACCTCCCTTTTCCCTTCCTTTTATTCCCCCTCCTCTTCCCTTCCCTTCATTCCCCTTTTTTCCCTTCCGTTCCCTTCTTATTTCTTCCCCTTCCTCTCCCCTTCCTCTCCTTTATAAAATACAATTGCAGTATAAGAGTGTCTGGGCAAATGATCAAACAGAAAGAAATTAACCTACACCAGCCTTACAAGAAACGTCCTCATTAAAAATCAGCTCAGCCCACAGAACCCCTCTGTCCAGGATTATGACAGGAAAATAACCTGATGTTAATCCCTTGCTCAGGGAAACTGATTCATTTGATACCCCATCTTAGCATTATCCTTTATCTACCACAAATACTAATGATTTTATTTCCTTTGACTCAAAAACCCAGCTTGACATAGGATGAACTAGCCTGCCACCTTCTGACTTTATTTTTTTAAGACAAATTCAAACCCATCCTGCTGCCTTTTTATAACCGTTCTGATAACATGGGTACTAGGGTGGGAAAGAGGCACTTGCAATGAAATATGTATTATCCTGCTTAATAATGTGCTGAGGCTAACAAGTTAAGGATGTGCTGAGTTTGAATGTCGAAAATAACTGCTGAGTCTTCAGAGTTAAGAATAATGTGTTGAGTTTTATGCTGGACCAGACCACAGGGTGAAAGGTGGGTCTTTTCCCACTAAAGAAAATCATCCGCCTAAACAACTGTCCAAAGGAGGAAGGCAAAGAGGAAAATAGGTATTTCAGAGACCACAGGGACAAAGCACCTGTCCACTAGGACGAGGGAGGTGGCAGCCACAAGAACAGAGAGTCAAATATCAGCAGCAAGCTGACAACACAGAATAATTAAGCCAGCGATCATCTAAACCAAGGCAGCAATACATAGCGATGTACCATGGTGACAGAGTTTCATCTCAAATTGAGAACGTGAAGAGGCATGCCAAGGGCATTTTTAAATGTCTAAAGTAGAATTTCTGAGAGGGTGATATGAGTGACACTTGGGGAGGGGGAAGCTGAGTGAACTTCATGGGAGGTGGAAGGATCAGGAATGGGTTGAAATCAATACAAAAGGTTCAGAATTTGGAGAAAGAGGAATGGGATTCAGGTAATTCTGTGAAGCAAGTCTGTCCTGTCACCTCTGTCCTCCTCCCACCTTCCAGATATGGACTCCTGGGGTTCATGGGGATAGGACAGCGGAAAGTGCTTAAATCACATGCACAGAAAGCACCCCCTTCCCCTGCTTTAATCTCATTGTAGGCTCATTGAAATACTAGAAGTCCAGGTTTTCCCAAAGTCACTCTACAACATTAGGAGGCCAGGAGTTGGCTTTCTCTATTCACTTCCTTCAAAGACTTCTCTGGGATAGCAAAGCTGAACAGTTATGAAGGGCACCTATTAAGTAAGGACTTACCAAACCAAGCATGGCTCTCTAGAGGTCATATTTGCCAGTGCAGCCCTAATAGGCAAGAGTTCTTACTCCTTTTTGCATCATGAATGTCCTTAGTGGTCTGTATGAAGTCTATGTACACCCATTCAGAATGTTTTTAAATGCATAAAACAAAATATATAAGATTATAATGAAGTCAATTATGTTAAAATAAAGTTATCAAAATATTTTGAAAGCAAATTCATAGACCTTATGTTAAGAACTGTTGCTAAAAAAGCCCATAGTCTTCAGTTTGCCAATGCCCTTTCTTTAAATAACAACCGTAATGGAGTAATAATAATAATAAATAATAATAATCCTTGAGAACAGGTATCTTTGGCCTTTCTTTATAACTTCAGTGCTTAGCACAGTGCAAGACACATAGTAGGTTCCTAATAAGTGTTTATTGACTGTTAATTGACTGACTAAATGGTGGCATCCTGAACTGAGCCCAGCATTTCAGACATGACCTGTCCAGGAAAGAGAATGATGGGACTGTCCCCTCTGGATGCCAAATCTCTTGCCGAAGCCAATATAATCGAATTTGGTTTTACATCCACTAGGAAACATTGCTCAGTCATTGAACTTTTAGCTCCAAACATCCTGTCCCTACTTACCATTTTTCACAGTCTTGCCCAGCCATGCTTCCTCTGGGTTGTACTTACATGGTTAATTTTTTTTTTTTAATTCTGGCCTTACACCAAAGATAAAATATGGGGTGGCTGTCTGCTTTACAAAACGAATTCACACTAGATCACTGAAGCTAACCTAGGGAGTTTAAAATATGATTCGATTTATATACAACATTTTCAGAAACATATTTATGACCTATTCATCACAAATGCCTGTAGGAGAGATTATCACAGCAATAACTCTCTGAAAAAGCAAGTAACACTTTGGATGGGGCTGGTGCTGAGTAAAAGCAACTTCACAGACACTTGGGGCATGCTGTGTCCTTCTCCCTTGGCCCCACAAGGAGCTGACTCTACATTTTTCTTGTGGTATGGAAGAAAGCTGCCTTATTGCAGAAGGGAAATAGCTGCAGTTCAAATTATTCATCATGCTTGGAATGAGCATCTTCTGTCATGAGTCCAACTCACAGAGGAATATTGGCTCCAAGGAAGCACATCATAACCGACATTTATCTTAAAATAAACAATTTGCTTGTAAAAGAACATTTTTATGGCTCTAGTAAGTGATTTCCACTCAGTCTCACAGGTGTATGCTCTGTACTTTTTCTTTTGTGGAGGAAACTATAATATCCTCCTCTTAACACCAGAAAATCTCCTCTCCCAGAGAGCACATTAAATGTTTCTCTAATTTCCAAGGCTTAGCTAGGAGATTTGCAAAAACAACTACATATTTCACACAAACTCTGTCTTAATCATGTTGACTAAATCTCCCTGAAAAGACACATTCTTGTGAGGAAGTCACACCATTACAGGGGTAGAGATGAGAAATGTCTTTGTTTTTGCCATGGAATGTTCCCAGTTCTACTAAATAATGGCTCCATCATCATCCCCAGATAATAGGCAGTGTGACATAAGGGAAAGGATGCTGGATATGCAATCAGAGGACTTAGGTTTGAATCCCAGTGTTACTACTCAATAACTGCATCAATTTAGAAGCCTCAGCTAGCCTCACTATGCTTCATTTTATGCTATATAAAATGTGAGTATTGGATGAGATGGCAGCTGGATGAGGCAGTGGATAGAGTGTTGGACCTGCAGTCAGGAAGACATGAGTTCAAATGTGACCTCAGATGTTTACCTGGGCAAGTTATTTAACTCCTCCACCTCATCAGTCATAAAATGGGAATAATGACAACACCTACTTCACATGACTGTGGAGAGGATCAGATGAGATAATATTTGTAAAGTGTTTGGCAAAGTACAAGGCATATAGTTGGCTAGCTCAGTAATCAACAGAATGACTAGGATAGAAGGAAAGGGGAAAAAAATCTCTTATTTTGCTTTCCTGAAAATCACAAGTGATGCCTCAGAGTTCAAAGAATTCTTTTGGAGAAGCTGTGAAATGCTACCACTAGATCAACCCTCAAAGAAACTGCCCAACTATTTGTCTACACCATGAACTCTGTTCCCTTTACCATACAAGAAGGAAGGAAATGGGCAGCTTGTGGAGGCGGGCACCAGCGTGGAGCTGGAGCAAGCCTGGGCAAGCTCATTCATCCACCACAGGAGCAATTCCCAGACCTCTCACCCCAGCACAGGGGATCTGTCAGAGCTGGGTAAGAGACAAGCACAGGGCCCACAGCACCTATAGCAGGTACTCCTGAGTCTATCAACCCATAGCCTGGATTTTTAAAAATCACCTACCTGAACTTCCAGGAACCAAGACATCAGAGTAAACCTTAGCCATTCTAATCCCCATCTTTGACCCTGAAAATCCAGATAATATTGCCCCAGTATAAAATCCTGAAATAGTGGAACCAAGAAAAGGCTTAGGAGTCCTACAGGAAGGGCATGGCTAAGGCTGTGCCAAGGAGTCCTGGTCTTGGCCTCAGTCTAGACACTCAGACACAAAGTCACCACAGCACACAAAATTAGTGAAACCAGGCCCCTAGCTCCCAGCATAAGAAGTGTTGGTCAGAGCCCCCTGTACCCTAGGTGTATAAATCCACTTTAAAAACCAGGAAATAGGAAATCACAATGGGGAAAAAATTGGAAAAACAAAGACTTTAGAATCCTACTATGGGGATCAAGAAGAACCAAATTCAGAAGGGGATAGCATTGACCCTACACCCACATTTGAAGCCTCAAAAGGGAATATGAACTGATCTTAAGACCAAAAATCATTCTTGGGAGAACTCAAGGAGGATTTAAAAAGCCAAATTAGAGAGGTGGAAGATAAACTGACCAATTATTTTTAAATTACAATTGTTAAAATAGAAAAAAATTCACTGAAGAAACAGCTCCTTAAAAAGTAAAATTTTTGAAATGGGAAAAGAGGTTCACAATCTGACTGGAGAAAATAAATCCCTAAAAATGAAATCTGAATATATGGAAAAGGAGCTTCAAAAATTAACTGAGGAAAATAATTTGCTAAAAATTAGAATCAGTCAAATCAAAACTAATCACTCTATGAAGCATGAAGAATCAGTAAAAAAAAAAAAACCTAAAGAACAAAAAATTAGAAGAAAATGTAAAATATCTCATTGGAAAAAATAACTGACCAGGAGAATGGATCCAGGAGAGATAATCCAAGAATTATTGGTCTTCCAGAAAGTCATGATGAAAAAAAGAGCCTGGACAAAATCTTTTGGGAAATCATCAAGAAAAACTTCCCTGAGGTCCTAGAACCAGAGGGTCAAATAGTTATTGAAAAAGTCCACCGGAAACCTCTTGAAAGAGATCCCAAATTGAAAATTCCAAGAAATATTATAGCCAAATTCCAGAACTATCAGGTCAAGGAGAAAATACTGCAAGCAGCCAGAAAGTAACAATTCAAATGTCATGGAACTACAGTCAGGATCCCACAGGACCTAGCAGCTTCTACATTGAAATATCAGAGGGATTGGAATATGATATTTCGTAAGACAAAAGAGCTTGAATGACAACCAAGGATCAGCTATCCAGCAAAACTGAGCATAATCTTTCAGGCAAGGAGACAGTCATTAAATGAAATAAGGGACTTCTGGGCCTTCTTGATGAAAAAGCCAGAGCTCAATGGAAAATCTGATCTCCAAACACAAGACTCAAGAGAGACATAGAAAGGTAAACAGGGAAAAAACACACACACGCACACACACACACACACACACAACTTGTTATTTAATAAGAGCAAGTTGTTTACATCCCTACATGGGAAGCTGATACCTGTCAATATTGAGAATTGTATACTTATCGCAGCACATAAAAGGAATATATATAGATAGAGAGTGTGGGTATAAATTAACTAAAGTGATGATAAAAAACCTTATTAAGGGGTACAAAGGGAGGAAAGAAGAAAAGAGGAGGCAGAAAGGGGCAAATTATGCCACACAAAGAGGCATAAAACATATTAGAATAGAGAGAAAGAAGGGAGGGAGATAAACATTATATGAGTTGCACTCTCATTGGTTTTGGTTCAATGAGAGAATAACATAATCAGTTAAGTATTGTGTTCTATTGTGAAGAGACATAAAATTTAACATAATAGAGGGAAAGAAGGGAGGAGAGGAACATTTATGAGATTTATTCTCATCAGTTTTTGTTCAAGGAGGAAATAATATACTTCATTAAGTATAAAAATCTATCATGCCCTAAAGGCAGTAGGAGGGGGAAGGGCTAGGAAAGGAGAGGTGCTTAGAAGGGAGGGAAGAAGTAATAAGGGGCAAGGGTAGGAAAAGTGAGGGGGATTTGATAGTGAGGGAATATAGAGAGAGGTGGTGGTCAAAAGGAAAACTCTTAAGGAGGGGAAGGAAGAAGGGAGAAATAAAAATATAAACAGGTGAGGGAATAGGATGGAGGGAAAGATACAGATAGTAATCATAACTGTGAATGTGAATGGGTTAAACTCTCCCATAAAACAGAGGCAGATAGCAGAATGGATTAAAAACCATAATCCTACAATATTCTGTTTACAAGAAACACATCTGAAGCAGGGTAATGCACACAGGTTAAAGGTAAAAGGCTGGAGTAAAATATATCATGCCTCAGCTAAAATAAAAAAAGCAGGAGTAGCAATCCTTATCTCAGACAAAGCAAAAACAAAAACAGATCTAATTAGAAGAGATAAATAAGGAAACTATATCTTGCTAAAAGGCAATATTGAAAATGAAGCGATATCATTACTAAACCTATATGCATCAAGCAGTATAGCATCGAAATTCCTAGAGGAGGAGTTAAGGGAGTTAGAGGAAGAAATAGATAGCAAAGCTATATTAGCGGGGGACATCAATCTCCCTCTCTCTGAACTTAATAATTCTAACCTCAAAATAATCAAGATAGAAGTTAAGGAGGGGAATATATTTGTAGAGAGGGTAGATATGATAGACCTCTGGAGAAAACTGAATGGGGATAAAAAGGAATACACCTTCTTCTCAGAGGTACATGGCACATAAACAAAAATTGACCATATACTAGGGCATAAAAAAAAAATCACATTTCAGTGCAGAAAGGCAGAAATATTAATTGCAACCTTCTCAGATCATGATGCAATAAAAATTATATGCAATAAAGGGCCATGAAAAGATAGACTAAAAACTAATTGGAAACTAAATAATTTAATCTTTAATTAAAAAATGAGTATGTCAAACAATCAGTAACTGCATTAAAGAGAATTTCAATAATGAGACAACATACTAAAACTTGTGGGATGCAGCAAAAACACTTCTTAGGGGAAGTTTTATAT
>CM053592.1:82365343-82386824 GCA_028646515.1 Pseudochirops corinnae
TATATTCCATAGCCCCATTAAAGGGCCTACTCTTCAAAAATCAAGCAATCAATCAATATTTATTAAGCGCCTACTGTGTACCAGGATTCTTCTTCTCCTTCTCTTTCTTCTCTTCTGCCTCCTCCTCCTCCTTCTTCTTCTTGTTCTTATTCTTCTAGTTCTTGTTCTTCTTGCTCTTCTTGTCTTTGTTCTTGTTCTTCTTGCTCTTGTTCTTCGTTTTTGTTCTTGTTCTTGTTCTTGCTCTTGTTCTTGTTCTTCTTGTTCTTGTTCTTCTTGATCTTGTTCTTCTTGCTCTTCTTCTTGTTCTTGTTTTTGTTCTTGTTCTTGTTCTTCTTGCTCTTGTTCTTCATTTTTGTTCTTATTCTTGCTCTTGTTCTTGTTCTTCTTGTTCTTGTTCTTCTTGCTCTTGTTCTTATTTTTCTTGTTTTTGTTCTTGTTCTTGTTCTTCGTTTTTGTTCTTGTTCTTGTTCTTGCTCTTGTTCTTGTTCTTCTTGCTCTTGTTCTTCTTGTTCTTCTTGTTTTTGTTCTTGTTCTTCTTGCTCTTGTTCTTCGTTTTTGTTCTTGTTCTTGCTCTCGTTCTTGTTCTTCTTGTTTTTGTTCTTGTTCTTGTTCTTCTTGCTCTTGTTCTTCATTTTTGTTCTTGTTCTTGCTCTTGTTCTTGTTCTTCTTGCTCTTGTTCTTCTTCTTCTTGTTCTTCTTCTTTTTCTTCTTCTTCTTCTAGATGACCATGACATCAGGAAGATGATGCCATGACTTGCAAGTGAATTGGATTTAAGCAAGGGGAGACTGTGTAAAGTCACAAGCCTCACTTTCTCCTCCAGAGTCACCTGGATCCAGTGGCAAGATATAGCTCAGGATGACTGGACATTGTCCCCATGTGCCACATACTTTTGCTAAGCACTGGGGATACAAAAAAGATAAAACAGTAGTTCCTAATATGGGAAAGTTGGAACACTGCTTCATTGTTGGTGGAGCTGTGAACTGATCCAACCATTCTGGAGATCAATTTGGAACTATGCCAAAAGGGCTATAAAAATGGTCTATACCCTTTGATCCAGTAATACCACTTTTAGGACTGTATCCAAAAGTGACCATAAAAATGGGAAAAGGATCCATGTGTACAAAAATATTTATAGTGGCTCTTTTTGTGGTGGCCAAGAACTGGAAATTGAGTGGATGCCAATAAATTGGGGAATGACTGAACAAGTTGCGGTATATGAATGTAATGGAAAACTATTGTGCTATAAGAAAAGATGAACAGGCAAACTTCAGAAAAGCCTTGAAAGACTTATATGAACTGATGCTGAATGAAGCAAGCAGAACCAGAAGAACATTTTTCACAGAAACAGGCACAGTGTGCTATGACTAATTTTGATAGACTTAGCTCTCCTTAGAGATGTGAGGACCTAAAACAATTCCAAAGAACTCATGATGGTAAAGGCCATCCACATCTAGAGAAAGAACTATGGAGTCAGAATGCAGAGTGAAGCAGACTATTTTCTTTTGTTTTGTTTCATTTTTTTTCTCATGGTCTCTCCCATTTGTTTAATAGGAGTGTATACATACAGTCTTATCATATTGCATGTTCTCCTGGGGAGGGAGAGGGCAGGAAGGGAAAGAAAATTTAAAACTTATGGAAGTGAATGCTGAAAATTAAAAATGAATAAGTTAATAAAGTAAAAAAAGGTAGTCTCTGCTCTCAAGGAACTTACATTATAATGGGGGAGACAATGTGCAAACGAATAAAGAAAAACAAACTATATATGGAATAATTAGGAAATAGTTTTAAAAAGAGAGAAGTAGGAGAATTAAGAGGGGCTAGGGAAAGCTTCCTGTGGAAGGTGGGATTTTATCTGGAATTTAAAGGAAGCCATGGAGGTTAGTAGTCAAATTAGAAGAGGGAGAGCATTTCAGGCATGGGGGACAGCCAGAGAAAATGCCTGAAAACCAAGAGATGAGTATTTTGTTTGTGGAACAGTTAGGAGGCCTGCATAGCTCGGTGGAAGAGCACTTGGTAGATAGAAAGGTATAAGAAACTGAAAAGGCAGGAGGGGCCTAGGTTATGAAGGATTTCGAATGCCAAAGAGAACATTTTGTATTTGCTTCTGGAGGCAATTAGGAGCCTCTAAAGTTTATTGGTAGAGGAATGACACCACAGGATCCACACTTTCGGAAAATCACTTTAGTGAATGAATGGAGATTAGACTGGAGAGAGGAGAGGCTTGAGACAGGCAGACCCACCCACAGGCTATTGCAATAATCTAGGTTAGCTGACCAGAACCTGTTAACAGAAAGTAAACCCACATACACTCGTCTCTCCACTTTCAAAGATACTTCCATTAAATGCCATTTCATTGCAAATTTTCCAGAAGCAAGCTCCCTAGACTTCTCCCCATGGAGAAGTTGAATTAGCCTCATAGCTGATGGGGTCTGGTACATTAAAAACTGGGCAAAATTTGGTTCCTCTCATCTCTCCTATCAGTCCCCCTTTCCTTCTTATCAGAATCCAGTATTCTGTAACAAGGCTCAATTCTTTCTAAATCTTAGTAAGGTGTTAGAATACTCATAATTAACTGACAACTAAGATATTAACCAATGAAGCCTTAGGATGTGAACTATTTGAAGTCAAAGAACCTGAGTTTGGCATCCAGATCTTCCATTTGTTACTCATGTAAGCTTGGCCAAATCAATTATCATCTTTGTGCCTCAGTTTCACCATCTGTAAAATAGAAGGGTTGGACCCTTCCAAACCTTAGTCATAATGTTTGTTTGTTTTTAAAGAATTTGAGGTTTATTAGTAGACTCTTGAGGGTGTACATTGGGAAGCGAGGAACTTCCCCACATAAACTTTCACTTTCAGTGTTGTTGGCGTCAAAGGACCTGGGTTTGATTGCTGGCTATCCTTGCTCTCCGTGTGACTTCAGAGAAGTTGCTTAACTTTCCTGGGACCCCATTTCCTCATCGATAAGATGAAGGGTATTGGAGTAGATCTGATATTGGTGTCTTCTTGATTCAAATTTGGTGCTGGGATGAAATGAAGTACATGTAAGCCATTGAACAAGTTATCAAAGGGAGGTTAACTTTGCTCTATCATAGCAAGGATATGGACAAAGATCCAGTAGCCCTGAGCTCCTACAGACATTGGCTTCCCTCATCTTCATGTGGAAACACGGCTATTTATCATGGCAGCAAGTGGTACCTCAAGGGCATATTCCTTCAAATAATTAAATAAAATGAATCTAATAAAATAATTCACAAGCCATCCATTTCTTCCCATATGTTCACCACAAGTGGATGTTCTGAGGGTCTGCATCTTTCACTCTTGCCATATTACCAGACCTTCTTCTTTCTCAATGGAACCTCTTTTGAATGACATCCTGAACTCTGGTTCTTATTTTTAAAATCCCTCATTATTAATGTTTTGTAGACTACAAACATATACCATGTGCCTCTTCGTTGCCCACTGAGTGATTGTCATTTTTAATATTACAGAGGCTTAAATATTCCACGACTCATGGTCTTACAATTGGACATCATACTTTCATTAATCGACCCTAAGATTTCATGAACCTTATTTTTTGTAGCCATACCACAGTGTTGACTCATATGGAGTTTGAGGTTAACTATACCCCCTAAGCCTGTTTGATATGAACTGCATATGTTCTGGGATTTGATGACACGCCTAACAAAGAAACAAAGAACAATTTGAAGGCGTGACAGGAAAAAATGGAAAGCTGATCATGTTTCCTATCCTGTCCTCTGGCGCTGTGGAAAGACTACAGGCTCAGGAGTCAAAGGCTCTAGGTTTAAATCTCACCTCCAATGCTTACCAGCTGAGTGACCTTGGGCAAGTTGCTGATGGCCCTGGATTTCAGTTTCCTCATCTGTAAAATGAAGAGGTTGGATCTGAGGTCTCTCCCAGCTCTAAAGCTAGGATGCTATGACTAGCTCATCCAAACAGGAGAGAGAAAGTGATGTAAAACATTTTCCTAACTAGAGAAACTCACTCAGTTTCCTTCTCCATGGCTCTTTCTTAGCTTATTGACCTTCTGGCTCATAGCTCTCTCTTTCTCAAGCAAAAAAGAAAAGTAACAGTAGCTGTATTTTACTCCCTTACAGAATAGATACGAAAGAACTTTACAACAAGATTAGCAATGGATTCATCAATGTGAGAATTAGTAATTGACTATGTGTACAACCTGAATATGTAACTTAAAGTACTTGATATGCAAAAAGCATCATTGCTAGGCACTTGGGGAGATGTAAAGTTAATATGACATAGTACATTTTCAATTTTGTTCTCTAATTGTATGATATGGCAAATATGCTTTTGAAAAAACAAAGTGGCACATGATGCGTATACACAAAAATAGAAAAAAGACAAATAAAGAGTGACATTAGACCCAAGTTTGCAAAGGGCAGGGAGATCAGTACTGACTTGGGGTATTAATGAATGCTACAAGAATATAGTTGCACGTGGAATTAGACATTAAAGAACGAAGGGGAAAGCCATAGAATGATCACTATGACATCAGTATAGGCAGCATAATCCGTCGTACAAGAGCTGGCAAAGGCTAGGTGGGTATGGGGAGGACAGTGTCCTGCACAGCTAAAGTGTAGTGCATGCAAAAAAGAATGGCATCAAATAAGGCCAGAAAGATCGTGATGCCAAATATTGAAAGGCCTTAAATGCAAGCAGAGATGTGAACACCACTTGGCAAGCAACTGTGGAGAAGAGACACGGTAATTGTACGGAATTTGTGTCTCAGACTATAGTTGTGATCTCATTGGTATAGGGATTTGCCAGTGAGAAAACTCTCTACTAATGCAGATAAATGCCTATCCAGCAAGTAATTGCCAACTAATCAATCAACAAGCATTTAATAAGTGCCAGGAATGGTTTTAAATACTGGGGATACAAGGACAAAAGTGCAACCATATCTGCTAAGAGTTTCTAATGGGGAAAATAAGCACCCACACATACACATGCACATAGTCTTTTTCCTCCCCTCCCTTCCTCTCCCTTCTTTCCCCGCTCCTCCCCTCCCCTACTTTCCCCTCACCTTCTCTCCTTATCTATGCATGTAGATATGTGTATATATACACATATACATATATAGGTATAACCACATTTATATAGGACATGTATAGACATATACACATTTATGTGTGTGTGTGTGTGAGAGAGAAAGAGAGAGAGAGAGAGAGAGAGAGAGAGAGAGAGAGAGAGAGAGAGAGAGAGAGTCTGAGTCTTTGAGAGCTACCTGTATGTGGGACAGGACAGGCACAGGCTCTCAGGGTTCCTGCCTACAAGGCCAGCTCTCCACCATGCCCCACTGCCTTTTAAGTTTGTGTCTGCATCTTACCCATATTTTTTCATCTTGATACTAAGCTACTTGAGGCCAAGCCCTCTCTTGTATTTATCTGACTCTCCTCCAGTCTGTTTCACAACTACAGTCCAAGACACAAATGCATTTTCTGAATAGTGTTTCCTGAACATCCTCAAAGCTGGGGCTCTCTTGAGAAGAATGACTCAAGAAACCAAAGCCCAAGATGGTGAAGTTCTGTCTGGAGCAACCCATTCATCCAGCTTCCCTCCCCAGGAAGAGCCCTGGAAGGCTCTGCTGTTGAACTGATCTGAGGGATTTTTAGCAGATGGAGAATCTCAGACTCTGCAAAGGGCCCCCTTTGGGTCAGATAGATAGACTCCACCATGGCTGGGTGTTGGCTCAGCCTCTGCTTTCCTCCATTGTCGCCTTCCTGCAGCTTCTGTAGCCCTGTGGGGGATGCCTCTTCCCACTGCCCTTCCAAGTGTTTCTGCAATGTTGGCATTCTCCTGTTGCACATTCATTTGATTTCCCTGGATACCCTGGCAGCAGAGGAAAACTTATCTAAATGGGAAAATAAGATCATTTCATTCTGAGAGTTACAAATGAGCTGAGGAAAGTCAGAAATCTTGAAGGGGAAAACACACAGGCACATGCATATACCAACCCTGCATAACCTTATATCCTGTAAATCCCAAACTAAAACCACCCCTGGTTTTAAGAAACCCAAACCAAAACATCATTAACTAAGTTTTGACAAAACCAGAGAAAATGACTTCTGGTTTGGCCTATTTCTAGTAAGTAACAATAATTCAATCATCTCTAGCCACATCTTCCCCCCCCCCCCCTTTTCTTCTTCCTTTTTCTGGGGGGTGTGTGTATATGGAAGGAAGGTGGGGGGGGAATAGTTCCTCCTGGAACTGAGACTTAGCAAACAGCTTAATAAACAGCACATCCATTTTTAAAGAAAGATTTCAAGTTGAAATGCTGCACATCTGGGGATTTAATTAGTCATATGGAACTCAAGCATCTGCAAATTGTCAGTATGACTTGTGTATAGGCAGAGAAGTCAGGAGCCCCAAATTCCATATTCAGGAATGGCTTGTGTAGCCTTGATCAAGTTCCTTACCCATCCCAGGTTTTTATTTTCTCATCTGTGAATGAAGTATGGATGGAGGCCTCTACTGGACCCACGGTGCATGCAATTAATATATGACCCACACCCCACAAAGATGGATGTAGACATTTGAGCTCTGCAGTTGTTTATCAAATTGGAAAGGAGTCCTGGAGTTTCTCACTGCAATTGCAAGAAGGAAGAAAACTTGGATTGATTTAAAACCAGTCACTATGTAAAATCCCAAAGCATGCAGAGTTTAAAAGTGTTTAAAATATTAAAAAATCTATTAAAGCAAAAACTACAGAAGCTTATAAAATAATATGTAAGCAGTGATTTGAAATATTCTGTACAAGGCTGACTGATCATCAGCCAATCACATCATTGATTTCATTCCAGCCTCACATTGTGTTCCAAGCAATAACTCTAGTCTTTATTGGAGGAACGCAGCAAAGTGGCTGGGAAACTGTTCCCAACTCACCCAAATACAGTTTATGTTAAATGCATATCCCCATGAAATTATATAAAGACATTTCATTGCAATTCCTCATATGGTGAACCTCAGTATAATTAAACATGAAATTTATGATATGACACATATAGGGAAAGAAGTGTAATATTTATTCCTGTGTCATACACATCCTTCATTGTTCCCAGGTGGGTCATGACATTCGGATGAACCATCGTTCTGTGAGACAGAAAAGGGGCTTGACATACATCCAAGTACCATGCAGACACACTTAAAATCTCCTTTCATTTGTCTCATTACCATCTTCTTTGTCTTCTTATTAGATCCATTAACAAGAGTTGTGTGATCAAAGTTTTCCATCAGGACAGCACATTTTGAGGGGACCTGAATTTGAGGATGCTGACAGCACTTGTCAGTCATTCAAAAGAACAGAAACCACAAAGATTGCACCTATTTCATAACAATAATTTGTTGAAATAGGAAGCTATCAGATGGGGACCTTAGGATGTGTATCCCCTCCCATACTGCTAGCTGCCCTCACCACTCCATCCCCTCACCTTGGGAGTAACCTCAGTAGTGGACTAAGACTAGTGTCCTGGGGTTTCTGTCTCCTATCCACTCCTCATCTTGGAATATGCTTTGTTTTATTTTATCCAGCAGGAGTCCATTTTATTTTTCCCAAGTATAATTCCTAGTTATTGTTTCACTTCTTCCTCTTACCTTTTCCATGTTTCTTTATTCCAGCCTTTATTTGTTTTCCCTGAGGATCTTCCCCTCCCAGTCGGAATTTTTTTTTTCTTTTGATTAAAGGGGCCACCCCTTGATTAACTTCTTAAAGAGTCCTATTCACTGAATGAGTGTTGCCTCACTCAAAGTGAGAACCTGAAAAGGCCTTAGCCTGAAAGGGCCAGGGTCTCCCATTGCATCCTGAGCCCTCTCCAGACTTTCTGATGAATATCTGGCCACTGGACCCAGAAGGCTCTGGAGGAAAAAGTAAGGCTGGTGACCTTGTACAGCCCTCCCTCACTCAAATCCAAGTGAACTGGAAATCATCTCCCTGATGTCATGGTCCTCTTTGAGAACAAAGGACAAACACAACAACGATATTTGTTTTCCTCTTTGAAACCTTCTTTCCTTTGACCTGTTCTCTACTGTTCAATTATGTCTCTGCTTTCTTCTTTCCCCATCACTTATTTCATCATTTTTTGAAGTGATCTTTTCCTTGTCTTCTCTACAGCAATTTAACCCATTAAAGTTTAGGTTAACATACCAAATATCACAGCTGTGAAACATTTCTTAAGTGCCTCCTCTGAGTCTTTGCTCTATCCGTAATAATAAATTAAAATCCTTTCTCCTATTTCTGAATTCTCTTCCTATCCTTTCCAATTTTGTCATATGATTAGAAAGCCATTGTTGTTTGTCCTTCATTTTCTTTTCTTTTTTTTTGTGAGGCAATCTGGATTAAGCAACTTTCTCAGGGTCAAACAGCTAGTAAGCGTTAAGTTTCTGAGGCTGGATTTGAACTCAGGTCCTCTTAACTCCAGGGTCAGTGTTCTATTTACTATGCCACCTAGCTGCCCCTGTCTGTTTTCAAAGAGGACAAATGACATCATGGGTAATGTCCTGATTTGTTTATTAATTGAATTTAAGGAAGGTGGAGTTGCACAAAGTAAGCCTCATTCTCCCTTCCTGAGTCAGTGTAGCCCATTGCCAAGAAAAATGTCAAGACAACTGGTGATGACCTGGGATGCAGTGCATGACCTTGGTATCTTTGATGTCTGACCAAGCTCTAAGTGGTCGACAACACTTGCTTCAGCCTCCTTCATGACCTTTGGAACAAATGGTTTTCATCTGATCATTCCACCAGGGGAAGTCTTCACGTGCTTTGGGTAGACATCACTCTAACTCACCAATGAGTCTGAGGCCTGCTGGTTACCCTCAACTTGGTTCAGTCCATCTGCTGAGCCAGTTTTACTGAGGTATGGCCCCTTTGCATGTTGCAGCTTCTTGGAGTCACAGGTGAGAGTTGGGTAAGAAAGTCACATGATTCCATGGCAACAGGAAGCATGGCATAGTGACTGAAGAGTCGCCTTAGAATCAAGGAGACACAGATTCAAATCCCACCTCTGACACCTGTTGGTTGTGTGAACCTGTACAATTCAATTCACCTTACAGTGGCTCCTGAAAAATAACTGGGATTGTGAACTGCAGAGTAGGTGTCAATCTGCAGTGTTGAAAGAGGTCCTCACTGGGAGTTCTCTACTCCAATTAAATCATAGATTTATTTTTTTTGAAAAAGGGTAAATGGGGATGGCTAGACGGTGCAGTGAACAGAGCACCAGCCCTGGAGTCAAGAGGACCTGAGTTCAAATGTGGCCTCAGAAACTTAACACTTACCAGCTGTGTGAGCTTGGGTGAGTCACCTAGCCCCAATTGCCCTGCCTTCCCTCCTCCAAAAAAAAAAAAGAAATGACCAATGGAAAAAAGGGCCTCAGTAGATTGAGCATGGTGTATTGTTTTGGTGGCTCACCCCAGACTACCTAGTGGCAACGGTACACAAAGGGCATTATCACTAGAACCCAAAACAAGTTTCATAGTATGTTAGAAACCTTAGTCACCATGTGATTAGTATGTTTCACTACAAATTCTATATGAGAAACTAAGGCCAAATGTTATGATCAACATCAGTTTCAGATGACTGATGTTGAAGCACTTTACTGTTGGCTTCAAAATGTTATTTATTGTCACTATGTTGGAGAGTTTTGCTTAAGTGTTCTTTTTTTATTAAGTAGGAATATTAAGTATTCTTTTTTTATTATCAGGGAAGGTATTGTTGGCAAGCCAATGTGGTATAAAATCAAAAGATGGTAATAAAGTATAAAAGTAACAGGAGCGTGTTGCCCAAGTTATATAGATTTTGAATCTCTTAGAATCTAGGATTATCAGTTTAGAGCAGGAGCCATGTAGTCAAGGGTGTTCTGGTAAATGCTGGCTCTTGGGGGGAAATATGTGTGATGCAATTTTTAGTTTAATCTGTATGATGAATATTTTCTCAATCACTTTCTGAAGTCTAGACAATCAACAAAACAATAAATCAAGTCCTGAATTTGTAGCATTTGCCAGTTTTCAAGGCCTAAGTACTCACAATGATAATTTAATAATTGTCTTTCTAAAGTTGGTTTGAGCTGGTTCCAACACATCCCTCTCCTTTTACAGTTGAGTAAACTAAGGCTTAGAGATGAAGTGACTTAACTAAGGTCACATAGGTCATAAATGGTAGACCTGGAATTCAAACTGCAGACCTTTGACTCCAAATCCAACACTCTTTCCACAGCATTGAGTGGCCTCCTTTGACATGTTTTTAAGAGAAAATGGATGCTCAAATATCTCCACCTATACCTTCCTTTTGTAAATCTACTACTTAATTCATTCTACATTGTTGGCAAGTATTAAAGACAAAGAGATGAACCTTTTAGCTATTGAGCTATCAGATTCATGCAGGATAACACCTTCTCCCTGATCATAGAATCAGAGGATCATAGGCACAGAGATTTAAAGCAGTGAGGGAAGTTAGAGGACATCTATTCCAAGTCCTTGATTTGTCAGAGGGGGATGAATTAAATACCTTTGTGAAGCCAAGTGCACTCTCTTAGACTTTAGCTTCCCAAAGTCCTCACTGTGCTTAGGCACAGAAGAATCTTGCTTTCTTGCTCTCTGTTACTTGGCTGGTAAATAATCTGGCAACTGCCATGTGGGCAGGTGGAGAAAATAAAATTGCAGCATTGCAGAAGCAAAATTTGTCTAAGTAGACATGAAGATTAGATCCCAGGGTAGTCTTTGCAATAGGACCTTCACTCTGGCTCTGGTCCAAGAATGACTTAGTCAGATGAGGAAACACCAGTGCTTGGAGACAAAGTGTAACTTCCTGATCTCCCATAGCTCTACTTGCCAATGGATCATTTTAGAATACTGCTTCTTTGGAGGGCTTAAAATTGTAAAGAGCTAGAAGAGTAGTTACTCTTAGGTCTGTGGTTTGGTATGGATATAAGAGTAAGAGCCTATCAGGCAGGGAGCCTGAATGGTAAGAGTCAAAATGGTGTTTAGCAATAACAGAAGAAAAAGAAATTGAAGGAATTAGAATAGGCAAAGAAGAAACAAAACTATCACTCTTTGCAGATGATATGGTAAGTATACTTAGAGAATCCTAGAGAATCAAGTAGAAAACTCGTTGGAATAATAAACAACTTTAACAAAGTTGCAGGATATAAAATGAACCCTCACAAATAACTGGCATTTCTATATATTACTAACAAAGCCCAACAGCAAGAGATGGAGAAATTCCATCTAAAGTTACTGTTGACATTATAAAATATTTCGGAGTCTATGTGCCAAGACAAACCCAGGAACTATGCGAACACAATTACAAAACACTTTTCACACAAATAAAGTCAGATCTAAATAACTGGAAAAACATAAGTTGCTTGTGGGTAGGCCAAGGTAATAAAATGACAATTCTACCTAAATTAATTTACTTATTCAGTTCCATACCAATTAAACTACCAAAAATTATTTTATAGGCCTAGAAAAAATAATCACAAAATTCATTAGTAAGGACAAAAATTCTAGAATATCAAGGAGATTAATCAAAGGAAATGCAAGGGAAGGTGGCCTAGTCATACCAGATCTAAAACTTTATTATAAAGCAGCAATCATCAAAACTATTAGGTACTGTCTAAGAAATAGAGTAGCAGATCAGTGGAATAGGTTAGGCACAAAGGACTATAGTAATCTACTAAACCCAAAGACTTCAGCTTCTGGGATAAAACTCAACTATTTTACAAAAACTGCTGAGAAAATTGGAAAATAGCAAGGCAGAAACTAGGCATAGATCAACATCTTACACCATATACCAGGATAAAGTCAAAATGGGTACATGATTTAGATATAAAGGCTGATACTATAAACAAATTAGGGGAGTAAGGAATAGTTTATCTGTCAGATTTATGGAGAATGGAAGAATTTATGACCAAGCAAGAGATAGAGAACATTATTAAATGCAAAGTGTGAGTTTTGATTACATTAAATTGAAAAGTTTTTGCACAAACAAAGCTAATGCCACCAAGATTAGAAGGGAAGCAGAAAACTGGAAAACAATTTTTAAACCAATGTTTCTGATAAAGGCCTCATTTCTAAAATATATAGTCAAATTTATAAGAATACAAGCCATTCCCCAACTGATAAATAGTTAAAGGATAAGAACAGGTAGTTTTCAGTTGAAGAAATTAAAGCTATTTATAGTCATATGAAAAAAAATGCCCTAAATCACTACTGTTTAGAGAAAAGCAAATCAAAACAACAAAATCACACCTATCAGATTGGCTAGCATGGCAGAAAAGGAAAATGATAAATGTTGGAGAAGATATGGGAAAATTGAAATACTAATGCATTGTTAGTGGACTTTTGAACAGATTCAACCCTTCTGGAGAGCAATTTGGAACTATGCCCAAAGACTATAAAATTGCGCATACCCTTTGACCCAGCAACACCACTTCTAGGTCTGTATCCCAAAGAGAGCATAAGAAAAACAGGAAAACAACCTACATATTCAAAAAATATTTTCACCAGTTTTTATGGTGGCCAAAATTAAAAATTGAGGGAATGCCCATCAATTGGGGAATGGCTAAACAAGTTGTGGTATATGAATGTAATGGAATACTATGGTTCAATAAGAAATAATGAGTAGACAGACTTCAGAAAAACCTGATAAGACTTGCATGAACTGATGCTGAGTGAAGTGACCAGAACCAAAAGAACATTTTACACAGTAACAGCAATATCGTGTGATGAATAACTTTGACAGACTTATCTTTGCCTAACAATGCAATGTTCTAAGACAGCTCCAAAAGATTCATGATGGAAAATGCTGTCCACATCCAGAACAAGAACCATGGAGTCTGAATGCAAATTGAAGCGTACTATCTGCTCTCTGTCTCTCTCTGTCTCTGTCTCTCTGTCTCTGTCTCTCTCCTTCTCTCTCTCTCTGTCTCTTTCTCTCATTTCTTCTCCAATTGGTTTTAATTCTCCTTTACAACATTACTAATGTGAAAATATGCTTAATATGAATACATATGTAGAGCCTGTATCAGATTGCACACTGTTTTGGGGTAGGGGGATGGAAGGGATGGGGAGAAAATTTGGAGCTCAAAATCTTACAGAAGTAAATGGTGAAAACTTTAAAAAATGAAATAAATTTAAAAAAATAAATTTCAAAAAGAATCAGAATGTTGAAGTTGGTGCTGAACTTGTACTTAGGAAGACCTGGGTTCAACTCTTGCCTCTGCAACTTGCTGGCTGTGTCACCACAGACATGGCTATTTAACTTCTCTCTATAAGATGGACCTGGCCTAGATGAAGCAGCAGGGTACCTCGAGGGAGAAATAGGAGGCAGTATTTGCCAGGCAACCTGAGATCAGAAAAACTCAGATCCTCATGAATATGACTCAGTACACTGAGCCTGAATTTTGGGAATAGTGATATCCCTCAGTGTACTAGACTTATTTCTAGTCTAACCTTCACAACTATAATTGAGGGTAGATCTCACTGTGGAGAAGGGATGCACCTTCTGTATCACCAGCAACAGCTGCAGACCAATTGCCAACAATAGGTATATAAGCACAAGAGCCCTGTGTGTGTCAGTACCCTCCATTCATACCACTGGTCCTGCTTTTTGCCTAGTCCTCATAGCTATTATTTGGGGAAGCAACTCCTGTGGAAAGGGGACAAACTATGCCCTTCCTGTCATAGAGCCTACAAAATAGAGACAATAGGCAGAATTTACTAGGTGAGTTAAACCAGTATGACACCATCTTCACCAGCATCTCTCCTTGGACCTTGATGGAGAAGGGCAAGACCCTGCCCCCATTAACCTTGGGAAGATAAGTGCTTCCTGCCAATGTCTGTGGTCATCATTCTCTCCCTTGTGGAGAGGCAGCCTGCCCACTTCTCCTGCAGGTCTTATGGCCACATCCATTGAAGACCCAAAAAGAAAGTTCCTGCCACCAAATTCCTTGATTCTGTCAAATGTTTCAACATCAGAAACCAGTGGAAATAATATTTAAGAAGAGACGTTACCATCACCTTTATCTCTGTATGCTAAGGACCGTAGGTCATTTCTATTTTGCGTATAGCTAAAATCCACCATACCTGTCTCCTCCATTAAAATAGAAGCTCCTTGGGAATAGGGACTATTTTTACTTTCTTATTAGTAGCCTAGCACACAGCACAATGCTTTGTATATAATGATCACTTAATAAATGCTTCATTCATTTCACTAATCATTGTCATATCCTCACAGCTGTTGTTTCATGTGGCCCATCCCCAATATTCTGACTCTCATGCATCATAGTTATAGTACATCCAGGTATTCCCCAATTGCTAGGCACAAAGGTTTCTTTCAGCATCCTTTTAACACCATAAACAATGCAACTAGAAACTTCTCACAGTAACCAGACACACTTCCCCCCTTACAATAACATCATTAGGGCATATTATTTTATTAGTGGAATCATTCACTAAGAGACTTGAAAACTGAATTAAAGGGCACCCAATCTTAAACTGAGCCAAGCATCATCCTTGGGATTCCAGGTCTTCATTATTTAAGTCAACTTGAAGGAAATCTGAGAGATGAACCAACCTAATCGCCTCATTTTAGGGATGAGGAAACTGAAGCTTAGCGAGGTTATTCAGGAAGTTAGTTGAAATGTCAGGGCTTGAACCCAGGACTCCAGGTTTTCCATCCAAGTGAACTTTCTACCACAACGTACTATTTCCTTAAGACCTCAGTATTTAGAGCTCAGCACATTGTTGACAGTGTAAGTCTTAAATAACCATTTCTATGTGAGCAACTCATGTTGGAAGGATTTGGGTAAAAGTTTGATATTTTTGTATTCTTCATAATTTGGCAAGGAGGCATCCAGTGATTCAGTATATTGTGTTGTTCCATCCCATGGTGTTGGGCTAAAAGGATAGTAAATTCTTCTGGAAGTCTACCCCAAAGAGTCTATTATACATGTTGATGTAGTCATTTCATCAAATTCTCATTTGGAATTTCCTGGTTCCTGTTAGTTAGTTTGATGTGTGTGTGTGTGTGTGTGTGTGTGTGTGTGTGCATGTGTGTGTGTGTAGCTCATCAGAATTTCCTTTGATTCTATTGCAAATGAAACAATACCGACACATATTTTTTGACCACTTCCATTATTATGAAATTAGATTCCAAAATCTATTCCAATATAATCTACTGAAGAGTTAGTAAAAGTCTTTATTGTCAACATCAGGCTTGCATTTTCAGAAAATTGAACCACATTTTGAGTACACCATAACCACTTGGACCTTTATGTGTCTTTTGTATACATTTCTGTCCAAAGTTGTGGCTAATGAAACCCTTCCACAGTGACCCAGTTTAAAGAGAGGAGCACATAATGGAAATGAGGAGTCTAGAATTCTATTACTGGTTTTCAAGAGTGACTTTTTCTCCCTGAGAAAGTTTCTTTCTGGAAGTTTCTTTGGTGCCCTTTGATGGAATTCATTAATATGGTATCTGGGTTTGGTTGCTATTTAGTTAAAAGAGCAATCTAGATTGAATGCAGAAAAGGTATTGTCTCAGTAAATCATAGAAATATATTTCTGGAGATTCCAGATATAAAATGAAAGAGCTGAAGCAAGAACTCACCTGAACTCTCCCAAATTCCCCTGCAAACTACTTTAAAATAACTCTTCGGGCCAAATTCTGGAGTGGCAGAGACAACAAAAGGTCAGGTGAAACAATTTTCCAATTTTCCATAATAAGACAGCTTAGGATGTCAACAGGAAATCTGTCACACCAGGGTGGTAGTTGGGCTTGGAGCACAGTGTAGGCCTATAAAATAAAACAAAGCCAAAAGAATGAAAAAGTAGAATAAAATAACCTAATCCTAAAGAACGAATAGGTTAAAGAATAAAACATAGATGCAATCAATAATTTCATTAAGTAGATTGACAAACACAAGACAACATACCAAAATTTATGGAATGCAGTCAAAGTAGTACCTAGGGGAGGATTTCTATCTTTAAATGTTTAATTCAATAAACTAGAGAAAGAGAAGACCAATTAATTGGGCATGTGACTAAAAAAAAAAAACTAGGAAAATAACAAATTTAAAAACCACAAATTGGAAATCATAAGAATCAAAAGGGAGATGAATAAAATTTAAAGTAAGAAAACCATTGAACTAATATAATAAATAAAATTTGGAGTGGGATTTTTTTTGTTGGAAACAACAAAATAGATAAAACTTTAGTTAATTTGATTTAAAAAAACAGAAAAAAACCAAATTATCTGTATCAAGAATGATAAGGGTAAATTCATCACAAATGAAGAGGATATTAAAACAATTATTAGGAGCTATTTTGCTTAATTATATACCAACAAATTGAACCATATAAGTAAAATGGATGAATATTTACAAAAATATAATTGCTCAGATTAACTGAAGAGGAAATATATTTAACCCCATCTGAGAAAAAGAAATTGAACAAGTCATCAATGAGCTCCCTAAGGAAATAAAATCTCCATGGCCAGATAGATTTACGAGTGAATTCTGCCAATCATTTAAAAAATAATTAATTCCAATATTATATAAACTACTTGGAAAAATAGATGAAGAAGGAGTCATACCAAATTCCTTTTATGACACAATATGGTGCTGATACCTAAAGTTGGAAGAAAAAAAAAACAGAGAAAGAAAACAGATCAATTTCCCTAATGAATATTGGTGCAAACATTTAATATAAAAGATTAGCAAGGAGATAACAATAATATATTGTGAAGATCATGTTCTAGGAGAGAGAGGGATTTATACAGCCATGAAGATCTAGTTCAATATTAGAAAAAAATGTCAACAAAACTGACCATATGAATAACAAAACCAATAGAAATCAAATATGATTGTCTCAATAGGTACAGAAAAAGCTTTTGACAAAATTACTAGAAATATATAGAACTTTCCTTAAAATAAGTAGTATTTATCTAAAACCATCAGCAAGCATGATCTGTAAACTAGAAATCTTTCCAATAAGACCAGAGATGAAACAAAAATATCCATTTACTACCATTCTTATTCAATATTGCATTAGAAATGCTAATTATAGCAATGAGAAAAGAAAAAGAAATTGAAGGAAACAAAACTATCACTCTGTGCAGATGATATGATGGTATACTTGAAGAATCTAGAAAATTAGCTTAAAAAGCTAGTTGAAATAATTAGCAACTTCAGCAAAGTTCAAGGATATGCAATAAATCCACATAAATCATCAGCATTTCTACATATTACCAGCAAAGTCCACTAGCAAGAGATAAAAAGAAAAATTCCACTTAAAATAACTAAAAATGACATAAAATACTTGGGAGTCTTCTTGCTGGGACAAATCCAGGAACTCTATGAACATAATTACAAAACACTATTCAAACAACGAGTCAGATCTGCAAAATTGGAAAAATATTAATTGCTCCTGGGCAAGCCAAATCAATATAATAAAAATTGTACCTAAATTAATTTACTTTTTTGTGCCATACCAATCAAACTATTAAAAATTATTTTATAGAGCTAGAAAAAATAATAACAAAATTCATCTGGATGAAGGTCAAGAATATCAAAGAAATTAATGAAAAAAATTGTGAAGGAAGGTGGCCTAGCCATACTAGATCTCAAACTGTATTATAAAGTAGTAGTCATAAAAAGCAATCTGGTACTGGCTAAGAGATGGAATGGTGTACCCATGGAATAGACCCAGAGAATAGAATACACACTAGGTAATAACCACAGTCATCTAGAATTTGAGAAAAGCAAAGATACCAGCTTTGGGGACAAAAACTTGCTATTTGACAAAAACTGCTGGGAAAACTGGAAAGCAGTTTGATAGAAGCTAGGTATAGATCAATATCTCACACTGTATACAAAAGTAAAGTCCAAATGAGAACTTGATTTAGACACAGATAATGATACCATAAGCAAATTAGGGGAATATGGAATAGTTTCCTATTCATATCTATAGATAAGGGAAGAATTTATGATGAAGCAAGAGATTGAGACCATTATGGGATGTAAAATGGAAAATCTCAATTACATGACATTAACAAGTTTTTACACAAAGAAAATCTATGCAGTCAAGATGAGAAAGAAAGCAGAAAACTGTGGGACAGGGAATTCACAAGTTTCTTCAATAAAGGCCTCGTTTCTCAAATATATAGAGAATGGAGTCAACCTTACAAAAATATGAGTCATTTTCTAAGTGATAAATGATTAAAGCAATTTTCAGATGAATAAATCAAAGATATCTATTGTAAAGCAGTTTTCAGGGTCAAGCTATTATCTGTATTTTTAATTAAGCCTCCATGGTCCACCACAAACCCATTTGGTTTGTCTGCCATGGAGATGAAAATTACTCTTTTTATTATATCATCCAGTCCTCTGTAGGAAAGCCTTTATAATGTTAACTTTCCACGTTCTTTATCTGAATGGAATAAGGATAACGTATCATTTGATCCCAACTTTTCTCTCTCCATTTCATTGACTCAGAAGTGGGCAGGCAGGATGAATGAGGAAAATCCATTTTAAATCAAATGCCACTATACAATGAGAAATGCGGGCTTTGTGTAGACTTGGATTAAGAGATAACCTCAGATAAAAAGCAAATAATTCCCAGATCACAGTCCAGTTGAATTCAGTGTTTGGCTGAATTGTTGTTGTTTTTTTTTTGTTAAGCTCTACTCTTCTTCTCCCAACTAAGAGAACACAAACACAGCTTAATCTTTACAAATTTGTATGTTTGTCAGCACTCGACTAAAGGAAAAAATTAAGAAAAGGATTTCACTTAGAATATTATTAAACCTTTTCTCTATCCCCTTAAACCTTAATATCATGCCACTTGAAACTTGTCCTCAAGGCAAGAAGTTGAGATCTAAATTAGATGCCATTTCATGAAACCCTTTTGTGATTTCCGACATTCACTCACTTCTATGGACAGAGGCATAATTAGAGCAAAATAAACCTAGGGTGCTTTGACCCAGGTCATCAACATGAAGAGTTGCTTTTCCTCTAGAGTCACACTCCCTCTGAGAGGTTTGACTTCTTCCACCACCGTGGTCCAGAGGCTGCTGGCCCTGAGCCTCCATCTTTGTGGTCCTTTGATAGCTCATTTTATGAATCATGACTGAATGCATTGCAAATTTATTATATAATCTCAACTGGATAGTCACTGCAGCAAAGCAGGTGTTTTACACTCTCCTAATAAACTCCCTATTCTACTCACTACATTTGTTTTTCCAAACATTTTCATGCTTCCTCAAAGTTTCCACAGCTCTCTCTCTCTACTCTCTCAGTTGAAAATCTTGCTTTGTATTTTATCATAAAGATTGAGTCCATTTTCTTAGAGCTCTTTCTTCCCCCTCCTTCTTCATCCTACATCACCCAGATGCATTCTTCCACTAACTTCAGTCTTGTCTCACATGAAGAGATTGTCTTCCTTGCCAACACAATGCACACAATGTCCTTTTATGTGCACAAGTGATCCAATTACATCTTGTCTTCCCTGGCAGATTGGCCCTTCTACCATCACCATTCTCTCACTTATTTTCAATTTCTCCTGGTCTACTGGATGCTTACCTCCTGCCTACAAACATACCCATGGCTTTCCTATCCTCAAAATCTCTCACTCCACATGCTGGCTGTCCTCTCTCTTTCCTCCTTTTTGTGACTAAACTCACTGAAAGGGCCATCTACAATAGGTACTTGCATCTTCTTTACTTTTTAGTCTAGATTTTGACTTCATCATTTAACTGAAACTACTCTCTCCAAAGTTACTTATGATTGCTTAATTGCCAAATCTAATGACCTTTTCTTCATTCTCATCTTTTTTGATGTCACTGCAGACTTTAACACTGTTGATCACTCTCTTCTTTTTTATTCTTCTCTTAAATTTTTGTGGCACTACTTTCCTCTGGTTATACTCTTATCTCTCTTGCCACTCTTTCTAAGCCTCCCTTTCTGGATCTTCTTTCAGGTTATCATGAGCGTCCCATATGGCTCTAACCTGGGCCCTCTTCTTTCTCTATACTGTTTGACTTGATGTCATCAGCTCCCACGGACTCAGCTATCATCTCTATGCTAATGATTCTCAAATCTATCTAGCCATCTCTAACCTCTTAATTGATCTCCAGTCTCTCATTTCTAACTGCCTTTTGGATATCTCAAACCGGATGCTCCACATCCATCTTAAATTCAATATGTGCCAAACCAAACTCTTTCTCTTTCTCTTTCAAACCCTCCCATTTCCTAAGGTTCCTATTAATGTCAAGTGTACTACCATCCTCCCAGGCACCCAGGTTTGGACCCTCACCTTGACCTCTTACTCCCTATCATATTCTATGTGTTGCCAATGTCTGTCAATTTTACCTTCATAACGTCTTGTATATATGGCCCCATCTTTCCTCTGACACAGCCACAAGCCTAGTGCAGGTCCTCATCACCTCATGGCTACACTGTTGCAATAGTTTTCTGGTTGTTCTCCTGACACAAGTCTCTGCCTAGTTCAGTCAGTTGCCGAAGTGATTTTCCTATCATCTGACCATGTCATCACCATCCCCAATTCAATAAACCCCAGTGGTTCTCTTTCATAACTTGGATTAAGTATAAAATCCTCTGTTTTACACTCAAAGCCCTTTATAACTTATTCACTCCTTCCATTGTTCTTACACCTTATACACAATCAGTACTCTGCCAGCCAGTAATGCTAGTTCCCTTGATGCTATTCAAATCAATAATTCATCTTCCAATTTTGGCCATTTTCACTGGCTGCCTCCCCATACCTGGAAGACTTTCCTTCCTTGTCTCTTCTGTCTGACTTCCTTAACTTACTTAAAGTCCCAGGAAAATTTCACTTTTAAAGAAAGCCTTTCCCAATTTCCATTAAGTGCATTTCTTCTCTCATTATCTCTATTTTTTTCTGTATATGGCTTGTTTGTACACTAGGTTGTGAGCTCCTTGAGTGCAGGTATTGTCTTTTGCCTTTTCCAAAAAAAAAAAAATGTCCCCAGTTCTTAGGCTAGTGTCTGGCATGTAATATGTGCTTCATAAACATTTATTGATCCCTCTTCCTTACCTAATCTCAGCTGCCATATCCAGAGTCTACTAACGGTGTTACTCTTTCCTAGGCCCACATTTCCTTGAACCCCCATCAGATTGTACCTGCTTATTTCTTTTGTGCCATTCCCCTAAATTTTTTTCAAAGAAGAAAAGTTATTAATTATACCTCTGTCTTTTGGTGAAATTTGAGGCTTAGAGAGTGGTGGTCAGGAAAAAATTCGTTCATTCAAGTGGAAAGGTCAATGACTAGGAAAAGCTCACTGCAAAGAGCACCTCAGTGACATGAGGACCAAGGACAGTGCCCCAATTCCACTACTGGGAAGAGAAGGCAAGAGGCATTCTGCCTTAAGAGCACTCAGTGAACTGCACCAGGGCAGAAGGGGAGGTGTCCAGA
>CM053592.1:82387324-82413195 GCA_028646515.1 Pseudochirops corinnae
ACAGAAAAAGGATATTTTACTGAGGGCTGGTCCAATCAGGGAGGGCTCCATGGAGGAGGTGGGACTTCATGCTGAACCTAGAATCAGACTAAATAATGTGTGTGTGTGTGCGTGTGTGTGTGTGTGTGTGTGCATGCAACTTTTCAGGGAAATTATATAATATCTATCTCTCTTGGAAGATAATGAATAGACCATGTTTTCTGGAATGGGGGGTAACTTACAGAGGAATAGTGAAAGATGAGATTGGTCAAATAATGGGGGTGAAATTATAGAAGGCCTTGGAAGTTAGGCTAAAGAGTCTGAATACCTATCCTGTAATGCTCATTGGTAAGGAAGGGTGACGGAGGGGAGAGGAGATGATATCTTGATACTGCTATTTGTCCATGCAATTTTTTAAATTTTAAGAGCATACCCACTGGGCAAATAACTCATGACCCTGTGGTTGGGAAATGTGTGCAGACTACACTGTATCTTGGGTATGTCTGTCTGTCATGTGTTAGGTGCTTATTAAGATCAAGAGCTGAACCAGTCAAAAGATCTGGCCTAAAGACCATATTTCAGGAGCTCAATCAGGACAGAAGGCAAAGTAAGAGGCAAAGCAGCTTCAAGAAGATCCAGAGTCTACCAATCTTTTGGGAAAGATGAGGTGACATGAGATTTAAACCAGAGGGTAGATAATTTGGAACCCAAAAGGGAAAAATCATTTTTGCCTAGGAGTTTGAGAGGCAGGATAGACTTTTTAAACCTATAGTCATGAGAACGGATCCTGAAATGAATGAACTTGGAACACACAAAGAAATGAAATCCCAGGTTAAACCTCAGACTCTTAAATTCCAGGTTGAAGAGTGGAAAAGCAGACTGTGAAGGGAAACCTTGGCATCCAATTCAAGAGCCATGGAAACAAAATGAAACTAACATCAATCGTTGGACTGAGAGTAAAAAGTATACATAAGGAGGGAACTAGGGAAGACAGTCTGGTACAATGTAAAGGGCACTGGATGTGGAGTCACAGGACCTAGCTATGTGACTTCAGGCAAATCAATTAATCTCTCTGGGGCTAGTTTTATTTACTAATTTTTAAAATGAGGGAGTTGAATTTAGATGACCTCTAAAGTCCTACCAACTTTAAATTATGATCCAATTATCTCTAAATAGAGTAATGTTCTATATCTGACCTTTAAGAGCAGGATTAAACAACATAAACTAATGTTTTTGTTAATATATTTCTATTCTACACCCTGTCTCTATCGAACATTCTCTCTAGGAATAGGATATATAAAATAAGAATGTTGTATTATATATACTCTAATATATCTTCTGACTCTGAATTTGGGGTGGCATGATGCCTGAAGTTTATAATAATAATTTTTCTTAAAGTCACCTAAATGATTGGAATATTGTTACTGGAGAGGTGGAGTACAACAGGAATAAAAATAAAGAAAGAAAAAAGGGTTAAAAAGAAAAAAATAATTCTAGTCACTGGTCTTTCTCCAGCTGGAGGGCTGGAGATTAGGGGATCCCAGAAAGGTAGGAATAATGGTGGCAACTTGAAGCCTAAACATATACCAATAAACAGATACATGGGCTTAGTGATAGAAAAAAAAATGGTGAGGCTATAGAGTTCAGGAGGCCTGTGGCTTCCCAGGGTACCAGAATTTCAGCACCTTAGCCAGGTCAGAGGGCTAATCCTCAGCTGAATCAGCACTGCCTAAGAATAGCACCCATCAAGGCACTCCCCTGAGTTATTCTCTGTTGCCATTATGGACCAATGAGGGCAGCAAGAAATGGGAGATTTAAAGAGGAGGAAGAGTGGACCGATTACTATTTGTGAAAATATATAGCAGTTTCGACTGCATCTCAAACCTCTATGGTTTATGCAGCACCATGCCTTACATTGTAAGTGATTACATTGTAGAGTTCCTTAGGATCTTTCCCTGATGTCACAGTGTATCTCCCAGGCTACCAACTATTGGGAAGGTTTCCAGCAGAGCTGTGTGTGCATCTGTTTCCCTTTCTTCCTGAGCATGCCATATGTTGCAATTATATTTGATATCTTCCTATTACCTGGTAGGCTCAGTCTTTTGATATTAAATCAGTTTATAATGAGTCTATAAAGCTTTCAAGAGGCAGCCTAAGACTTTATCTTTGCTATGTCATTTGTCTAAGATTCTGCATCATTGATCTTGAAACTGATAATGTAGAACTTAGAAGTAATATTCACAGACCATGTAAGTTTCTAAGCAGGGAGGTAAGCTATACAAAGTAATGGCTTAAAAACATTAATATGACAGTGACATGTTGCGTGGATTGGAGAAGGGAGAGTTGTATGGAGGTTGGCAAACCAATATGATTACCATTGCAATAGCCTAAATATGATGACCTCTTTAGTAGCAGTGGAAATGGAAAACACAACAAATCTATCATTTTAGCTGCGTAATTTAAAAACATGTATCCTTGTGGCAAGTTGAAGATAATCTATAAAAGTTTTGGTTAATTATTTCAAAACTTTGAATGCTTATTAAGTTGACTTTTGTTGTATCTGTCTAATGGAAAGAAGACTGAACTTATACTGAATAATGGCACCCATCCGAGGATGGAGATAATATCAACAATCCTGAGTAAAAGCAAAAAGTCAACAAAACCATAACAGGTAAGATTAATCTTAGGGCCTGAGCAGTTTAAACAACTTATGACAATTGTTGAGCTGAAAGCATCTATAGGCTTTTACACTGAAGTAAACTAGACCTGCCCACATGATCTCTCCATTAAGCCACAGATGTGGTAGTCTCCTGATTATGTCTTCATTCTCTTGGATAGAAATGAAAGTCAGTGGGAATTCCATAGTAGAAATTTCTGGGGTCTAGAAGCATAGGCTGTAAACAGTCATTCTCATACCTAATTGGATTTGCACCACTACTCAACAACTGCCAATATTTCGAGCCATTATACTAAGACATTTTCATAGAATAAGAGTTCATGCATATATATGTGTGTGTGTGTGTGTGTGTGTGTGTGTGTGTGTGTGTGTGTGTGTGTGTGTGTGTGTGTATACCTGGCTAAGGGGGGATCTGTGTGCTTTAAAAAAAGGCATACATGACTTAGAAACTCCTCCATCCCAAGGAGCTTCCATTCCTGCTTAGAGACCACTACCTAACTTTATTCTTCTATGTAAATTTGTGCGTCTAGAACTTTGGACTTCAGACATTGGTCCAAAGGAGATGGGCTCTGGATTTTGTGTTTTCAAGAGAATAGGAACTCTTGGTGGGGCCTTTCCTTTGTCTAGGAGCAATGAAGGAGAGTCACATGAACTGATCAAATAGTTGGAATCAGTAGTGACTTATAAAAAAACAAGTCACAGATTAATCTGACTAGGCACATACCTGAAAGTGTGGCTTTGTGGATTCTACCTTACTGCCCCTACTCTCTACAATAGTGGAAGATTGCAGAAGTCCTCTCACCATCAAGAACCTTGTTCTGCAGGCAAAAATCCTTTGGGAAAGTTATAAGATACATAGACAGTAAGTAAATGTTAGACCCAAGACATGAAATAAAAAGACTAGTTATAGCATGTTCTGGAATCTACCTACACTAAACTGAATGAGGTTGAGCAATTCACTTATTTGGTTCTCTGTAGGTTCTCTGGATGTGGATAGCATTTTCTGTCATGAGAGTTTTGGAATTGTCTTACATCCTTGTAATACTGAAAGAGTTAAGTCTATCACAGGTGATGATCCCACGATGTTGCTGTTACTATGTACAGTGTTCTCTTAGTTCTGCTCATTTCACTCAGTATCAGTTCATGTAAGTCTGCTCATAATTTCTTATATCACATTAGTATAACATTACCTTCATATACCACAACTTGTTCATCCATTCCCCAATTGATGGCCATCCCCTCAATTTCCAATTCTTTTCTACCACAAAAAGAGCTGCTATAAATATTTTTGTACCCATATGTCCTTTTATCTTTTTCACAATCTGTTTGGGATACAGACTCAGTAGAGGTATTACTGAATCAAAGGGTATGTACAGTTTTAGAGTCTTTTGGGCATAGTTCCAAATTGTTCTCCAGAATGGTTAGATAAGTTCACAATTCTACAACTCCATGAACAGTGTATTAGTGTTCCAATTTTCCCAAATCTCCAACACTTAAATTTTCCTTTTCTGTGATATAAGTCAACCTGTTAAGTGTGATGTGGTACTTCGGATTCTTTTCATTTGTATTTCTCTAATCAGTAGTGATTCAGAGCATTTTTCCTATATTATTATAGATACCTTTAATTTCTTTTTCTGAAAACTGCTTGTTCTCATATTCTTTGACTATCAATTGGAAATAGCTTGTATTCTTATAAATTTGACTCAGTTCTCCATATATTTTAGAAATGAGGCCTTTATCAGAAATACTGGATGTAAAAATTGTTTCCCAGCTTTCTGTTTCTCTTCTGATCTTGGTTGCATTGGTTTTGTTTGTGCAAAACCTTTCAAATTTAATGAAATCAAAACTATCTATTTTGCATTTCACAATGTTCTCTATCTTTTGTTTGGTCGTTAATTCTCCCCTTCTCCATAGATCTGACAGGTAGATTATTCCTTGATGTCCTCATTTGCTTATGGTATTACCATTTATGTCTAAATTCTGTACCCATTTTGATCATATCTTGATGATATATTAGTCTATGCCTAATTTCTGCTATACTATTTTCTAGTTTTCCCAGCAGTTTTTGTCAAATAGTGAGTTCTTATCTCAAGAGCTGGAGTCTTTGGATTTATCAAAAGCAGATTACTATAGGAACTTATTCCACTAACCTATTCCACTGATCCACCACTCTATTTCTTAGCCAAATAGTTTTGATGATTGCTGCTTTATAACATAGTTTTAGATCTGGTATGGCTAAGCTATATCCCTTTGTATTTTTTTTCATTAATTCTTTTGATATTCTTGACCTTTTGTTCTTCAGATAAATTTTGTTATTATTTTTGTAGCTCCATAAAATAATTTTTGGTAAGTTGGTTGACATGGTACTAAATAAGTAAATTAAGTATAATTGTCATTTTTATTATATTAGCTTGATCTTCCCATGAACAATTGATAGTTTTCCAGTTGTTTAGATCTGACTTAATATGTGTGAAAAGTGTTTTGTAGTTGTGTTCAATTAGTCCCTGGGTTTGTCTTTACAGGTAGACTTCCAAATATATTATATTTCCTAGAGTTACTTTAAATGGAATTTCTCTTTCTATGTCTTGCTGCTGGGATTTGTTGGTAATATATAGATATGCTGATGATTTATGTGGGATTTTCTTATATCCTGCACCTTTGCTAAAGTTGATAATAATTTCAAGTAGTTTTTTAGTTGATTTTCTAGGATTCACTAAGTATGCCGTATCATTGCAAAGAGTGAAAATTTTGTTTCCTCATTGCTTATTCTAATTTCTTCAATTTCTTTTTCTTCTCTTATTGCTAAAGCTAACATTTCTAGTGCAATTTTGAATAATAGTTGTATTAATGAGCATACTTGGTTTTACCCTGATCTTATTAATAAAGCTTCTAAATTGTCCCCATTACATATAACACTTGCTAATGGCTTTTGGAGAGTTACTATTTATCATTTTAAGGAAAATTTGATTTGTTCCTATGCTCTGAAGTGTTTTTTAATAGGAATGAATCTTGTATTTTGTCTAAAGCTTTTTCTGCATCTATTGAGATAATTATATGTTTTCTATTAGTTTTATTATTGATATGATTAATTATGCTGATAGTGTTTCTAATATTGAACCAGCCCTCCATTTCTGGTATAAATCCTACCTGATCATCGTGTGTTATCCTTGTAATTAATTGCTATAATATTTTTACTAATATTTTATGTAAAATGTTTGCATCAATATTCATTAGGGAAATTGGCCTGTGGTTTTTTTTTTTTCATTGTTTTTCTTCTTCCTGGTTTAGGTTTCAGCACCATATTTGTGCCATCAAAGAAGTTTGGTAGAACTCCTTATTCACCTAATTTTCCAAATGTTTTATATAGTACTGGAATTAAATATTCTTTAACTATTGGGTTGAATTTATGTGTAAATTCATCTAACCCTGAAGATTTTTTTCATAGGGAGTTCATTGATGTTATTAAGTATTTAATTTCTTCTTCTGTTAATCTGGACAATTTATATACTTTTTGTAAACATTCATCTATTTTAATTAGATGATCAGATTTATTGGCATATACTTGGGCAAACTAGTTCCTAATTATTGCTTTAATTTCCTCTTCATTGGTAGTAAATTTACCCTTTTCATTTTTGATAATGGAAATTTGGTTTTCTTCCTTTTTAAATCAAATTAATGAAAAATTTATCTATTTTATTACTTTTTCATAAAACCAGATCTTAGTTTTATTTATTAGTTCAATGGTTTTCTTAGTTTCAATTTTATTAATCTCTCCTTTGATTTTCTAAATTTCTAATTTGGTATTTAATTGGGGATTTTTAATTTGTTCCTTTTCTAGTTTTTTTAGTTGCATGCCTAATTCACTGATCTCCTCTTTCTCTATTTTATTCTGTCAGGCATTTGAAGACACAAAATTTCCCCTAAATACTGTTTTGGCTGCATCCCATAAATTTTGGCATGTTGTCTAATTATTATCATTTTCTTTGATGAAATTATTATTTCTATAATTTGTTTTGTTGTTTGACCCACTTATTCTTTAAGATTAGAATATTTAGTTTCCAATTAATTTTTTTTTATCAATCTTTCCATAGTCTTTTATTATATATAATTCTTGTTGAATCATGATCTAAAAAACATACATTTAATATTTCTTCCTTTCTTTGGTTGTGAAATTTTTTTGTCCTAATACATGGTGATTTTTTTGTGTAGGTGCTATGTACTGCTGAGAAAAAGGTATATTCATTTCTGCATCCATTTAGTTTTCTCCTGAGGTCTATCATATCTAACTTTTCTAAAATTCTATTCACCTCATTAACTTCTTTCTTGTTTATTTTGTGGTTACATTTATCTAGTTCTGAGAGAAGGAGGTTGAAGTCACCCACTAGTACAGTTTTGCTGTCTATTTCTTCCTGTAACTCACTTAATCTCTCCTTTAAGAATTTGGATGCTATACCACTTGGTACATATATGTTTAGTATTTACATTACTTCATTGTCTATGGTACCTTTTAATAAGATGTAGTTTCCTTCCTTATCTCTTTTAATTAGATCTATTTTTGCTTTTGCTTTGTCTGAGATCAGGATTGTTACCACTGCTTTTATTCCATTTTACCTTTACTCTGTGTGTGTTTCTCTTCTTCAAGTATGTTTCTTCTAAACATCATATTCTAGGATTCTGTTCTTTAATCCACTCTGTTATCCACTTCTATTTTATAGGAGAGTTCATCCCACCCACATTCACATTTATCATTACTAACTGTGTATTTTCCCCCATCTTAATCCTATTTTTCCCCTGTTTATACCTCTCCCTCTCTCTCTCTCCCTCTCTTTCTTTCCCTCTCTCTCTCTCTATCTTTCTCTCTGTTTCTCTCCATTCACTCTGTCCCTTTCCACCAGTGTTTTGCTTCTGACCACCACCTCCCTCAATCTGCCTTCCCTTCTGTCATTCCCACCCCCTTTTCTTTTCACTTTCTCCTCCTGCTTTCCTATAGGGTAAGACAAATTTCTATACTGAACTGAGTATGTATGTTATTCCCTCTTTGAGCCAAATGTGATGAGAAAAAGGTTCAAACAATGCTCACCTCCTACCTTCTTTCCCTCTACTAGAATGTTTTTTGCTCTTCTTCATATGATGTAATCTACCCCATTCTGCCTCCCCCTTTCCTTTTGTCATGGTACAATTTTTTTTAAATTTCATCACATCAAAATCATCTCATCCCCACACACTCTGTCTATGTTATACTGTCTAATTGCCCTAATTGAGAAACAGTTCTCAAGAGTGACATATATATCATCTTCCCATGTACGGATGAAAACAGTTTGCCCTTATTGATTAACATGTTGTTGTTTTTTTTCTTTTCTGTTTATCCTTTTTATGTTTCTCTTGAGTCTTCTATTTGAAGACTTCTATTTTATGTTCAGCTCTGGTCTTTTCCTCAGGAAAGATCAAAAGTGTCCCCCATTTCATTGAATAAGCCATTTCCCCTGCCCTCCCCCCCGAAATATCATGCTCAATTTTGTTGAGTAGTTGATCCTTGGTTGTAATCCAAGCTACTTTGTCTTCCAGAATATCATATTCCAAGCCCTCTGATCCTTTAATATAGAAGTTGCTAAATCCTGTGTAATCCTGACTGTGGCTCCTTGATATTTGAAGTATTTCTTTCTGGCTGCTTATACTATTTTCTCCTTGGCCTTATAATTCTGGAATTTGGCTACAATATTCCTTGAAGTTTTCATTTTGAGATCTCTTTCAGCAGATGATTCATGGATTCTTTTAACCTTCTGGTAGTGGTATATCAGGGCAGTTTTTCTTGATAATTTCTTGAAGGATGTCATCCAGGCTTTATCATGGTTGCCAGGCAGTGATTATTAAATTATCTCTCCTGGATCTATTTTCCATAAAGACTTGTGTGTGAGGATCTCAGTGGCATATGAGATTAGTGTAGCAGATGGATAGGCCACTGGCCTTGGAGTTTTGAAGAACTGAGTTTGAATCCCACTTTATATAGTTACTAGCTGTGTGTTCATGTTAACTAATCTGTAAAATTGGTATAACAAGATATAACAAGAGCATTTTTGGTAGGAGAAAGTGAAATGTTTAAAATGTTTTGCAAAATGTAAGATGCCATTTACAAGATAGTTGTCATTACTTTCCTTCCTCTTCTCTCTTTCCATCCCTCCCTGCTTCCCAATCACTGTTTTCTTTAGCATTATTTTTTAAAATTTTCAGTGAAGAATTAAATTTCCCTCCCCCTCTATGCACTCATTCCCTAGGTCCATTCCTTGTTTGTTTATAAGGAGCTGGCTGGGTCATGCTAATTGACTCAGCTACCCTCAGGTTCTCAGTCCTTGGGCTGTCTCCTTTCTGGTACACCAGTTCTCTGTATGCACTCTCTCTCTCTCTCTCTCTCTCTCTCTCTCTCTCTCTCTCTCTCTCTTTCTCTCTCTCTCTCTTTCACACACACATACACACACACACACAGCTGCCTAGGCCTGGGCACAGATAGACCCAGGGACTTATGAATTGACAGTTGCTGGGCAGCACACATTTTCTTCTGAACTTCCATGACACATACCCTGGGTCTCCCTGGACCCAAAATAAATAATCATCCATCAGCAACTCAACCCCTGGATCACTAATATAACATAAGAAAGTCTCCTCTCAGCTGTCACTCACTGTTGCTAGCAGGAGGAAATTGCCCTTGGGCAAAAAATGTGCAGCCAGCTGCTATGTTTGCCAGAAAGGGAGCGTTGGGAAGGAGTTTATATAGCCAGCTATTCACCACTCCAAATGCTTCTCTTCTTTCTTGGCTTAAACTGGCTTTGTTGCCAGTCAGTAGAAGAGAAACTGATAAAATGATCTTTAACTGACCTTTCCTGTTAGCCCTCTCTTCTTTCTTTTCTTTTCACTGCCCTCTCACAGTCATCACATTATTAATAATGATTATAACTCACATTTTCATGGAAATCCAAAGTTTAACAAGATTTTCTTCATATGATCCTAGAAGGTAAGCATTATATCAATCCCATCTTACAGAGAAGAAAACTGAGACTCATAAAGTTTAAGTGACCTAATCTTGGTCATTCAGTTAGTGAGCAGCAGAGCCAGTATTTGAACCCAGGGTTCATAAGTTCAAATCTCCCCAAATGGCACAGTAGATACAACATTGGACCTAGAATCAGGCAAACCTGACTTCAGAGCCTGTGTCAGGTACTTTTTAGCTGTGTGGCCCTGGGCAAACTCTAGAGCTTAAGAATCCTTATCTGTAAGATGGAGATAAAAATAGCTGCCTCATAAAGTTGTTGTGAAGATTGAATGAGATAACACATGTAAAGTGTTATATAAATTCTAGCTATTGTTATCATTGTTGCTTTGTACTCTGTCCAACTTCGGGTGCTGAACTAGGAAAATTAAACATTTTACAATTTCTTCAAGTTTTATTCTAGGTATGTACAATACTAATGAATTTCTACAGGCACCCACATTTTGCCACAATTTTCCACAAGCTTTCACAACTGACAGTTTCAAAGGCCTTGGTCAGATTGTTGAACATTGTATACAGACCTCAATTCTGCTCCTGCCATTTCTCATGGAGTTGTTGGGTAGCGAACACCATATCATCTATGCTTTAGCTCATTCTGAAGTCACACTGGTTCTCTTGTGAGAGAACAAGCAAGAGCTGTTTGTTTTTCAGATCTACTGGATTTTGCGTTTGTGCTCATAAGGATGCACATATTCCATGTACCACTGATTAGTGGAATCATCTTTTCAAAAGTTTTCATACTGTGTTTGTGTGTGTGTGTGTGTGTGTGTGTTTGACCTCACGGCGGGATTCTTGCCTACTGAGGTAAACAGGCCAGACTTGCATGAAGCAGACTCTTTTTAGAGCACCTTTTCTAGCCCCTTCCTCACACCAGAAGGTGAGCAGTGGGGGCAGCTAGGTAGCACAGTGAATAGAGCACCAGCCCTGGAGTCAGGAGGACCCAAGCTGAGAGAGAAACTCAACCCCTGTGATTATCATAGGACAAACTATTTCTTTACCTTTATAGAGACAGACAATGGAGACATCCTCGAACTCCTGAGGGATAACCTCCTCTTGCTATGTAACCTAGAAAATATCCGTTTTTGTATGAGCAGTCGACCTCCTTGTTTTGTAAATCATAGGACAGAATCAGCATTTGCCACAGGAGAGGAGCTGAATAGAATTCAAAACCTCTTCTTCAGTTGGAAGTTTGGCTAGAGAGGGATTGACTTCAACCTGAGGTATATGGTAAATGGCTTGAGGGAATGATGATGGTCTGTTGACAATGTTACAGAAGTATTCCTCCAATCTATCCAGGATCATGCCCTTATCACTAATCATTGTGGCTCCATTACTATTGAGTAATTGAGATGTACCATAAGGCTTTGGTCCATAAATAGCCTTCAGGGTATCATAAAGTGCTTATTGATTGCTGGCAAAATTCTTGCCAGAGTCCTCCTTAATAGGTTTATCCTTTCACTGGAAGATGGCAAGCATAACACTGAAGGATCTACCTTCTTACTGAGGTAAGACTCCTGTATGTCTCTAAGCTTCACTTGTACTTTACTTTTGATGGAGTTAAACACTGCTTTCTTAGACACAGATGAACTATCTTGCCAGTAAACCCTCTGGAGTTCCTTTTTTTTTTTTTTTTTTTGGTTAGCAGCTTCTGAATTTCCCCATAATTTTCATCAAACCAATCTCAATGTTTGGGAGTGTTCTAACCCAGATGACTAAATACAGTGCTGTACACCAAATCACTGAAAGCTGTTCATTTCTTTTCTGTTTCACTGTTGTCAACTGCACATTAACTCAGCTTTTCCTCTAAGGTAGCAATGAAGTATTTCAACTAAAAAAATCCTCTAATCTGTTGATGTTAATTCTTCTGACAGTTGTCTTGCATTGGGGCCATCACTCTTGTTGAATGTGAATATTTAGCTTGAAGAGCATGTCTATGATCAGTCTAGCATTCTGTAGCACACATAGCTTTCACCACCCTCACATGTCTCTTCTACTTACAATGACATAGTCTATTAAATGCCAATGTTTGCTACAGGAGAGCATCCACAAAGCTTAGGTAAACAGAAGACAGCATTGGTGATAAGAAGGTCATGAGATGCACAAGTTTTTGGTAGTATTTGATCATTACTGTTGCTGTTTTCAAATCCATTCCTCCCTAGGATGCTCCACCGTCTCTGGTTGTCTGTGCCTACTGTTGCATTAAAGTCACCCAGAATTATAAGCTTGTCCTTTTTTGGCACATTGATGATGATGGTCTCAAGAACTTCACAAATTTTTTCTTTCATAAGTCAAGATTTGTCATGGTGGTAGCATAGGCACTGATAATGATGGAGTGGCACTTTCCTACAAGTGACAATAGCATTGTAATGAGACTGTCATTCACTCCTTTTGGTAGACATACAAACTTTTTGATTAGATTAATTTTGATTGTAAAATCTACACCAGCTTCACAGAACACTCCCTTTCACTTGTAGCCACACCAAAAAACCATGTATCACCTCTGACTTCAGTAATCTGGTCTTCATTTGCTCACCTTTTTCATACAGGGCTGCTATTTGGATGCAATATCTACTGAGTTCTCTTGTGAGAGAACAAGCAAGAGTTGTTTGTTTTTCAGATCTACTGGATTTTGTGTTTGTGTCCATAAGGATGAACATATTCCATGTACCACTGATTAGTGGAATCATCTTTTCAAAAGTTTTCATACTGTGTGTGTGTGTGTGTGTGTGTGTGTGTATGTGTGTTTGACCTCACGGCGGGATTCTTGCCTACTGAGGTAAACAGGCCAGACTTGCATGAAGCAGACTCTTTTTAGAGCACCTTTTCTAGCTCCTTCCTTACACCAGAAGGTGAGCAGTGGGGGCAGCTAGGTGGCGCAGTGAATAGAGCACCAGGCCTAGAGTCGGGAGGACCTGAGTTCAAATGTGACCTCAGACACTTGACACACTTACTAGCCATGTGACTTTGGGCAAGTCACTTAACCCCAATTGCCTTCCAAAAAGCAAAAAAAAAAAAAAAAAAAGGTGAGCAGCATGGTCCTTAAAATGCTGCTCACATACCCAGGAGGCTGCCAAATCCTAGGGCTGCTTCCACTAAAGAGACAACCCTATGTCCTGGGATGCCTGCATGCAGGTTTGTGACTACATCTCCCGATGTATCTGTACTTACTGTTTCATCACTTTCCTATTACCATGGGACTTGAGGCAGGTAAAAATGGTAAAATGGTATGGGTGATGTCTTTTGATTCATGCATAAATTTGATTTAAGTGAGGCAGAGTTACACAGTAGCCTCATTTTTTCTTCCATAGTCATCAAAATACAGTGGCAAGACAAAATACAAGATGACTGGTCATGACTCAAGATGCAGGGTGGATAATCTTGGCATCTCTGAGGTATAACCAAGTTCTAAGCACCTGCTTCATTTGCCTTCATGGCCACTGGAACTGGGGGAAGTCTTCACAAGCTTGGGGTAGATTACTCCCCTAACTCACCAAAGGGTTTGTGACTCCTCAGTTACCCTCAAGTTTGTTTAACCTATCTGCCAAAATTACTTATTGGGGTGTGGCAATTTCACATGCTTCAGCTTCTTGGAGCCACAGGTGAGAGTTGGGTGAATCATGTGGACACTAAAGGTGGAAAGCAACCCTGAAGAGGGCAAAACAGCTAGGATTACAACCAAGAATAACCTACCCAGCAATGCTGAGTAAATCCTTCAGGGAAAAAGTGGATATTTAATGAAATAGAGGACTTTCAAGCATTCATGGTAAAAACACTACAGCTGAATAGAAAATCTGACATCCAAACACAAGACTCAAGAGAAGCTTAAAAGGATAAATATAAAATAACAATCATAAGGGATTCGATAAAGTTAAACTCTTTATATTCTTATATGGGAATATGATACTTGTAACTCCTGAGAACTTTAACAGTGAAAAGAAGTATACATAGATAGAGTACATAGAAGTGAGGCAAATATGTTGGAATGACTTACAAAACAACAAAACAAAGCAAAAAAACCCAAAGGGGTGAGAAAGAGGGATTCATTGAAAGAAAAGGGAAGGGAGAAGAAAAAATGATGATCAACTGTAAAAAATTTGGCTACTCTGATCAGCGCGATGATCTAAGACAATTCCAAAGGACTCATAATGGAAAAAATGTTATCCACTTCCAGAGAGAGAGAACTGCTAAACTCTGAGTGCAAATTGAATTATAATTTTCTTACTTCCTTTATTTTTCTTACTTTAAAAAATATAGATAATATAGAAATATATTTTGCATAATTTCAAATCTATAATTGATATTACATTGCTTTCTCAATGGTTGTGGGAGGGTGTGGGAAGGAGGGAGATAATTTGGAACTCAATTAGAAAGAAAAGATTGTAAAAATAGTCAATTAAAATCCTTAGGGCACTGACACATTGTGTTTGGCTAGCAAATTTTTTCCCTGTCTCAGTCTAATCAATCAATTTGACGTCTGTTAAGTATTTCTTGAACACCAGCAGTTCCAGAAATGTTCTATGTACTCTAAAGGATGGAAAAAATCTGTAAACTGTGAAATCTATATTCAACAATTTTTCAATCTAGTTGTAAGGACAAGGTGAATGCATATGAGCTTGAATATGAGAAGAAATGTATAGTAGATACTAAGTTTTCATCTTCATGACTCCTTTTCTCACATATGATACTCAATCTCTTATCTATGTGCCATTGCAGTGGCTGTTCCTTAGGCCTGGAATGCACTCCTTCATATCATAGAAACCCTCTCTTCCTTCAAGACACAGCTTAATTTACACTTTCCATATGAAAATTTTTCTGATCCCTAAACTACTAGGGTCTGTTTTTCCCCAATCTCTTTAGTACTTATTTATCTTGCAATTGCATTTATTTTATTTTTATTTTTTGCATATATTTATATGTGCACTTGAAGAATGTAAGCTCCTTGAAAGTGTGAATTATTTCATTTTTTACCCTTAGCACAATACCAGACATGAAAATGTTTGCTGATAGAATGATTGAGTGGCAAAAAACTGCATGTGCTATGAATTCACAGGAGGTATCATGATGGACTGGACGATCAGAGAAGGCTTCATGGAATTTGATTTAGGGCCTGAACAATAGGTAGAATTTGCCCATGGTGGGTGAGAGAGATATCCAATCAATTAATAAACAATCATATGTCTTCCAGTACGCTAATTTTAATATTTTTTCTATTACCAAATTAAGAGAACACAAAATATCTTCAGAATATTCACATAGAATCCATAGGACTTTAAAGAAAAAAGAAATGAAATCAAAGAAGAGGAAATTTATCAATTGGCCCTTTCCCTTATTGTCTCCCTGATCTTTTGGACTTTTTTTTGCAAATGCTAAAGCATTATATAGATTTTACTAGACTGTCAACTCAGAGTTGTACTTACATTTTGATATCCCTCAGAATTTAGCTAGATACTTGAGAAATGTTTGCTAGAAAAAATGAAAAGAATATTTTTATATGGATCAGAAATGAAATATAAGCCTGGTAAAATGCAGTCTTTGAGGACAAGAATTGTTTTTACATTTACCTGGTACTTGTTACATAGCAGGTATTTAATAAAAGTGGGCTGAATTAAATCGAGTTGAACTGTATACAATGCCCATGCAAAGTTCGGATTTAGTCCAAAGTCAAATTGAGCCGCAAGAGTTGGACTAATGTCAAATTTTATTAAGAACAGAAATTCACCCAGTGAATTTACAAGCCAGTGAATGACATTCCTGCACTAATCTTCTATTTGCAAAGAATATTTACCCAGAATCTCCATAGAAAATGGAGAAGTGTCCTTTTTCCAGGAACAAGTCTAGATCTATGGAATTTGCTCAGAACTAAGTGAATAGTTATTGACAGGTGAAGTCTTCATGTGTGAGAGATCTCAGAATGAAGTCTGATCATTGCCTGCTTTGAGCATATCTGAGTTAAGTGTAATTAATGTTTCAGAAAGCTTTTAGAAATGTTGTTACCTTCTCTTTTTTGCTTTCCTGGGAACTTTGGGCATTTTCCAATGTAGCCCCCATACTAACAGCTTCCTATTTCCACTGCTTTTATTGAGAAATTGATTCAGGCAGTGATGGCTTGTCCATCAGATTGTGTGTCTGGATAAAATAACATTTATGGGAGAAACATACACATTTTCTCCCCTTTAATTTCCCATATGATGATTTAATTCAAATAATGTTTATTAAATGCAAACCTCACGAGAAAATGGTTACTCCAGAGAACAATAGGGCAAGATTGTTCCCTATCTTAGGAAGTTGTGACCAAGAAATTGGCAAATTCCCCAAGAAACTAAGAAATTAAGTTATCAATGATTGTGAAAAAATCCTCTCTTCAAACACAGACAACACATGAAAACTATTTCCTTTGCTGTGGCTCTTGATTTAATGAGCACTCCAGACATGGGCTGAATTTTAATGGGGGTGTGGTTAGGGGTGAGGATGTGCATAAGCCATGGAGTAAGGAAAGGGTGTGAGTTTAGTTTTGCTCTGAGACAGAAAGAATTGCATTATTAACCACAGAAATTAGATTGGGAGGATGTGACAGTATTGTGTTATCCATCTTCATGGTGCTTCTAATTCTTCCTGATTCAGGGATTCTTCATGCAGAAGCTCATCACCATGATTTAACCTGATTTCCATCTCATTTTACAAAGTGTCTTTGTTCGCGTGGCACACAGAATTGGATCATGCACGGCATTTGCGGTAGCAGATGAGACACTGCCAGCAATAATAAACTAATGGAGTTTGAAATTTATGAGTAGAAGTTCTGGTCTAACTAAAAATGGAAAAGCTGTGTAAGGCATCTTCCTCAAAGCAGTGAACATCCTGCTCTGAGGTGGAAATTTAGAAATGTGGAGGAAATGTACATTTCATTTTATTTGACAGGGACATGTTCAGGAAGGTTAACCCCTGAGACTTTAAAAGCAATAAAAATAAATTTGGGCTAAGCATTAGAAACGTTTCCAATGCTTCTATTGTGACTGAGGAATGTTCTCTCATGAGAGATGTCTTGTTTTTGTTGTTGCTGTTTTTTAATAGAGACTTGGCAGAGTTTGGGGAAAATGTAAATTGGGGAATCTTTTCTTAGAAGGCTTGATTTGCCACATGGACTGTCTTTGTCATTTTTTCTAACATCAAAATGTCATGTCACTACTAATGATATTTGAGGAGAGATATTATATTAAGAGATTGCCTAGGACTGTTAAGGGCTGTAGAGTTGGGGACCTTAGGCCAGGTCTATGTGACTATGCTATGAGAGAGGAAAACTCATGAGCTTAGGGTAACACAACTAGACTTCAGGCTGCAGTGTTATTGGTCTATTCAGAAACCTCTGTACCATGTGAAACTATTTCTTTCCTCACTGCTTGACTATTCATCATCATCGCTGGGAAAATTTTCTTCTCTTGTGTACTAGAATGTAGTTTTAAGGCTCTTTCAATTAACCATGACCCTTAAAAGGGCATTTAGAAAGTATTAGCTCTCAACAGAAAGGGCAGTTGTCTTTAAGCAAGAGAGAACTGGCAAGCTCATCAAACTAGCTATCTCTCAGACCAGCATGGCCATTCACTCATCTGAATGTTTCATTGTCTGATCACAAAGAAGCTCCTAGCAAAATAGTTAAAATGTATAAGCAACCAGGAGTTGCTCAGCTGAAGCTTGCTCTCACCTGACTGCTTTTAACTGCTGCAGCTCCAAAGGATTCTAGAACCATTAGCCTGCTTCTTTGTCTTCAAATCTTTTCTGGTTCCTCTTCTTTGCTGTTGACTTGAGCGATGTCTCTTTTCCATCTACTTCAGCCCACTCACTGTTCCATACATTAAATGAAAGTCTCCTCACTCTGTGATTCATTTTTGACTTGAAACGTCACAATTCCACAAATTTCCCTTAACTAATTGACAGTTCTTTTCAAAATAATGCCTCGGTCTTCAAATACTTACATGATTTCTTTTTTTCTTAATTTCTTAATTTTACATTAATTATGTAAATTTGAGTAACCCATCATGCCCTAGAATTCTCAACAATACCTTCAATTTCTTTGATACCTTTGAAACTGTATTTTTACAATCACATTTCTCTAGTTTTTAATAAATAAAATATCTTTCCATCCATCTTTATGACATTCAATTGTTCTTACATAAGAAAAGCATCCTTTCACCCTTTTGGCAAGGAGAATCAAATCCTTGAGTCCACATTCAGATCATTTTCTCTCCAAAATTGTCTAAAAATCCCATTTGAAAGCTGTTTTTTTATACAAATATTTTAGCGTTGTATATTAATACAAGGTTTTTGTTCTATTTGTCTTTAATATCAGAATGTTCATCCATAGTAAGGGCAATATCCCACATCCTTTGACAATTAATATAGTCATTTCCTTTACACAAAAGCACCTTTTTAATGCCCATTTGGGCATTGACTGATCCTAATGAAATGAGCCTTCATGAGATAGCATACTTTAAAATACTTTTCTTACTTACTAATGAGTAAATCCAATTGTCTCTATACTGCTAAAGTACTGTAAATTCTGTGCTTGAAATTTCAGCACCCTGGGGACAAATCCATAATCATCCTGCCCTGTTTAAAGCTCCCCACTCATAAGAGCTCATGGAATTCACAACTGGAAAGAACTTTGGAGCTCAGCTGTTCTGTCTCACACAGGGTGGTCTAATTCCACATGGGCAATGGAGCCAACATTTCCAGGTCTCTATTTGTGCTGCTATAAAGAGAAGCTGCAATGAATTTGTGTTAAGTTTTCAGATGCAACTTAAATTGACATAGCCTTGAGATTGTCTGCCTTTAGGAAGCTATCAGATATTTACTTCTCTCAGTAATATTACAAATGATATAATGAAGAAAATATGTTCAGATTACTTCTATAGTTTTTTGGAGGAAAGAATGGACAAGATCTCTGATTTCACCCACTGTAGGGGACTACTTTGAGGGGAAACTCCCTCTAGTTGAAGGTGTACAACTGTCATTTATAGTCTTGGCTGCCAAGGGTAATTGTTAAAGGTAGAAGTTGACCATAGATCTTCTGGACTCTAACACTAGTATCCTGCCTTTCATTTCTTCAATAGAAGCACTTTAATGTCATTTATCCATTAACTCTTTCATTAAAAACTATTTATTAAGATACACTCAAAAGGCTGAATGAGAACTACATTTTTGAACATGGCTGATATGGCCATCTGTTTTGCTTCACTATGCTCATTTGTGATGAAGGTTTTTTTCCCCCCTTCTCAATGGGTAGAGGGAGTGATGAGTGATTGAAAATAATGATTGTTAATTTAAAAATCATTTAAAAGAAAGAATGTCTAATGTGGAGTGTTTTGTTTATATATAATTGATTTTGTAAAATCTGAGGTTGTTATTTTGTCCAGTGAAGAATATACCTTGGAGGTGGAGCCAAGATGGCAGAGTAAAGTCAGAAACTTACCTCAGTTCTCCCCCAACCCCCTCCAAATACCGTTAAAAATTACTCTAAACAAATTCTAGAGCAGCAGAATTCATTAATGCCAGAGTGAAACAAATTTCTTACCCAAAACAACTTGGAAGGTAGGTAAGAAAAGTCTGTTGCACCATGGTGAGAGAAGAGCACAGTCCAGCACCAGCACAGACTGGCCTCAGCAAACCAGGAGCAGGCCTCAGGGTGACTGAATCACTGGCAGCAGTGAATGTTTCCAGACCTCTCAGCCCACAGACACTGAAGACAACTTAGAAGGTCAGCAAGAAAGATCTGTCACATGTGGGTAAGAGTGGTGCACATTCTAGTGCACACCATGCCAACACAGCCCCAGCCCCAGCAAACTAGGACCAGGCTTTGGGAGTGACTGAATCAACAGCAACAGTGGCTGCTTCTGCAGCTCTCAGGCCACAGAGAGGAAAAGCATTGAACAACTGGTCTGAAGATTACAGGGGTCTTTTTGTTAGCACTGAGGCAGGACTTTGTTGCTTTGCCCTTACTCAGTTCTGGGTCACCGTCATGGGTGGCAGTCCCAGGGTGAGGAGGAGCACTAACATAGCAGAAATTGCTACCACAGTGGAGGGGGGACCCTATTCACAGTTTCAGGGATGAAAAGAGTGTGTATGGTCATTCATAGGCCAGAGAATAGTAAACACTTCTCCTTAAATCATCTTCTCCTTAAAACATCTTGGGAGAACTGAAAACTAGGTCCCTAGAAGTGTCTCTTTAAAAAGTTGCACAAAACCCCTGAAACTCAGGGCAGTGTGCCTTCCATCCCAGAAGCAGAGCCCTGCTTTAACAAAGAATTAAGTAATAGACTGGGAAAATGAGCAAACAACAGAAAAGAAAAACCTCTGGCTATACAATGTTACTATGGTGACAAGGAAGATCAAAATACACACTCAGAAGAACACAACAAAGTTAAATTTCCTACATCCAAAGCCTCTAAGAAAATATAAATTGGTCTCAGAACATGGAAGAGCTCAGAAAGGGCTTTGAAAAATCAAGTAAGAGAAGTAGAAGAAAAACTGGAAACAGAAATAAGAGTAAATCATGAAAATCATGAACAGTGAGTTGACAGTTTGGTAAAGGAAACACACAAAAAAAATTAAAGAAAATAACACCTTAAAAAAACCAGTCTAGGACAAATGGTAAAAGAGGTCCAAAAATCCAATGAAGAGAATGCCTTAAGAAATTAAAGAATTGATCAAATGGAAAAGGAGGTCCAAATCATTGAAGAAAATAATTCATTAAAAATTAGAACTGAGCAAGTGGAAGCTAGTGACTTTATGAGAAATCAAGAAACACAAAACCAAAGGAATGAAAAAATAGAAGACAATGTGAAATATCTCATTGAAAAAATAAGTGACTTGGAAAATAGATTCAGGAGAGATAATTTAAAATATTGACTACCTCAAAACCATGATTGAAAGAAGAGCCTAGATGTCATCTTGCAAGAAATCATCCAGGAAAACTGCACTGATATTCTAGAACTGGAGGGTAAAATACAACTTGAAAGAATCCACTGATCACCTCCTGAAATAGATCTCAAAGTGAAAACTGTCAGCACTATTATTTTAGCCAAATCACAGAGCTCCCAGGTCAAAGAGAAAATATTGCAAGCATCCAGAAAGAAATAATTCAAGTAATTTGGAATCACAGTCAAGATAAAACAAGATTTAGCAGCTTATACATTAAAGGATCAGAGGTCATGGAATATGATATTCCAGAAGGCAAAAGAGCTAGGATTGCAACCAAGAATCACCTACCAAGCAAAACTGAGTATCATCCTTGTGGAGGTTGGGAGGAGCAGCAATAGATGTACAATGAGATAGAGAAATTTCAAGAATTCTTGATGAGAGGCAGAACCAATACGGCAGCATAGAAGCAGGAAAACTCCATGGCTCCCCCCATAACTACCTCAAATACCTATTAAATATGAATCTAAACAAATTTTAGAGCTATAGAACCCACAAAGTGACAGAGAGAAACAAATCTCCCACTGAAGGCAGCCTGGCAGGCTGGCAGGAAGGGTTCATCATAGCGTGCTGGGAGTTGAGCCCAGCCCTGCATGAGTCCACAGTTTTAGCCCCAGGGTGGCCCTGATCAGCAGCTGTAGCGGACTTCGGGAGAGTGGATCACCAACAGCCATGGTGGTTTCCAGAATTATCAACCCATAAATGCCAAAGAAAAGGTGAGAGATCAGTATAGAACTCTGTTGGAATTGGCGGGGATGGAGGAGTGGGTCTAGTCCCTGTCCCCAAAGCTAGAAGTGGTGGAGGTGTGGTGGCCCTGCAGCTGCCTCCATGTGGCTGCTTCAGGGCTCCTGGCCTGCAGATCATAGCGGGGGTCAAGCAAACATTCAGAGGGTAATCAGTCTTGATTTAACCTGCTGTAACACCATGCATGAGCAACTTCCCAAAAGAATACTACTGTAACAGCTTTTATGATTCTGATTACACAGTATAGTGTACACTCCATTTATTCCATAACAAATCAAGGCAAACTTTCTCATAAAATCAAGGTACAGCATTCACAATATTACAACTTATCACAGAAAATCACAATATAGAGTTCACAACAGCTTAAAATTAGAACGGCCACATAGTTTTCACTGAAGTGGCCAAAGTATTTAGAACAAAGAACAAAAGAATAATCATCTGGTTTCCCTAAGGGGGAAACCCTCCATACTTAATCATCCAACCATTTCACAATACAAGTCAGTCTTCCACTCATGGTGCAATCATAAGTTAACTTAATCAGTCACTTATCCAGATTTACAATTACTAAGTATCATTAATCACTAAATACAGTCATTAGAAAATTACACAAACCCTCCATCCCTCAGTGCCTAGTAAACTTCAATTTCGTCACACATTCAATACCCAAGGAGAGGCTGTTTCTTCACCTTGACTCGGGGTAGACTCTCAGATTCTGTGGATCCCCTTCCATGGTCCTAACTCCTACCTGAATCTACCAGTCACCTGGATTCAGAGGCAGACAGCTCCCAGGTTCTAGTCCAGTCCTCCAGGCAGTTTTTGTTACACACTGAAGTTCACAGGGTCCAGCACATCTCAAAACTTTCACAACTTCTGTTGCCAGGAACTCAAGGATCAACCAAGCCACAAAAAAAGCCTTATATAGGTCATGCTTCTTCAGTCCTCCAACAGTTCAGCTGGCCCTAGGACCCAGAAGAAATCTCAGTCTTTCAGGAGGCAACAGCCACTTTGGCCTTCCAGGAGACAACAGCCACTTTGGCCTTCAACAGATTCTGGTCTCATAGAAAACTCTAACTCAGCTCTCAGTCCAATAGAAGCCCAGCTCCCAGATGCTGGAACAATTCTGCTTTCCTCCACCAGGAGTAAAAATTCTTGATTCTGGCTGCCTCTCTCTCAGGTTCTTCTTATACACACAATACACCACACGTCGGCTTCCTGTCTCAGCCAACCTCTTCCTATTATGTCAGCAACAGAAGACAGAGCTAAGGGCTAAGTATCTGCTAAATTAATTCATTACACTTGGCTGGATCTGGATCACGGTCTTGGGTGGTGGTCCTAAAGTGTGTGACCAGTGAGCTAGAGTTTGTGGGGGTGGCAGAGACAGCACCCTCCTAATAGCTTCAGCAGCTGTGAAAACCCCAGCAATTTGGGATAAAGCTCTCCCCTCTGGAAGCAGAGTTCTACTATAGCAGAGAGCTCAAAAGTCAAATAATTGAGTGGCATCATGAGCAAGCAAAGGAAGCAAAGCAAGCACAGAAATCCAACTTTAGATTCCTTTTTTGGGGACAAAAAGGACCAAAGCATGGAAAAGGCAGGAAGACAACAAAGTCAGAACTTCTGTGCCAAAAGCTTCCAAGAAAAACATGAATTAATTACAATCCATGGAGGAGCTCAAGAAGGATTTAGAAAATCAAGTAAGAGAAGTGGAGGAAAAATTGGGAAGAAAAATGAGAAAGATGCAAGAAAATAATGAAAAACAAGTCAACAACCTGACTGAAGAAAATAACATCTTAAAAAATAGATTAATTCAAATGGCAAAAGAAGTCCAAAAGGTCAATGAGGAGAAAAAGCCAAATTTGCCAGATGGAAAAAGAATCTCAAAGACTCACTGAAGAGAATAACTCCTTCAGAATTAGATTGGAGCAAATGGAAGCTAATGACTTTATGAGAAATCAACATACTATTAAACAGATCCAAACAAATAGAAAAATAGAAGGCAATGTGAAATATCTCATTGGAAAAACCACTGACCTGGAAAATAGATCCAGGAGAGGTCATTGAAAAATTATTGGACTACCTGAAAGCCATGATCAAAAAAAGAACCTGGAAACCATCCTTCAAGAAAATCTCAAGGAAGATTGCCCAGGTATTCTAGAACCAGAGGGCAAAATAGAAATGGAAAGAATTCACTGATCACCTCTTTGAAAAAGATTCCAAAAGGAAAACTCCTAGGAATATCATAGCCAGGTTCCAAAGTTCCCAGATCAAGGAGAAAATATTACAAGCAGCCAAGAAGAAACAATTCGAATATTGTGGAAACATAATCAGGATAACATAGGATCTAGCAGCTTCTACATTAGGAGATTGAAGGGCTTGGAATACGATATTCCAGAGTTCAAAGGAGCTGGAATTAAAATCAAGAATCACCTACCCAGCAAAATGAAGTATAATGTTGCAGAGGAGAATATCGTCACTCAATGTAATAGAGGACTTTCAAGCATTCTTGATGAAAAAAACAGAGTTGAATAGAAAATTTGATACTCAAATGCAAGAAGCAAGAAAAGAATGAGAAGGTAAACAGGGAAAAGAAATCATAAGGAACTTTTCAAAGTTGAACTATTCACACGTCCACATGGAAAAATGATAATTGTAACTTATGAAACTTTTCTCCGTATGGGGATAGTTGAAGGGAACATAAATGTGTGTGTGTGTGTGTATACACATACATATATATACAAACATATATACGTACATATATATGTCTATGTAGGAGGGTATATGTGCATATGAATACATGTGAGTGTGTGTATATATGTCTACAGGTATACATAGACAGAGGGCACAGGATCAATTGAATATGAAGGGATAATATTTAAAAGGTGAAATTGAGAGGTGAGAGAGGAATATAATGAAAGGTGATGGGGAGAGATAGAATGGGACAAATTATCTCATATAGAAGAGGCAAGAGATAACTGTTACACTGGAGGGGAAGAACAGGAAGGCAAAAGGGAATGGGTGAACCTTACTCTCATTGAAATTGGCTTAGGGAGGGAATGACATACACACTAAATAGGGTATTTCAGCCTACAGGAGAGTAGGAGGGAAGGGAATTAGAGGGGGGATGATGGAGGGGAAGGCAATTTGGGGGGAGCGGAGTTAGAAGAATACACTTTTGAAAAGGGATAGGGTCAAAGTAGAGAACAGAACAAGTGGGCAGTAGGATAGGATGGAGGGAAAGATAGTGAATCTTTCACAATATATCCACAATGGAAATGTTTTGGTAACTACACATGTACAATCTATATTGAATTGCTTATCTTCCCAATAAGGGTGAGTGACAAGGGAGGAAGGGGAAGAATCTGGAATTCAAAGTTGTAAAATCAAATGTTTAAGAAAATTATTATTATTATTTTTTACATGCAACTGGGAAATAAGATATACAGGCACTGGGGTATGGAGATCCATTTTGCCCTACCGGACAGTGGGAGGAGGGATGGGGCAGGATATAGGAGAGAGCAGATTGAGGGAGGATATATACAGTGAGATCCCTGTTTGGGGATGGTGGGTGGGGGAAAGATGGGGAGAAAATATGATAACTCAAAATTTTGTGGAAAAGGATGATGTAAACTAAAAATAAACATAAACTTTAACTAAAAAAAACAAAACAAAAGGAAAGACAAGCAACAACTATGTTACAAGAGACTTACAAATTTGTCATGTTAGAGTGCAATAACAAAACACATCAATGGAGGAGAGCAGGGAGAGATCAAGGCAGGCGGAGCATGGCATTGCATTGCGTTACATTGCGTTACGTTGCGTTGTGTTGTTCCCCAAGTCCAGCTTCCCAGAGAGCAGAGACTCTCTCCTCACACCCCCGCCATGGCTGAGAGTGACTGGGGCATGGTGACGGTGCTGTGCAAGAAGGTCCTGGGGGCGGCCCAGGCCAAGTCCAAGCAGGCCATTTTAGCAGCTCAGGGAAGGAGAGAAGATGTGGAGACTTCCAAGAAATGGGCTGCTGGCCAAAACAAACAGCACTCCATCACAAAGAACACAGCCAAGCTGGACCGAGAGACTGAGGAACTTCACCATGACAGGGTCACTCTAGAAGTGGGCAAAGTGATTCAACAGGACCGGCAGAGCAAGGGACTGACACAAAAGGATCTGGCCACAAAAATCAATGAAAAGCCCCAAGTTTTTGTTGACTATGAGTGTGGACGGGCCATTCCTTTTTTTTTTTTTCCTAATTATTTATTTAGAACATTAATTTTTAAAAAATTTTCTTTTTTTTTTTAATTTACTCATTTACTTTTAATTTACAAGATTCAGTTCCACAATCACTTGAGTTTCAGATTTTCTCCCCTCCCTTCCCCCCCCCCCCCCATGGTGGCGTGCAATCATGTATAGGATCTGCAAATACTTTCACATTGTACAATAGTTTGGTCATATAGAAGGGCTGTAACCAAT
>CM053592.1:82413695-82450716 GCA_028646515.1 Pseudochirops corinnae
AAGGTTAAGATCATCAAGGGAATCAATTTTAAAAAGTGAAGGAAGAAGGCCTAGGAATATCAGATCTCAAATTCTATTACAAAGTTGTAATTGTCAAAATAATCTCATGCTAGGTAAGAGAGGTTGATGAATGGAATAAATTAAGTAAGCAATATACAGAATTAAATGATGACAGTAACTGAATGTTTGATTAACCAAAAGGCATAAGCTATTGAAGAAGAACTCATTATTTGACAAAAATTTCTGGGAAAATCGTAAAGCAGTTTGGGAGAAACAAGGTATAGACCAGCATCTTATACAATGTACCAAGAGAAAGTTGAAATGTGTCCATTATTTAGACCAAATTAGGAAAGCATGGAAAATTACTGGAAAAAAATCTGAAATGAAAAAAAAAATCATTGGATCCTTATCTATTATCCATAGAGAGAATTGTGGGAGATAAAATAGATCACTTGGATTACAACAAATAAAACAGAAGTTTTGCACAAATAAAGTCAACGCTGGAAAAATTAGAAAGCAAGCAAGAAAGAAATTAGGGGAAATTCTTACAGCAAGTTTCTCTGATGAAGGTCTTATTTCTAAAATATTTAGAGAACTGAGTCAAGTTTATAAAAATAAGAGCTATTCCTCATTTTATAAATGGTCAAAGCATGTGAATAGGCAGTTTTAGAAGAAGAAATGAAAGGTATCAATAGTCATATGAAAAAATTCTCTAAATCACTAATTATAGAAATGAAAATTAAAACAACTCTAGAATATCACCTGACACTCATAAGACTGGCTAACATGACAGGAAGGGGAAATAACATGCTGTAGGGATATGGGAAATAGATATGTTAATGCATTATTGGGAGAGCTATGCACTGTTCCAACTGTTTTGGAGAACAATTTGGAACTATACACAAAGGGCTATAAAATTATGCATATCCTTTGATCCAGCAATACCATTACAATGTCATTAACCCAAAAAGATTTAAAAAAAAAGGAGAAAGAACTCAAGTGAACAAAAATATTTATGGTAGTTATTTTTTTGTGGTGGCAAAGAATTGGAAACAAAGGGGATGCCCATCAGTTGGAGAATAACTGAACAAATTGTGGCATATATGATTAAGATGGAATACTGTTGTGCTATAAGAAATAATGAAGTAGATGGTTTCCAAAAAAATGGGAAGACTTACATGCACTGATACAAAGTGAAGTGAGCAGAACTAGGAGGACATTGTAAGAGTGATATTGTAACAACAATCAATTGTGAAAAACTTAGATACTCTGATCAATACATGATTTAAAAAAGCTATTTACCTCCAGAGAGTGAGAACTGATGAACTTTGAATACAAATTGAAGTATATTTTCTTTTACTTTATTTTTCTTGTTTTTCTTTTCTTTCATTACGTGGCTGATGTGGAAAGATGTTTTGCATAACTTCATATGTGTAATGGGCATTGTATTTCTTGCCTTCTCCCAAGGAGATGAAAGGAAGAAAGGAGACTTCAGAACAGAAAATTAAAAAAAAAATAAATTAATGTAATTTAAAACAAGGCAAAACAAATAATATTGGTAAAGATTTAACTGGGACAAAATGAATGAAACTGGCAAATTGAACTTCGGATTTGGAGCTGAAATTGAGGAAATTTTTTAAAATTCAAACATCTATAAAATATTATGGCTGTTCTTCAATCTCTCTGTATTTATTAATCAACATGATACTTGTAGGCTCAGCACCAGACTTTTCTCTCATTTGTTTTTCAGAGTTGGAAAATTTCTATTACCAAAACCTCATTTTTCCTTAAGACATTCTTCTAAGGCTATTGCCAGTCCATCTAAGCCCTGTGTTCGTTAATCAGAAGGGGTGACCAAACATAAAATTACAAACATAGCACCTCTGATACTTAGAGCTAATAATTACTATAGTGATTACAAAGATCTTCCCTACATCTATTGAGGGGCAATGTTCCAAATCCCATGCTTCATGTATATATGTGTGTGTATACATAAATATATACACACATATACATATGCATGCACATGTGCATGTGCATGTATGTGCATGTGTATGTATATGTATATATGTGATTGTGCATGTGTATATGTATATGTATATATGAGTATATATTTATATGTATATATGTGTATATGTGTATATATATTTATACATGTGCATGTATAGATGTATATGTATATGTATATGTACATGTATATGTATATGTACATAAACACACACACAAAGAGGAGATATAGACAGAATTCTTACTTTGACTCCCTACTTCTCCGGGCTAGACATGTTGAACTGATAAGACATTCCAGCACCCATAACTAGCTGGCAGAGCCAGCTTTTGTTACAACATTTTGCTGTCCTCATCAAAGATCTTATAATCCCCAGCACTCCATTGAATAGAGGCCATCCAGTGGGCCACCAACCCAAATGTATACACCAGCTGGTCTGGGATGCTAGCTTTGTACTCAGTGTAGTAATATAGTTTGTGGGCTTCTTCCTGAAAAGGAGAGAGTATGTCATCTAGTCCAACTCCCTTAATTTTTCAGTTAGCAAACTGAGTTACAGAGGGGGAAAAAGGTTTGACCAAGATCACATAATGAGTAAATTTTAAAACTAGGATTAAAACGCAAGTCTTCTATCCCTAAATTCATCTCACTCTTTCCACTATACTCTATTTTGATACCTTTTTTTTTTTTTACTTTGCTTGTCCATGGAAACTCCAACCATGAAAACAAAAGGGTAATTCTGGTTATACGTTGACTCTTTTGTCGCAATATTGATACCTAAGGAAGAAGTATTGGCAAGGGGAGAAAATGCCAAGAATTATTGGGAATTGCAGAAGAAATTGGAATTTTCAACCACATAAATTTTGCAAAGAGTAGTAAAAATAAAAGTATTTTTCTGGAATAATAACTGGGCGTCTAAGACTTTATATTCCTGTTTGCATACCAGAGTTTAATACAAAGCCATCATTTCAGTGCCTAAGGATGAATGTACATCCTGCCAGGTCTAAGATGTCCTGGGCTTTGTGGGTTCTGGTGAAAGAAGTGCTCTTGAATTCTTCCAGATGAAGTTCTGCTCAGTGCTGGCCAAATATATTTGTTGGTTCAAAGGGAAAAGGTTTTAAAAGGCTCACTAGACTTCTTGGACATCTAATCATTCTTATAGAACAATGTTTTAATGAATTGAGTAGAAATTAATTAAGAGCACATGGAATTACTGTTCCCCCCGATGGGTTAAAAATATGAAGAAAAAAAGTGTTTTGGCAAAATACATTTTGGGTTTTGCTGAACCCTAAACTTTTGAAAAATATTCAGACAGACTTGCTCAATTCATAGTGTTGTTTAGCTCTCCTGTGGTGCCTAATAATAAGTATGAAGTGGGAAAATTTGACATATTAATCTAGTCATTGCAATACCAAAAAGCATCAACCAACTGGAAGGCATTCAGAAAAGCATTAAACAATTTTCCAGAAATAGAGATTTTGATGTCTGAAGAAGAATTAAAGAAGTTGAATGTGTATGTGTTGGTTGAAGGAAGAGTATAGTGAAAAATAAATTACTTGATGATTTACTGAAAACGAGATACAATACTGGGGCCATGGTACACTGAAATGTTTGTTTTTTTGTTTTGTTTTGTTTTTTTGCTTATGTAGCAAAATTTGCTTATCATTAATCTCAGGAAAACTACACGAAAACTTTTAAAAATTGCCAAATTTTCTTTTCTTTTCCACATCCCTCTCTCATTTCCATTACTATTTCCCTACGGCTTAATGGAATGCTAAGAGACATCCCAGGGACCTCCATCATTGTTCTGCTCTGATTCCTACTTCTTATTCCCCACTAAAAAATATACCACTGAGCAGTATTCTTCCCTAATCTCTTGGCCATTCTTGCTCTTAAATACAGGGATCCAAGGTTACACTCTTAGTAAAAACTGGTATTTTGGTGATTTGATGGGTCCATGCTTTCGTTAGACCACCACTACCAGCAGAGTTTTCAACTCTTCCATATCTTCTTATCTTGTGATATTCCTAGTCATTTTTCCCCTAAAGATCTCCCACTCAGTGAACGAGACCTTTGGTCTTATTCATGTAATGGGCATTTTCACATACTTACTGTGGGCCAAGAATTATTTGAAGTGCTAGGGATACAACAATAAAACAAAAGGGTCCCTCAAATTATGTTCTATTGTTCTTTTAGTATCTCAAGGATATCAGCAAAGCACTCGGACTATCCATCTCTTTTCTCAAATTTTCTCTACATGACTGGCCTATTTACTTTTCTAGGCACACCTGGATTCTTTTCTTCTGTTTCTCAGTGCAGAGTCACAGTGGTAATATGTTGCATTCTGTTGATAACTACCATGAGGCTTTCCAGTGTTCCAGAGGAATATAATCAAGATAGTGAAGAGCCTTGAGTTCATGTAAAATAGGGAACAATTGAAAGAAGTTGGGATGTTTGGCCTGGAGAAGAGAAAAGGATGGTATGGTGTCTATCTTCAAGTATTTAACTGATATACTGATATTCATGTGGAAAGAGGGATTAGGCATATGTTTGGTTCCAGAGAGCAGAACCAGGGAAGATAGAAGTAAATGAGAAGTTAATTTAAGTTTGATGTTGGGGAAAATGTTTCTAACAATTAGAATTTTCCCAAAGTGGAATGGGTCACCTCTGGAATAGAAGGTTCCTCTCATTACAGCAGTGATTCTCAACCTGTTAGTCGTGACCCCTTTGGGGGTCGAATGACCCTTTCACAGGGGTCTCCTAAGACCATCAGAAAACATATATTTCCAATGGTCTTAGGAACTGAGACACCGCTCCTCTATCCATCTCCAGGCAGGTCCACCCATATGCAGATACACCCACATATGAGTATTAAAGGGTCGCAGCATTAAGAAGGTTGAGAACCACTGCATTAGAGGAATTTAAGTAAAAGATGCACAATTTGTTTTAGTGGGAATTTCTTTTTTGGATGTAGTTTGGACAAGATGGCAGCCGAAGCCCCTTCTAAAACACTGCAATTATGTGATTCTCTCCTGTGTCATTTTAATTCTTCTGACATCATGTTGTGCTTCTTCAGTCTCATCTGACTCTTCATGACCCTTTTTAGGATTTTCTTGCCAAAGATGCTGGAATGATTTGCCTTTTCCTTCTCCAGCTGATTTCACAGATGAGAAAACACAGAGGTTGAAATGACTTGCCCAGGGTCATACAGCTAGTAATATTGGAGGCTAGATTTGAACTCAGGTTTTCCTAACTCCAAGGCTCAACATTCTATGTCCTGTAGCACCTAGCTGCCCAACAGTATCAAGATCTGTAGCCATCTATCACCAAGAGAATACTTATATCAAAGATAACTTTTTGTTTTGTTTGCCCAGCAGTGAATAGCTAAGGGCATTCAGAAACCTTGTGTGGTTTCCCAAATGGAATGCAATGTGATCTCTTTCTCCCACTCTTCTGGTTCCAGTTCACAGTTTATCTGCAAGATTGACAGGACTGACCCTAGGAAAAGGGGGAATTTTCAGTGTGGGCCTTCCTACCTTGTAGTCACTTTTCCTCCTGGTTTTCTCCTCTTTCCACCACCATCTCCAAAAAAAACTCAGGTACCTATCTTGTGTGGCTCCCCTTAGGATTGTGTTGTCAACTCAGGTGTTAGCTAATAAGGAAGGTGTTAGTTGACAAGGTTTAACACCTCCCAGAGGTATTCTTATTTTAATAGGGGACTATTAAAAGCCTTCCAAACCCAAAGGAATGAAAATATAACAGTAGAAGGAGCTTGGGGGGCAGGGACAGGAGGGAGAACAGGACAATGTGCTGGTATTTAAGGATAGGTGCTTCCTGTACCCTTAAATCAGACCACATAGATAAATCCCCCTACCCTCTCCCTTTGACCCCTCACTGGACAAGTCATACCAAATGGGCAGCAGAGCTGGATCACAATCTGTGTCCCTGGAAGGATCTTTCAGATTGACTAGATCACAGATCCTTTTGAGTATTTCTGTGTGAATGCATTTCTTTACTTCTTTCTTCTCTTCCTCTCTCCTTTCCTCCTTCCCTCCTCTCTCTCCCTCCCTCTCTCTCTCCCTCTCCCTCCCCCCCCCTCTCTCTCTCTGTCTCTCTCTGTCTCTGTCTCTCTGTCTCTCTGTCTCTCTCTCTCTCTTTCTCTTTCTCTGTCTCTCTCTCTCTCTCTCTGTCTCTCTCATTCTTGATCTGAAAAAACAGTTGGACTAAAAATGTTCTCTAAGAGCCCCTTCTCTTCAAAATCTGACTTTTAATTCAAAGGGAGGAGCTGGTGACACTGTGTTGCTAGATACAATTGCGAGAAGCCATAGGGCTATGAAGAGGATAATTAATTTAGAGCTAGAATAAATTTCAAAGTTCATCTTGTAGAATCTCTTATTTAATAGATAAGGAATCTGAGGCCCAAAGATTTTAAATGATTTGTCAAACGTAGAAAAGCCAGAATTTGGACCCAGGTCCTTTGACTCCAAATTTAGTAAGAACAAGGAGACTAGTTGTCACAAAGAAAAGATGACTTGTAGAAATATATAAAAATGTAATCTGTAGTTAATATATTTGTATTGGGTCACCATAAACATTAGAAAGACACATTGAGCCCCCTAAGTCCAGCAGATAGAATCTGTATAGAGAATGTAGGTATTAGTAAGGTCATTTAGGGAAATTACTTTTACCCTGGTCAGAAAAGCAATGACGTAGAAAGGTGTTCCAAGTACAGTGGGGTAAAGCAGAGATAGTATTCAATGGAGTTTATCACATGGAAAAGAATTTATATATCTTAATTGCTGCCTTTCATTAGATAGTACAGCAATAACAGCTTCACTTAGAAATCTTCAAGTTTTAAGAAAAGGAATTTCCTCTTGAAAGAAAAATAACCATGAATGGTGCTTGGAAACACAGAAGGCAATTAGAAACTCTGCCAGTGACAACCATTAGGAATAATAGTCTTACATTTTATTTTCCATTTTTAAGGAAGTTTTTTTTTGTTCTACTCAGCAGGTATGTGGAATTCTATTTCTAACAGACATTCTGAAAAAAAAAGATATTTAAATATGGTTTTATTTATCTTGGTTAGTATAAGAACCTAGATCTCCAGTGGTCAAGTTTATGATTTATTGAGAGATGGGATGCTGATGGATGGGAGGCCTGGATGCCTCTATATTTGGATTTAGATATTTCCAGAATTTTCATTCCCTTTCTTCCCATCTTACTGATTTATTGAACAAAAATTATCTTCTGAATCTGGAAATGTGTTCTCTGCTAAATGCTCCTCCGAATCGTCTAGAAGAAATAATAATGAAAACATATCATTCAAAGACTTGACAAGGCTCAAGAGAAACTTTGGTTCATATCATCTAATGAAAGTTGTACTATGACTGCTCAACCAGACATTCTCTTTTATTACCTCATCATTGTGTAAAGCTGACCTCGAGTTCCTGAAGGCCATACTACCTTAGCATAATCTCTGGCAAGGGCTCCTCGGCTGAAAAGGCTTCAAATATGGGCATGGTTGAGGACTAGGAGTCTATCATTTCAGTCCTAACCTAGCTAAATGAGCTGATTTCTCACTACCAGTTCAGCTGCAGGCCAACAATTTTTTTTTTTCCCTCCATGGCTATTCATGAAGACCATCTACACATGCAAAGAGGGGTTGAAGTTTTCATTGGTGGAGGGAGTAGCCACTAAAAAGAAGTTATAGATCTTCTGAAGTAGTGCAGTAAAAAATGACTAAGACCAATGGAAATTAAGTGTTTGGAAGTGCAACACAGAAACAAACACACTCTTTAATCAAAACCCACTTGAAATATGCAGAACAGAAAGTTCTCTGAGTCTCCCCAGGTCTCTAATGTAGAGCCAACCTGGACAACCCAAATTCTGAGAATTCAATAACTCAGACCAATACATAATGACTCCATGCCTCATAATATCTCATAATACCGTCTCTCGTCTGGTACATTTCCTTCAACCTATTTAATTCTCTCAGGGACACTATGCCCACTTTGGGTCGGGATTTTTTCACCAAAGAGAATCTGCCAAATGTGGACCTGCTATTTTGGTGAGGCAGTAGAAGGTGAGGTAGAGATAGAGGGATAATGATGGAAGTTAAGGGATTGTATCTTTTCATTTCTTGTAAATTCGCTTAGTCCCTAAATACAGTGTTGAGTATACTGGGGTTTACAAACTTTTTGGAAAATATACATTTTTATTTTTATTATGCAGTTAATAAGCACCAAATGGAAGAGACGTTCACATATATGTATGTGCATATATACATATGTATATGTGTATACGTGCATATGTGTGTATATACACACACATTAGAATATAAAAAATCAGCCTCAGCTTCCATTAGGTACAGTTTGCTTTTCTTTTGAAATATATAATAAGAACAACCTGTAGCTTTCAAAATTGTCTTTCAGTTGTCCAGCTTTTGACCAAGTGACGAATAAATTCATCATCTCTTGCTAAGGGAGAAATAGCCCCAGCTAACTCATAGTGAAATATAACTTCTCTTAGTAATCACATATCTCTTGATTTGAGAGGCAATGCATGGAGTCTTAACTTTGGGGTAAAAAAGAAGCAAATTCAAATCCTGCCTCCAATACATAATAGGCACAGATATCTCATTTAATCTGTCAATGCTTCAGATAACTTTCTTAGACTAGAAGATAATAATAGCTCACATTTATATAGTGTTTTAAGATTTAAATAGTGCTTTACACATATTATTTTATCCTTACCACAAGGTGAGGTAGATACTATTATTCTTCCCATTTTATAGCTGAGAAAACTGAGACAAATAGTGACTTGTTCAGGGTCACACAACTAGTGAGGGTCTGGGGACAGATTTGAATTCAGGTCTTTCTGACCCCATTCCCAGTGCTTTACCTGATGTTATGCAAAAGATAAAATGGAGTCATTATTCTCTATTGGTGGCCCAAGAGTCCACACAATGAGTTCTAGATGAAATGAAAGACTCAAATTCCCTATCTCACCCCAAATCTCTTGATTTGATATGCAGTTTTTCAGTTATGCAAAAGTGAACCTAGATATTTCTCCGCCTCAGTGCCCAGGATATGAGATCAAATCAATTACATTTCTGCATTTAGCTGCAAAAAATATTTTTCCTCAATTCACAAGGTCCTTTTCAAAGGATGTTGCACCACCCTCCTCAACTCTCTTCTCAAAAGTTTTCAAGATTCTTAGAGGCAGAGTGAACTAACTGTCAATGGTCACACAGATAGTATGTAGGCTCAAAGGATCATAGATTTTTGAGCTGCAATGGGTCTTGTAGACCAGCCCTCTCATTTTACAGATGAGGAACCTGAGGCATAAAGAGGTTAAATCATTTGCCCATCACACAGTTAGGTAAGCATCAGAAGTGGGACTTGAACCTATCTTCCAAATTCCATGGCTATCCACAATGGCATGCCAAAAAATAGACAAAAATATCTTATAACCTCTAAAATCCTATGTAAAAGTCACTTATTTTTGTTGAGTGATGTTTAAAGCTGTTTGTGATAAATAATTTATTTACTTAAAATGATTTTGTTTAAAAATTGTTACAAATATAATTCCCTTTCCTTCATTATTCTTACTTGCTAGCTTCTTGTTTGGGCACTGTGATTATTCTCTGGAATTCAATGATCACATTAGCCAGGCAGGAAGCAAGTGATTAAGACTCATGGGGGGAAAGGGAATTATATTTATAACAAGTACAATTCAAGTTATATTACAGATGAATAACAAAAAAAGTATCAACCTTATGGCAGCTGACCACCTGGGAGTGTCCGGGATTGATGACTCTGCCAGACATACAGTCCTCATTCAAGGGGAATGCATTGAACCTGTAGATCATTTTCTCTTGTTTCCTTTTCTTTTTTCCTTCTCCATCTTGTTGCTTTTTCTCTCCTTGATAATTTAACAGCCAATATGGAGCAAGCCCTTTTTAGAACCAAAGAAATCCCCTTTCAAATTCAGGGAGCCAAGATGCACTATGAGGCGGCCAGGAGAGATATTTATCTTTCCTTCTGGAGACCGAAATATAGTGCTGACAGAGTTGTTCAATGTTTAAGTGTGGTCAGGGAATCAGGAGCTCTGGATTGTTTCTCACTGCAAGTGACATGTTGGGTGAATTTTAGTCATCTGCTTAGCATCTTATTTCTCAGTTTTTCCTCTCTGAAAATGAGGTCACTAATGCATTTACTGGTAATTGTTGAACAGCACCTATATTTTAAAAATTTGTGCAGAGGAAGGAGTATGAACTCTCTGTGATGGATAGAGACCTGGCCTTGGAATCAGGAACTCCTGTGTCCAAGTCTCACCTTTGACAGCACAGGTGGCATGATAGAGGAGTTGCTTAATCCCTCAGTGCCCCCCAGAAGCTCCCTGGGGAGGAAATGTAAACTGCTGAGTAGGTACCAACCTGCATGGGGAGAAGGAATTTCCTCACTTGAGTTCCCTATGCGTATGCAATCAAGACCTAGTTTCTATCTGTATATGCAAGAGGAGAAGGAGACCTGTGATACACAGGAAATAGGGCTGTTGGCAAAAGGAAATACAGAGAAAACTCAAGGACTTCCTCCAGCAGGTAGAAATGAACAGTGAAGTTGGACCCAACCTCCTTGCCCTCATTGTCTATGGGTAATCAGTAGTCAGCTGTGCCGCAGGATGAGGGTCTAAGAACTGAGACCATGGAAACTGCCCCTCCCCCAGACTTTTCCATTTCTGTCAAGGCTATCAGCATCCTTTGTGTCAACTAGATTGGTAATCTCAGCATCGTCCTTGACTCTCTCCTCTTCTTCATCCCTAGAAGGAATCAATAACAAGGTTTTTCAATTCCATCTCCATCACATTTCTGCTTTTTTTTTTTGGAGGGGGGAAGGCAGGGCAATTGGGGTCAAGTGACTTGCCCAAGATCACAGGCTGGTAAATGTTAAGTGTCTGATTCCGGATTTGAACCCAGGTCCTCCTGACTCCAGGGCTGGCGCTCTATTCACTGTTTTCCACCACATTTCTAGCATAGTGTCTTCCTTATGTTCACTAGTTCAGATGCTTAATTTCTCTCACCTAGATTATTGCAATAGTAGTAGTAATAGTACCAGCAACTGTAGTAATAGTAGCAGCAGCAACAGTAGTGGTACCAGTAGTAGCAGCAATAGCAGCAGTAATAGCAACAGTAATAGTAGTAGTAGTAGTAGTAGCACTAATAGTAGCAATAGTAGTAATAGTAGTGGTAGTAGCAATAGTAGGATTAGTAGTAGTAGCAGTAGTAGAAGTAGTACCAGTAGGAGTAGGAGTAGTAATAATAGTAGTAGCAACAGTAGCAGCTAATATTAATATAGCACTGAATATGAGCCAAAGACTGTGCTAGGTGCTTTATAGTTATTATCTCATGTGGTGCGTGGGGAGATCATACAAGATTGCAGCTTCATTTAGTGATCTTTTGATTACATGCACTGCAAAAACAGGAGATATACAGTCACCAAAGGCATTTGAAACTAGTGGAGAATCTTGAAATGAAAGGTAGATCCTTTATATTGTAAGGTCCTCCAAATGCTCCTATTTGTGAATAATATTGTGCTGATTGCACAAAACATGCTACAGGTCCTCCACAATGGGATCCATAGGATAATAATAGATAATAAGAGATGAAAGAGCATAATAACCCACACCATCAAATGGATACCTACTATCCACTATTTAGGGGACTATATGAGATTTTATATATATGTGTGTGTGTGTGTGTGTGTGTGTGTGTGTATGTATATGTATAAATACATATGGTATGTACCTACTTTGAAGCTATATGTAAATATTAACTACTATTATTATTAGTTGTAATAATCATTATTATTAAACACATTTAATAATAATAAACATAATTACTAAACATAATAGCTGAATAAAAGGTTGTAATATCATCCTTTGTTGTCTCACTGAAAGCATACTCAGTATACCTGAGTAGAAGACAAGACAATATTTTGGTCTTCTCATCTGAATGTTTAATGAAGTTCTTAGTCCTGGGACAAGTTCCTATGCAGATATTATTCTTTTATGTTTACTATCTAGGTAACTATTATGCAGGTGGATACAATTATTTATTTTTATACTTAAATAATTATATTTTATATAATATATTTTATCATATTTAAACATATTATTTTAAAATTATATTTCAAATCTTTTATATTTAAATAATGCACAGGCTTGTTGTTAGAATCACTGAAAATTTTGAGAAGATTCCAGTAGCAGAAAGGATAATGGCATAAGTACTACTTGCTCCCATGTGATTTGGATTTTTTCTTCTAGGTCTCCATATTTTGGGAGCATTGCAACCTGTGGATTTGGAAATTACAAATATTCGGTATGGCAATCTCTGTTAAAATTTTATGGACCAATGTTATGTCAGGCCAAATTGTAGGCAATAGTTTTATCTGTGATGTTCCTTTAGCTGGGGAAATGAGATGGCACAGTAGATAGAGCACCAGACCTGGAGTCAGGAAGAATTGAGTTCAAATCTGGCTTCAGACACTTAGAATTTACCAGCTCTGTGACCCTGGGCAAGTCACTTAACTCTGCTTGCTTCAGTTTCCTCATCTGTAAAATGATCTGGAGAAGAACATGACAAACCACACCAATATCTTTGCAAAGAAACCCTCAGATGGGGACATAAAGAGTTGTAAATGACCAAACAACAACAAACTATAAGCTCCTTTATTTCCAGTATAGTGTATCGAATTCTAAAAAATATTTTGGGGTGTACATACATAGCATGAGGTTTGTCATCTGCTAGTTTTTGAATGATAGCAAACTTCTGGTTTATAATTCTGGCTACGTAATCATATCTATCTAGAAGATATTCAGTAGATTTTAAATGTTTTCATCTTGGAGTAACATTTCAGAGGTTCTACTGTTTCCTTGAATAATCTATATCAATTAACATGTCCTGGCTTCTTAAGAGTAACTTCTTTGTAATTTCTGCTGTTCAGTGATCTAGTCTTGTATATATCTCATAAACCACTCCACTTCTCAAAACAAATTCCTCAGGTGCAGCCATTTCTTTTGGTTTTGGTTTTTGTCAAAATATTATTGGTTGAGTTAGTATTATTGTTGGTTTCTTTTCTTTTTCACTTAATAGTATTTTGGTTTTTCCCCCCAACTTCATATAAAGATAGTTTTCAACATTCAGTTTTACAGGACTTTGAGTTCCAAATTTTTCTCCCTCCCTTCCCCCATCCACAAGACAGCAAGCAATCTGATATAGCTTATACATGTACAGTATTATTAAACGTATTTCCACATTAGTCATGTTATGAAAGAAGAGTCAAAACAAAAAGGAAAACCACAAGAAAGAAAAAACAAAAAGAAAGTGAAAATAGAATGCTTTGACCTACATTCAGTTCTTTCTCTGGATGTGGATGGCATTTCCTATCATGAGTCTTTTGGAATTGTCTTGGATCATTGTATTGCTGAGAAGAGCTAAGTCTATCATGGTTGATCATTGCACAATGTTGCTGTCACCATGTACAATGTTCTCCTGGTTCTGTTCACTTCAGTTATCATCAGCTCGTATAAATATTTCCAGATTTTTCTGAAATCTATCCACGGATCATTTTGTATATTATAATAGTGTTGCATTACATTTATATACCACAATTTGTTCAGTCATTTCCCCAATTGATGGGCATCCCCTCAGTTTCCAATTATTTGTCACCACAAAAACAGCTGCTATAAATATTTTTGTATGTATGGGTCCTTTCCCCCTTTTTACAGATTCTTTTGATATAGACCTAGTAGTTGTATTGCTGAATCAAAGTGTGTGCATAGTTTTATAGCTCTTTGAACATATTTCCAAATTGTTCTCCAGAGTGGTTGGATCAATTCACAATTCCACCAACAATGCATTAGTGTTCCAATTTCCTCACATCTTCTTCAACATTTATCATTTTCCTTTTCTGTCATATTAGCTAATCTGATAGCTGTGAGATGGTACCTCAAAGTTATTTTAATCTAATCAACAGTGATTTAGAGCATTTTTTCATATGACTATATATAGCTTTAATTTCTTCATCTGAAAACTGCATCTTCATATCCTCTGGCCATTTACCAATTGGGGAATGCTTTGTGTTCTTATAAATTTGACTTGGTTCTCTACATATTTATGAAATGAAGCCTTTATCAGAGATACTGGTTATAAAAAATTGTTTCCCAACTTTCTGCTTACCTTCTAATCTTGGTTGCATTGGTTTTGTTTGTGCAAAATCTTTTTAATTAAATGTAACTAAAATTATCCATTTTGCATTTCATAATGTTCTCTACCTTTTATTTGGTCATAAATTCTTCTGTTCTCCATAGATCTAACAGGTAACTTGTTCTTTGTTCTCCTAATTTGTTTATGGTATCACCATTTATGTTTAACTCTGTATTCATTTTGACTTTGTCTTGGTATATGGTGTGAGATGTTGATCTATTCCTAGAAAAACATTAAGCTCTCAGTTAAAAGTACTGCAAAAATCCTCACTCTTCTGATTCTGAGTATTTGGTATGGTGATAACTATTAGATAATTTTTTCTTAAGTTTTAATGGATCCAAGTTATTTCTAGATGATTGTGGGCAACAGTTCCATTGGTGATTATGGTCCCATTCCAGTATAGTTTATTGACTGAATTCTCCAGATTATTTTGAAGTCTTTATTTTCACTATGTGCATTTGTTGTTTTCATTTAAACCCATGAAACTCTGATGTATTATACAATTTGAACCATAAGGTCATGTCTATTTGGGTATTTGGGAGGTACTAAAATTTTACATCCTTCGTTGATATGTTGGGCAATTTCTATCATTTCTTTGAATAATCTTCACTGACCACTAAATCTGGGCTCCTTAAAGGTAACTTTTGTAATGTCTTGTGGCAAAACCTGGCCCTGATTTTCCATCATAAACCCCTCAGTTTCCACACACAAGTCTGCATGATTCAGTCATGTGTTAGATGCTCCTTTGATTGTACATTATTGGTAGAGTTCATGCAGATGTCACCAATAGAGATCTTTTTTATTCCGTTCTTAGATTTGAGGTATTTCCTAGCCTCTATCTTGTGCTAAGCCAGTTTCAGTTGCATTCAACAAATTGAACCTATTATTAGCCTTTACCATGGCTCAAGGAATTTAGATGGTCTTGTTTGAAAAAGTGTTTCTATAAGTTTTTTTTTAACCTATTTGTCATATGTTTAAAGATTGTTTATCAATATTTTAACATAAAAATAAATATTAATTTTCTACAGCTTCCCTAGAGTGATGGGTTTGTGTTTCATTAATGTTATAGAAGATTTTTTCAGGATACTTTCTATATCTTTGATATTCAATCATTTCAGTCACATCTGATCCCATTTAGGGTTCTGTTGGCAGATACCAGAACTTGTCATTTCCTTCTCCCGCTCATTTTACAGATGAGAGACTAAGACAAACAGAATTAATTGACTTGTCCAGGGTCACACAGCTAGGAAGTGTGAGTATCTAAGGCCAGATCCAAATGCAAGCCTTCCTGACTCCTAATCCAGTGTTCTATCTACTGTACCACCTAGCTATCTGACTTGTCGACTACACCAAAGCAAAAGAAAAAATTCTGAAAGACATATAGACTTTGAATAATCCAGTGACCAATTATGACTTCAGAAGACTGGTAATGAAGAAGTCCTCCTACCTCTTTGCAGAGAGATAATGAACTAGAGGAGCATACATTTTCAGACATGTCAATGACTTTTGCCTAGTTGGGGACAGTTTCTATTTAGTGGAGGGAATTGTGGTAATGGGTAGTAATAAAGATGCAAAGTAAAAAGAAATGATGAAGAAATAAAAGAAATAATGAAACCTTCATGTTATCACCACCACCACCATCATCATCGCAATCTTTCCAGGGCTAACTCATATAGCCCTAAGTAGTTTAGATTTTTAAAAAATAATTGAGCTCTCTTACAGCTATGAAAGTAGGTGAACTGATCGTGTAGTAATGGAAATAACTTGCCATATCATTACCACAAAAATACTAAAAGAACAGGAAAAATGGATTCCACTGAGTTAAGTAGACTCTCCATGCTAGAAGCATGGAAAAACACTGATCACATTAGTATAGAATGAGAAGTTATGGAAGGGTTACAGTCCTAGTCAGTGAAAGAATTGTTCACATTCATGAAATCATAGATTCTCTGAAGTTCTCACCACCACTAACACCACCCCCATCCCAAAAAAACCATTCCCAAGTCACTACTGATATTTATTGGCAATGAATCAATCCATCTGCACGTATGTACTGCCATCTGCCAAGCTTTTTGCTAGGCACAGGGGATTCAAATCTTAAAAATGAAATAGTCCTCATCCTTGAAAATGTACATTCTATTAGCAGAAATTACATGAACACATATAAGTATCTCCAAAACACATGCAATGTAAATGCAAGGAAATTTGAGGGTCAACTAGCGGCTGGGGGAATCAGGAAAGGTCTCATAAAGAAGGCAATACTTGGACTCAGCTCTGAAGAAAGCCAATGGTTCTGAGAGTGGAAAGCTTTTTAATCAAGGCTTTACTCAAAGCTAAATGCAACATCAGAGTGGGATTGTCATTGGGTGAACAGATCAGTTGCTTTGATTAATTAAAGACCTTAGTGATATCCAGCTGTCATCTATCTCCTGTGAGGGAATGAAATTTTCTTCTCTGATGTCATTAAGCTAAAAATATCATGTGATTTTACTTGAAAGCCATAATCTCTCCCATAATTGAGATGGTGGCTGACAGTTACCAAAGCTCTCACAGTCATTCTATTTTTCTTTAGTTAGGCTAAATCTAGATGAATCTCCTTTATTTATATCCACTCTCATTAGTATAACATGCTTGGAGCACTGAACAACTCTCCAACTCATTGGCACCAAATAAGATTAATGGAGGCATACATGTGGTGAAACATTTGTAAGCAAATTCCTTTGCCTTTTCTTTTAACCTGACTGGAATTTGGGAAACTATGTGGTTTCCTTAATTGTTTTTCCTTGGCTGGACATCAGCTGGATGAGCATGAGACTAGTCTCCTTTTATAATTATAGCCAGGCCACCTTGGTATAATGGGCCAAAAGTGCGTCATTGAAAGCCTGGAAAGAGAGCTAGGGTGGGGCAGAAAGAGGAGATGGAAGATTTGTCAAAAATACTAATTTTCTCTTTTAAAAATGAGGCAAGCTCTCTGAGACATGGGCCAGGATGATGGACTAATCCCAAGCAAAGGCCTAATGCTATCCATCCCCAGAAGCAAGAGCATGATTTCTATACTAGATAACAGTGAAATATAATGTTTCTGGAGTATATGATGGCATGTGTTGTGGAGCCCCAAGAGCTTGAATGTTTACACAAAAGAGAAATAATCTAGGCTGATGACCTACTCCTCTAAAAGAGAGTAACGTGCATTCTTTTTGATTTAACCAGCTTGGAAGGGCATGATAGACTTGGCTTTGAAGAACTATTCATTTAAAAGGGAAAAATAAAATCCCTTTTCTTCTCTTGACTGGTCTTAAAAATTGTAAAACATTAAGATCTTGAAAAACAAAGTCATTAAAATTATTTTTCCCTGAAAAACAATCTGTTTTTTAAATGTCCCACCTGGATTTTCTGTTGGGGCCTTGTGGTTTACTGTGATTATTACTTCTTTTTAAAAGCACTGAAGTTAAAAATCCCATCCTTTGATCCTGAGTTTCATTCCATTTTTGTGAATTTCCTAGTGTTCGTTTGAGTTAATTTGAAAAATGAGTTTGCCTTGTGCCTCATGACCCACCTGAATTTCCGCCTGCCAAAATCTAGTACAATGCCTTGCCTGTCATTCATGAGACTTAATTGTACTATTTAAAAATATGACCAAGGTGGATATTCCTATAAAAACTCATGTAAATACCTCAATGTAGAATGTTTGGGAGAAAGGGGTTGGTGGTGGTTTGGGGTTTTGTTTTGTTTTGTTTTGTTTTTTTAACATTTTAATGAGTGGTTGACTATATATAGCACCTTGTGCCTGTGAGTTCCCTATGCAAACTTAATCCCCCAGCAGCAATTTTCTGCAGGACTTGTGAAAAAAAGGGCTGACGTATAACACCCAGCAGCCATTCACCTTACTGGAATCCTTTGCAATGTGGTCATCCAGGTACGACAATCCCATGATTTAACATCAAGGGCTGGTCAGATGGATTTGGAATTTAAGACATCCTCCATATAAAACTTCCATAGCAGTGGGGAAGTAAGTTGTGGAATCTGGCACTAGAAAAATGTTTGCTTTTTTGATAGCTCCATGAGGGAAATTTCATTGGTCCCCCATTAAGCATATATAGCGTAGTTTCACTGCAGCCAATTTCTCTAGTTTGGAAAGAGAGTATGAGAAATGTTGTTTATTTTATGCATAGGTGCCGCCAACAAAACATACTAAATTACTTACAGCAGTTTATTGACACTGGCCTGGACAACAACTAGGAAAAGCAAATGACGTAAATTGTATATCGTATAGGACTCAAAGTTTTTTGTTTTTTGTTTTTTTTTTTTACTTTTTCCCCCTACTTTTGTTCAGAGCTAAAAATCATGCCAGTTTTGGAAAACTACTAGGAGCTAGGCATTTTTTGCTCCAACAACTTTGATTCAGTTTCATGCCAATGTAGGGCAATGGATTTTTCAAATTTAATCAATTTCATTTATCTTTCAATTAGAGGCTTCAACCAACCAGGAGCAAAAACAGGCATTTATAACCTCCTAAAATCAAAGCTCATTAGTTAGGCTGATGTTAAAGAATAAGAGACAACTCATTTATTTGAAGACACTAACAACATTTCAAGAAATAAGTCAATAATGTAAAACTATTGAATGTTAGAAGTAGAAGGGATATTAGTGCACGTTTGTCCAGCATAGGTTGGATGTGATTGCTGAGCTACTCTCTGTGGCCACTGAGAGATCATGGAAGGCAAGAAACGGGTCAGAAGACTGGAGAAGGGAAACTGGCATCCCAATTTTGAACATGACAAGAGGGTGAAGTTTTAAAACTATGGGCTAATGACTTTGACTCTCACTCCTGGCAAAATTCTAGAATGTGATCTGTGGACGTTTAGAAAGGAATGAAGGAATCATAGTCATCATGGCAATGATGAGAACAAATTATGTCAGGGTAACCTCATTTTCCTTTTTGGCAGGATTATTTAGCCAATAGGTCAGAAAAATGCTTGAAGATTTAGTTTATTTGTATTACAAAAATGCACATGACAGGAATATCCCATTCAATACTTGTTAACGAGATGGAGAAATGTGGGATACATGAAAGTTGGTGGTGGTGGTGATTATTGTCCTCTGTGCTCCAAGAGGAGCAAAATGACACCACTATACTGAAATAAAGGTACATTGGATCTGACTGTGAATGATAAGAGCAATATAATCTTGGAAGACTTTCTCACAGGTTGGGCACAAATAGTCCATATGAACATTTGAAGTAAGATGTCTCAAAATTTGCTCATCTCACATTTCTTTTGAGCTACACCAATTCTTTTTCACTCATAGAGCATAATTTTTTCTTTGATGTTGGCACACCATGCTGGGTGGTCCTGTGCCAATGGCTTTCATGCCACTCAATCAATTTCAAAGTTCTCCAGAGAGACCTTTCAGAGTACCCTTGTATGGCTTCTTCTGACCTCCACATAAGCACGTGCCTTATGTAAGATCTCCATAAAATAATCTTTTAGGCAAATGCCTGTTCAGCATTCAAACACCCATCCCATTGGAGTTGCACCCTCTGCAGTAGAGTTTGAATGCTTGGCAGTTTGGCTTGAGAAAGGATCTCAGTGTCCAGTGCTTTATCTTTCCAGGCGATATTCAGAATCTTAAGAAAATTTAAATGGAAGCAATTCAGTTTTCTGGCATAGCATTGTATACTGTCCAGGTTTTACAGGCATGAAACAATGAAGGAAGCACAACAGTTCTATAGACCTTCAGGTTAGTAGGAAACTCTCTACATTTTCTTTTGGAACCTCACAAAACTGAAACTAATTCTGGTAATGCATGTGTCAACCTCCTTATCTACGTTTTCATCCCTGAAAAATATACTCCCAAGGTAAGTGAACTTATCCAAAGCACATTCGAAGTGAGATGTCTCAAAATTTGTTTGCTATTTCTCCGTTTGCATTAACTGATGGCTCTATATATGGATGATATGGTGCTAACTGTTGGAGTTAGCTGTTTTCTGGGTGTTATTTGTCAGATCAAAATTAGCACAAATGGCAGAGAATTGATCCATACTTTTTTACATCTCAGCCTCAGAGGCTGCATTGAGTACAGTCATCTGCAGGGGAAAAAAAGTCTCACATAAACTCTCCCTCTACTTTAGTCTTGGCTTGTATCCTTTTTCAAGTAAAATATAATATCAGTGTGGTAGCTGGCTTTGGTGTCATTTTTGTGTTTGTTGAAGGTGTCTGACAACATTGCTGAAAACATACTAAAAGCATGGGAACAAAGGATACAGCCCTGATTTACTCCATTGGTGACTAGGAAAGCACAAGAGTATATCATCACAACTATCCAGAACCCATGCAAGTATACTTTCCTGAAACTGGCATATAATGCTGATACTTCTCCAAGCAATTAAATTTTGTCATGATCTTCCACAAGCCCTACAACTGATGGTATCAAAGGCTTTGGTCAGATCAATGAAAGTTACACATAGACTTTTGTTCTGTTTCTGGCATTTCTCCTGGAGTTGCCAGGCAGCAGATACCATATTGATGATTCTTCAAACCCTTTCTGAAGCCACACTGGCTCTCAGGTGGATGACCATATTCCATGTGAAGGATTAGCCTTTTAAGGAGGACTCTGGCAAGAATCTTGCCAGCAATGACTAAGAGAGAAACCCCTCCCTCCCATCCTGCACTTTTTCATAGGACAACCTATTTTCTTTTCCTTTATAGAGATGGACAATGGAGATATCCTTGAAATCCTGGAGTTAACCTCTTCTTGCCGTATAACCCAGAAAATTTCAGTTAGCTTTTATGTGAGCAGTAGATCCCATGTCTTGTAAATCTCAACTGTAATTGAATCAGCACCAGGCATTTTGGCACATGAGAGGAGCCAAATGGCATTCAAAACCTCTTCTTCAGTTGGAAGTTCAGTTAGAGAGGGATTGACTTCAACCCTGAAGTATATGGCCCATGGCTTCAATATCAGTCAATGATGGTCTGTCAATGATGGAAGTGTTCAGCCCAACTCTCCAGGATTATGTCCTTATGACTAATCAATGTAACTTCATCTTCACTGAATAATTGATATACACCACAGGTCTTTGGCATATAAATAGTCTTCAAGACATCATAAAATTCTATGGATTATTACCATCAGCATAAAATGGAATTTCATCTACTTTCATAAATAAACCAAGAATTCTGCATCTCTCTAAGTTTTACTTGCATTTTACTTTTGGAGGACTTAAAATGCTGCCTTCTTAGAGATGGACAAACTATCCTTCCGGTAAAGCCTGTGGAGTTCTTGTTTTTCATTTAACAGCTTCTGAATTTCTCCTTCATTTTCATCAGACTTGATCTTGATCTTGATGTTTATAAGTATTCTGCCCCAGATAAGTAAATGTGGTGCTGTGCACTAAATCTCTGAAAACTGGATACTCTTTTTCTGCTCCACTGTTGCCAATCATGTGTTAGCTCAGCTTTCCATTCAAGTAAACAATGAACTATTCATGCATGGAGAGGCACTCTAATCTGTTGACATCAGGTCTTCTGGTAGTTGTCTTGCCTTGGGGCTATCACTTTTGTTGAATGTGAATGTTTAGCTTGGAGAAGATCTATAAGTCTATGATCAGTCTGGCACTCTCTGCCACACATGACTTTTGTCGCTCTCACAACCTGTCTGTCTCTTCTTTTTACAATGACATAGTCTATGAAATGCCAATGTCTGCTATAACAATAAAAGTTTTATTGCATCTAGGTAAATGGAAGACAGTATTGGTGATGAGAAGGTCATGAGATGCACAGGTCTTCAGTAGTAAGTGACCACTCCTGTTGCTGTTTCCAACTTCATTCCTCCCAGGGACTCCCTACCATGTATGATAGTCTGTGGCTACCCTGGCATTAAAGTTAGCTAAGAATTATAAACTTGTAGTCTTTTGTCACGTTGATGATGAGAGTCTCCAGGTCTTCATGAAACTTTATATTAGCCTCATCAGGGTTTGTCATGGTGGGAGCATATACACTGATGATGGTGATGTGGTACTTTCCTGCAAGTGGCAATAGCATTTTCCTGAGCCTGTCATTCACTCCTTTGGTGAGGCATACAAACTTGTTGACTAGATAAGTTTTGATTTTGAAACCTATTTCAGTTTCATGGTGCTCCCCATCACTGTGGCCACTCCAGGAAAACATGTTTCCATCTCTGACTTTGGTAAGCTGTCCTTCATTTGCCAGCATTGTTTCACTCAGGGCTACTATTTGAATGTGATACCTGTTGAGTTTGCTTGTGACAAGAACTGCCCATCTTTCAGATCAACTTGATTTTGTGTTATCCATAAGTGTGCACACAATGGTCAATAGAATCATCTTTGTAAAAAGTTTTGTATATTTTCTTGTGTTTTAATCTCAGGGTAGGATCCTGCCAGCTGTGGTAAACAGGCCAGGTTTGGATGAAGTGGACAATTTTTATGCACCTTTTCTAGCCCCTTCTTCATGTCAGGAGCTGAGTAGCATGGTCCTTCAAAAAGGCTGCTTAGACACCTGGGGGCTGCTGAATTCCACTGCTGCTTCAATCCATTGAGAAGATAACCCTATGATGTAGGCTGCCTGTGTATAGGATTGTGACTACACTTCCTAGCGTATCCACACCTGCTATTTCATCACTTGCCCATTGCCACAGGATTTTGGGGTAGGTAAAAATGATAAAAATGGTATGGATGATGTCTTTTGACTCAAGGGTAAATTTCATTTAAATGAGGCAGAATTGTACAAAGTCTTTGGCCTTGCTCTTTTTTCCAGAATCATCAAAATCTAGTGACAAGACAAAAATCTGGATGACTGGTAATGACTCAGGATGCAGTGGATGACCTTGGCATCTTCAACATCCAACCAACCTTTAGGTCCACAGCACCTGTTTCTCCCATCTTCATTGGTGTTGAAACAAAATTTCATCCACCCATTTTTCCAGAGAAATCCTTTACCTCCCTAATTCATTGATGGATTTGAGACTCCTTGGTTACCCTCAACCTAATTTAACCCATCTGCCCAAAATAGCTTGCTAGGGTGTGACACGGCACATACCATAGCTTTTTAGAGTCACAGGTGAGAATTAGATGGTTGTTTGGACCCCAAGGAGGAAAGCAGCCCTGAAAAGGGCTCAGCAGCCCTCACATCAGAGGTACTTGTCTTTCCTGAACACCCCACATGAAAGCACAGTTACTGGTTGAATGATCAGACTCAAGCATGTATCATTAATGAAGCCATGTTAACTTGAAGAAAGGTTCCTACTAGAGTGCTCCATGGATCTATCCCCAACCCTAAGCTGTGAAATATTTGTGTCACAGACCTATAAAAAAGTATAATTGGCATAATCATATAATTTGCAACTAAAACAAAACTGGTAGGGATAGGTGGCATGGACCCAAAGGCAGTACCCAAAAATATCTCAACTGATTAGAATGTTGGGCCAAATCTTTTTTTTTTCTTTTTCTGTGTCCAGTACAGGCGAACTTTTAGTAAACTTTGCTTTTCTTTGGCTGGGAGAAGACTTGAGTTGAATTCATTAGGCAGGACCCAGTATATTGGAATTTTGGGGTCTATAACTCATCATTTTATGGTGATCTCTTCATTTTTATGGTTCCCATTCAAACAAATGGGACCCAAATTCCTTTGGGGTAAAGGGCAAAGATCTCAGTTTCTGAAAGTACTTCCTGCTGACAAGAGACATAGAGCTGTCCCTGCCTCTCTGGTTCTTCTTCAAGGGGGTCAGACTTCACATTCGAGGGGTCAGACTCTGGAACATGGATGATGCCAGGTCCAGTGGGCTGGAGAACTTGGATTTGGTCAGAGATTTGCATAGCCTTAGCGATCATCCAGAGTTTGATGGCTTGAATCCTTTTTATCCTTTTTGCTGGAAGGGACTGTGACCTTTCTAAACAGTAGCTTGAGGTCCTCCAATGGCTCACAGGTATATTCTGGAGTCTCTGGGGGAAGGGGGAGAAAGCAAGAGTTGGTACTGGTTTAATCCTAGAATTGTGAGTCCAGCCAGGGAGACCTTGGAGTTTTACTGCCATTGGAGTGGTGAGTATGTCACAGTAGTGTCCCTTCCATTTGACATCTAACTGTTCTCCCTTTTGGGTTCTCCATGACTTTAAGTAGACCCAATCTCCAAGCTGTACTGCAGCAGGACATGCCTTTTCATTGCCAAAAGATATTGGGAGATACTTATTGGCCTTGGGCCAAATCTAAGAAGTAAATTAGCAGAGATAAATGTAAAGTACTACAAAAGTACTTTTGTAATATTTATGACAGCTCTTTTTGTGGTGGCAAAGAATTGGAAATCAAGTGGATGCCCATCAGTTGGGGAATGGATGAACAAGTTGTGTGGTATATGAATGTAATGGAATACTATTGTGCAATGAGAAATGAGGAGCAGACAGACTTCATAATAACCTGGAGAGACTTATATAAACTAATGCTGAATGAGGAGAGCAGAACCAGGAGGACTTTGTATGCAGTTACAGACACATCTCGTCTGTGATGACTAACTTTGATAGATTGGGCTCCTATCAGCAACACAAGGATAGAAGATAATTCCAAAAGACTCATGAAGGAAAGGGATGTCCACATCCAGAGAAAGAACTACAGAGTCTGAATGCAGATTGAAGCAAACTACTTGCTCTCTCTCTCTTTTGTGTTTTGTTTCATTCCTTCTTTCTTGTTGTTCACTCCATTGGCTATAATTCTTCTTTACATCTTGACTAATGTTTAATGTGAAGGCATATGTAGAACCTATATTTGATTGTATGTTGCCATGGGGGGAAGAGGGAGGAAAGAGAGGGGGCGGAGAAAATTTGGAACTCAAGGGATTGTGTATCTGAATGTTGTAAACGAAAAGTAAATAAATATTTTTTTAAAGTATTTTTGTACTTTTAGGAAATGTGACCTAACTTGATCCAAGTACAAAGTACTACAAAAAATTTAGAAAGCAGAACCTGGAGCAGGGGTTGAAGTTGCAATCAACTCAACAGGTATATATTAAGTGCCTACAATGCTCCAGGCACTATGCTAAGTGCTGATGATATAAAGAAAAGCAAAAACAGATCCTGCTGCAAAATATAGACAAGATTAATTGGAGATCATCAAGAGAGAGAAGGCTCTTTGAATTAAGGAGGCTCAGAAAAGGCTTATTGCTGATGTGAGATTTTAGTTGGAACATCAAAGAAGCAAGGAAGCCAGGAAGTAGAGATGAGAAGAGAGAGAAATCTACGAATGGAAGAAAACTGCTGAAAATACCCAGAGTTGGGAGGTCTCTTGTGTGAGGTCATCAATGTTAATAGATCACAGAGTACATAAGAGTTGGAGAAAGTATAAGACTGGAAAAGTAGTAGGGAGCTAGCAGGCTTTTAACCCAGACCACTTACAACCACTATGTTCCTTTCTATTGAGGATTTTTGGTTCTAGCTAGTTAGGTGAGAGGCAGTGTGGTACAATAGAGAACTGACCTCAAAGCCAGGAAAACCTTGGTTCGAGACCTGGTTCTGATAACATGCTGACTGTGTGATCCTATGGGAAGAATCTTACTGCCAGGAGGATCAGGGAAAGCTTTCTGGAGGAGATAGCCTTTGAGTAAGGATTCAAGTTAATTGGTTCTTCTTTGATTGTGGTGTTCTGTTGTTTTCAGTCCTACAGTCTGAGGGATATACCTGGTGTTAAAGAGATGGACTTTTGTAGCAGTAAACAATTTGGCTACATTAAAAGAGTTACTTATTTTCCCATATAAAATCCAACCCAATGTCCTTTCTAGTTCTGAGTCCAATTCATTTTCCACCTGTGAGACTTGTCCAAGAGACACATCATGGAGGACTGATTTGACAGTGCCTGCCATTTGTCATAACTGAAGTAATTGACAGTTTTCATTCTTCATGCATGTCTATGCCAATCTCTTTCACGTGGCTGAGTATTTCACTGCAAAGGCTTAGCAGTTTTCCAGTCTTTGTGTCACTACCAGATTAACCTGGATTTGGCATTTATGAGCCAAGCAATTAATCAACAGACATTTATTGAGTGTCTCCTTGTTATGTCCTCAACACCATGCTGAGCACTGTGGGAGATACAGAGGAATAGGGGGCCTGGGACCTCCTTTTAAGAAGCTTACATTGAAGGTGGGGTCATGACAGATAATAGTGTGACTATTAAGCAATAAAGTGGGCTTTTTCTAGGTAAAATCAATCTGATCCATTTATCATCATATCTTGTGTACAGTGAAGAGAACAGGCAATAGTGGACAGGCAGCAAATATGAAGTGAATCCAACAGACAGTTAAGTGGACCCATGAATAGCCCCTATATTTCCAACCTGGGCAAGCTAGGGAGAACAAATCTTTAACAACAAGACAAAAAATGGAAATGCTTATGAGCAGAGTCACTTCTTAAGGATATTCTGGGGACACACACATTTTAATTTAGGACATAGTGTGGTCAAGGTAGGCTCCCTGGGAGAGGGGATCTAAGACGGACCTAGGAGAACCTATAGAATTTCCATAGGGAGGAGCTAGGGAAGTATATACTGTAGAAGTCATGGCTATCATTTGTTTGTACCTAGAGAAAGCAGCATCACTAGAACAAACAGTAGGAAAAGTACTCCCAGATCAATTTACTGACTATTTGGTGCAGTAAGGGTGTTCAGGTGGAGTTATCCTATAGGCAGGTGGAAATACAGGCTGAGAGCCTGTAGGCAGTCTGCAGCTCAGAAGAGAGGCTGGGGATAAAGGCTTGAGAATTAACTGCATATGAGGAGTTATTGAAATCACCGGAATAAATGAGGATAGCAAAGGGGAGAGAGAGGCAAGAGGACCAAGAATTCATCAAATGATGGGGAGGAAAACAAACCTCTGAGAAAGGTAGTATGCACGTGGTTTTTGTTTTTGTTTTTGTTTTTTGATTTTAGAGACAAGACAGGTCTCGGAGGGGAAGGATGATTCTTGATCATGGAGTTAGGAAATGTGACCCAACTTGACCTAAATCAACCAACCATTAAGTGTCAGGAGTGAGATTTAAACCCAGATCTTTCTTCTCCAAGACCATCACTCTATTTTACAATGATTGCTTCCTGACTAAGTTCAGAGCTTTAACATTAATTTGACCTCGCCCATTAAGAAATGCCCATTGAATTGGGAGTAGCAGGGCATGCCTGTAAGCATGGTCACCAGGGAAGATAAGACTAGAAGATCTCTTGAATTTGAGAGTTCTGAGCTGCAGTGGGGTGAGCCAATCTACTGTCCAAATGAAAACCAGCAGTTACAGCGAGCACCCAGGGGTGACCTGAAGAAAGGCAGACTGGCTCCAGGTTAGAAACAGAGCAGGTCAAAGCTCCAGAGTCAGTCAGAACGGAACCATGAGTAGCTCATATATTTCTAGTCTGGACAAACTAGGGAGGCCCAAACTTTAACAAAAACAAAACAAAACAATGCTTATTAGTAGAGTCACTCCTTAAGAGCATTCTGGAGACATATGCATTTTAACTTAGTTAGGACAGGGCGTTACTTGTAACATCCACTAAATGATGATCCATTGGAATGAATTAGTCATGTCAATTAGTTTATTTGACCCAATTTAGTTGATCTAATATTTATCTAATTTTTAGTTTGCAGAGATTACATAAACCCATTATAACTCATGATTGCCTTGCGAAAAAGAAACAACTGCATCAGGCTTTAGAACAAAGACCATAGGTTTAGAGCAGGAAGAGACCTCAGAACCCCCTTATTTTATGGATGAGGAAAATGAAACTTGGAGAGTTCAAGTGATTTGCCTAAGACAGAGACAGCAATCCTTCCATTACATATGTTACCTTGGTTTATAACTTGGACAGGTTTTGTTATAAGGGAACATACAGAAAAGTCTCTGTGTCATGAGCCTTAGCAAGGTGAAATAAGACATACAAGGTGTTGACAAGGTAAAATCGTGAATGGAACTAATGGCATACAGAGAAAAGGCAAGGAAGACACACTGAAAATTAACTTTGCCAACCTCCAAAAGTTGCCTAAGCCCAGGGGTGATCAGGAGCCAGCTTGGACTTGAGAATTTTTCAGTCTGAGCATTTACATTTTGGAAATCAGCAAAGGTTACAAATTGGGGCTTGATTTGTTTTGGTCCTTATCTACATTTAAGAAATTAATATATATAATTTTAATAACACAGATTCAATTTAAAAGTGTATCATGCTACATTTTGGGGGGAAAGCCAACCATTTACAAGCATACCTTTGCCTATGGCCTACCCTGATGAGCACGATTCTATAGAATTTTTATTCCAGTTCATTATTTAACTAGTTAAATTATTTGACAAGTTAATTATCTGCTGCTCAAAAGTAAAATGAGCAGATGACTTTGGAATTGTTCTCATTTTACTGCCCCTTAAGAAGCCACAAGGAAAAGTCCTTTCTGCTCCATTTTCTATGAAACCAGAGGAAAAAAGTAGTTTCTCACACATAATATTCAACATCCCGTTTGAGCATCTTTACATAGGTTCTGCCCCTTACTGGGAATGTACTCCTTTTTTTCCTCTTTTTAGAATTCTTAGTTTCCTTCAAATTCCTAGTTCAAATGTCAAATTTTACGTGAAATCTTTCCTAATTCCCTATTTGCTAGTGCCTCCTTCCCACATCGTCTCATATTTATTTGTCTTGTACATATTTGCATATAATTATATATATATATATATGTACGCATATACACACATATTTGAGCATGTATTTGCATATTATGTGTATGTACATGCATATCATCTGCCCTGATAGAATGTAAGTTCCTTGAGGGCAGGCACTGACTGACTTTTGTCTTTAAATCCTTTGCTCCTCTCACAGTGCCTAGCACTATAGGCGTAATAAATACTTGTAGATTGTTGGGTAGATGGATTGGGTATAGACTGAGAAGACCAAATTTTGGATCGTGAGTTTAGGGTTAGAAGGGTCATCTAGTTAGGGGTCATCTTCATTTTACAGATGAAGAAACTAAGGCCCAGAGATCAAGTAACTTAACCAAGGTCACACAGGTAGTAAGTGGAAGAGCCAGGATTTGAACACAGGTTCTTTGATTACAAATTACTGCTTTTCTAGTTCTACCACTTACTACCCAGGTGACTTTGGGCAAGTCATTTCTTTTCATCTATTTCACCTGCAAAATGAAAGAAGTTATCTAACATCTCTCCCAGATCCAGGACCTGTGATCATTCCCTTGACATATGCCTCCACTTACCTCACAAGAACAAGAAAAGAACGAAAAATAAATTTTTCTGACATTTTCACTTCCTATTTACATCTCACCTTCTCGGTGATAGGGGAACATCATTACATGAAGACTGCAATGGCATGGTCCATTGGAAAGTGGCTTGATGAGCCAGATTTCAAGTCAGAAAGCATGGGATCAGAGCCCAGCTATGTATGTCACTCATTACCTTTGTGACCCTGGGTACATGGCTTCATCCTTGTGCTTCAGTTTCCTTATCCGTGAGATTGGGTTGGAATGGGTGATACCTATGGTCCCTTTTGGCTCTTAATCTGTGATTCATATTTAAGAAGATATTTGAAAAGACATAAGTGCCATCAAATCTTTGCCCTAGTACTTTCGGTTCTGGTTGCAATTCAGGTAAGGTGAAGGAGAGAGGGCTCCCATGTTTGGCCAGTGGCAGGATCTTATGGGACTATAGCTCTTTGGTGGAACTTGTCACTTTTAAAATAGATTTCTGAAGATCCAACCAACTCTTAATGACTTTGATCACAGAGGATTTTTTAAATATACAGTTTTATCTACTCATTACTGAGGTAACAAGTTTTTGAGGACTCTTGGCCCCTGGCTTTAGCTATGCTTGTATGATGGGGCCAAATAGCCAAGCTTCATTCGAAACTGGTTTCCAATTACTTGCAGATGGCTGGAGGTAGATGAAAGGCTTCATAAAGGTGTTCCTTATTCTCTTCTTTGGTCCCCAGATGATTGGGCTATGTGCTGACACTTGGATACTTGTTTTACAATATCATTTGACAAGTGGGATTTATGTGTCAAAATTTCAGCAAAAGCCAAGAAAATGTCAAAGGAAGCATTCAAGAAGCAGCAGAAAAGGAGAGTAAGAGTGAGAGAGAACTCAAGAAAGGAAAGAAGGGATAAAAAGGGACCCTGCTGCTTTTTAAAGGCAGGAGTCAGGGAGTTGGACAGTGCCAAGTCGTGACCCTATACCAAAAGCACAGGGAAGTTAACCTTGCTGCCAAGAGCCTGCAATTGCTTGCCTGGGTTTGCCTTCAATGCCATTACTGCCTTTATCATTAAGGAAACAATGTAATAAAAGAGAGACCTTTCCTCTGAATGCATTAATAAAGATAACTTGTTGGTGCTTGTCCAAAACCACTGGAGCCACATTGACTTGACTGCTGTTGTTAAGGTTTCAGGATTTGGTTTGCTGAGATGCTCGGCTGTGAGTCAACTGTTGGAATGGGGCATTCTGATTGTACGGTTGCATGAATGTACAAAAAATGGTATCTACGCTGTCCTTGAATCTTTAACAGGCCCAATTTCCTGAACATCCACCTTTGACAACTACCAACTATGACCTTTCTTCCATAAAATGGAAATAAGGTTTCCATCTTACGACTCTTTAAAAAAACAAAAGACATAAAGGCAGCCCCAGCCCAGCCTAATAAATTGTTAGAGTGGCCCATTAAGTCTCTGCCTCAGAGAACTTTTTGGAGGGGGAGGGGGAGAGACCAAATGGTTAAAATCCCCCAAGCCCCATGCTGGTGCTTCTCATATTAAGAGCATGTGTGCATTACTTCATAAACTATCGGATGACATGCTTCTTTATTTAGAGTCAATAAAGAAAAATAATGAGTTATGCAAAGTTATTTTGGACACAGTGCAAAGCAGCTTTGCAAAAAGGCACTATTCATTGGGACTGGCCCAGCCCTGGCTTGGGGATTGTCATCCATTAACTCAAAGCAAATTCAGGAAAGAGTACAGCTGGGGACTTTATGCCATGTGCCAAATGCAATAAGTAGGTTATGGACAAGTAAAGAGAAGGAGGAAGAGAAGCAAGAAGAGGTTAAGAAAAATGACAAAGCCCTGCCCTCTCGCCTCTGTGTATTAGGGGCCATGGGATCAGGATCAGAGAGCCAAAGAATGAAATAACTGGAATGAACATTAGAGATCATCCAAACTAAAGACTATGCCCTTTGTTTAGCAGACAGGGAGACTGAGTTCCAGAGAAGTAAGATGACTTATCTGAGGTCACAGTGCTAATAAGTAGCAGATCTAAGACAAAGACATAGATCTTATCTGTTGTGCTGTCTAATAGATCTTCATGATTGGTCATGTGGTCATGTTTCACTGCATCTTTGGAGGTAGAACCAAATGTGAAGTCAGAGGACCCAGGTAAAAATCCTTGCTTTGCCACTTACTGTGTGACTTTGGACAAGTTATTTCCCATCTTTGGGAAGCAGCTAGGTTGGTCAGTGGATAGAGTACCAAGCTTGAAATCTGGAAGACCTGAATTCAAATCCAGCCTCAGAAAATTATTAGTTGTGTTACTCTGGGTGTGTCATTTAACTCTGTTTGCCTCCATTTCTGGAGAGGGAAACAGTAAACCACTCCAGTATATCTGCCAAGAATTCTACCCCATGGACTGTATGGTCTCCAGGGTTGTGAAGAATCAGTCACAACTGAACAACTCAACAAGAACTTCCCTTCTTTGGCTAGATCTCAGTTTCCCTGTTTGTAAAATGAAAGTCATGGACTAGAATGATCTCTAATGTCCCTTCCAGCTCTAAATTTGTGATCTTACAGATTGAGTTTGACCTTATCTCCAAATTAAAGAAAGATTGGACAAGCTAGTGCATTAGGCTGCTGATCCTTTAAAACCGTAGAAACTGGAGAAAAGTAAATAATAATTCAAAATTAATGACCTAGAGAGCTATTTCCCTGGTTTCGAGGGCAGTATCCCGAGAGGATGATGATCTATTAGTCCCTCAGATGAACAACTGTCTCTATTCCTTCCAGAAAGGATCACAGATGGAGGTTTTTCCCTAGAAGGGATCACCAGGTCCAACTCCTCCCTCATTTTACACATAAGGAAGCAGAAGACCACACAGCTGGTGAGTCAAGACTTGAATCAGATCCTTGGAGTCCAAATCTAAGGTTCTTCCTTATACCCTGGAGATTTCAACTAGGTTATCTTTGGTTTTTTTAGACAGGGTACTGGCCCCAGCTCCAGTCAGCTGATGAGGCCATTGTTACATTTTTAACATGTTCATTTACACCCCAGAAACCAGCAAACTCTCCAAATAAGGGCATGATTTATGTTTTATTGATTTGTCTAGACTTAAGACAGTGATAGAAGAAATGTTTATGCAGATTAAACTTAAAAGTGTGTTGTGGGTTCATTTTTCTCTCTAGAGAGTCAGTTGTTAAATATTTATCAACAAATTCTTGGAGACAGGACAGATGTCCAAGCAGATTCTGGGCTGAAAGTCTTAGGTCAAAGGTTGCAAGTCAAAGGCAAACGTATTCTGTAACAGCAGATGTGAAAAAAGTGCTGTTTCAGTCAATGAATGAGCATTTATTAAAGATCTACTACATGCCAGGTGCAAAAGGCAGCATGGTATATGGGGCAGAAAATTAGACTCAATGTCAGGAAGACTTGAGTTAAAGCCTTGACTTCAACACTTACTGGGAGTGTTACCTTGGGTAAGTAACATACCCTCTTGGTGATACAGGCAAGATTATTAGTCTCAGATGAGGAACCCGATTGCTTTAAGAGGGAGTTTCCTCATTGGGAGCTCCTTATACTAACACAATCACAGATTCAGTCCCTATCCCTGCTCTGATGTGCCAGTGATTGTTCTGGGTGCTTGGGAGGCAAAGACAAAGAAACAACCCTTCTACAAGCAATTCTGGAGGAGTGAGTGTAGCAGCCTGTGTAGTCAAACCCGGACCTAGGTTTGACCACCCAGCGCCCTCTGCTGGCTGAAAGGAATACTAGTAGGATACTAGGAGTCAGTCAGTATACGATAGCCACCAAGACTTGAATTGGGAAGAAAATTTTGAAGGAGAGGAAATCAAAAGGGGAGAGTTTGCTAAGTGATGGAAGGGAAGGGGAACTACAAGTAATACCAACATGAATTGGATAAAATGAATTTACATGAGAATAGAGAAATATGTGACCAAACCCCCATATAGGAGAATCATCTAATAAAATAATTCCAGTGCTAACTTTTTGCTTTGGAACTTTTTGAATTTACAGTTGTGGATTTTGGAAAGCTCTCAGTAGAAACATGAAGGAGGGTGGTTAACCGTGAACACTCAGGCATTCCACATTTCATTGCTGGTGGCACCACCTTGGGAGAAAGGGGGAAGGAGTAGCTTACTGGAAATGATCCTTTTTCTCCCTCTGCTCATGTTCAAATCAATTTAATTCAATCCCCCAAATCACAGTTTAAGGAAACACTGTATGTAGAACACCAGGGCAGATACAAAACTTAGATAATAATAGCTAGTCTTTATATGGGTCCAAGGTAGCTGTATTTGTGAAGGCAGATGGGTGGCGCTGTGGATAGAGCGCTGGGCCTGGATTCAAGTGCTGGGTCGAGTCCAAATCCAGCCTCAGACACTTCCTAGCCATGTGACCCGTGGCAAGTCTGCCTTGGTTCTGTGACCCGGCTGCCTTAGTTCCTCATCTGAAAAATGAGGTGGAGAAGTAAATGGTAAAAAAAAAAAAAAAAAAAAAAAAAAAGCTCCAGTATCTTTGCCAGATAAACCCCAAACAGGGTCATGAGGAGAGAGACAGAAGTCGTGTTTACAAAACATTGTCTCTCTTTATCCTCATTAAGAACCTTTGGAGCTAGGTAATATTATTTCCCCCATTTTATAGATAAGAAGACTGAGGCAGAGAGAGGTCGAGTGACTTGCCCAGAATGACATAGCTAGCAACTGTCTGAGATGGCATTTGAGCTCAGATCTATCCCCTGTGCTATCCAGCTGCCTCTCACACATACTAGCTATGTGACCGTGGGCAAGGATGCTACTCTTCCTTTCATGGAACTGAGGAGCCTGATGATGTCGTTGTTTAGTCACCTCTGATGCTTTGTGACCCCATTTGGGGTTTTCTTGGCAAAGGTACTGGAGTAGTTTGTCATTTTCTTCTCCAGATCATTTTACAGGTGAGGAAACTGAGGCAAATAAGACTTGCCTGGGTTTACACAATTAGTGTCTGAGACCAGATTTGAACTCATGAAGATGAGTCCTCTTGATTCTAAGCCACCTAGCTCCCAAAATGATCCTCACAGAAGGGGGAAAGATACTCTTGGCAGAGGAGTGCTGGGCTAAAGATGCAGGGTAAGACATTCAACCTCAGATGTAGCCAATCTGTTCATTTGTTTGCTGAACTATATGTAGTTGTTAGAAGGGTGAGCTTCTATGGAGGGGAATGGGTAGGTAGAGGGGAGATTAGTAGATAGTTATAGGTATGGAAAAAGAACATTCATAAAATATTTTAAGGTGTAGAAGAAGATGAGGGGCATGGGGGTACACAAAGAGAATGACTTTGTTACTACCTTGTCAAATTTAATGTATATAATTTAAAAAAAACAACTTTACATAAAAGATGTTCAGAGTTTCTAATACCGTTCACTTACTTGTTCCTCGTACGTGTATGTTTGTGTATTTGGTGGTTATCAAGTTCACAACAAAAACAATGTTAAAAGAAAAAAGAGTCAACCGTGGATAATTATGATAACGAATACATTCTATTTTTGTCTGCCATATCATATCGTGTACTTATACTGAGCTTTTGGTGCACTAATGATACTTAATTATACTAGCTACCATCTCTTTAGCACATCAAGGTTTAAACTTCCCCAAATCTGGAGCATCTCTTTCATTTCCCTCCAATCTTTCAAAGATTGCCAACTCTGGCTCAGCATGTTTCATTTGCCCATGTAGTATCCTAGGATTGATTTCAAATTGGCTTAGTGACTTCAACCCCTGGATGATATGAAAGGTACCATCATATGATTTCATTTTCTTTCACATTTAATTCTCTGTTAACCATTCTTTATCCCATCTTTCAAAATGCACGGATCATTCTCCCTTGAAGGGACAACAGAATGAATATTGATTGGATACTTTGTTTTTTCATCTCTTTCACCCACTATCATCTCTCCTTCCATCTTGGATAGAGCACTGGGCTTGGAATCAGAGAGACTCATCTTCATGAGTCCAGTGGTCCTATCCTTTTTTGTTTCATCTTTTGTGTTCAGCATAGCTAAAAACTAACCTCTTTTTTTTTCCTTGACATTCCTTGCCAGACTCTGATCATTCTAAGATTTAGTGTTTCTGACAGTATTTTTATAAGACCAGCTACTCTGTTGTATGCATTCTGTTATTCGCTCTTATTTCAAACTTCGATCTTTTTAAACATCTGAGTTGGTGGATGAGTTTCCTGTGTATTCACATTGTTCTCTTTAGGAAGCTCCCTATCTTTCACATCTGGAATAATTTATGTTTCCAATTGAGTTTCCAATCCCTCTTGTGCTGACTTCCCCTGAAATACCTAGGAGACTGAATCCCAATTTTCCTTTCTCTGAATTTGACTCTGGACTTAAGACTAGAAGAGAAAAGCAACTGTTGCAAATGGTGAAGACTTTTGGACTGGCTTGAGGAAAAGTCCATCTATGATATCATCACAGAGGTATAATTGGAAAAGAATGTCAGTTGGTCATATAGACTGAGGAAGGGAAATCTGTTGGATAGGTTATGTCTACTTTTAATGTCAAACCTTGAAGAAGGCCTCCAGAATACTCCATCAGGGTTCTATGGGAAGGCACATACAAGAGTTAGTTGCTCAAGATGAGAAGAAAAAGATGTGTTAAGAATCTGTACCATTGTTGGGGAAGGGGGTAATCATTTTAATGAGTTCTCTTGATGTATAAATATGGATTTCCAAACAGGCAGAAGTTAAAGAAACATTCCCATGTTGTACTAAATGCTTCCCCTTCACCCAAGCCCATTCCTCTCCACCTCAGCCTGTACTCAAATGACTCTTTATTTCCACTCCCATATAACAATCCCAATAATTTCAGGATGATTTCCCCCATCAGCCAAAACTATTTCCAAAATGCTAACTTGTGGTTGCTGAGTCACACATTGCTAGAAGAGAAGCACATATCTCTCCCACCAAAGTTTGGAGCTTTCTCCGGAGGGCTTCTGATTATTTCAGTACTGGCTGTTATCTAATTCCCCCCAGAAACAAAGCTATTGGCAGGATATGAGAACATGGAGATAAGGTCACCAGAACCACAGTCCCCAACAACGTGAACCAAAGATTTAAGGGAGGTGAAGTTGCTTCTTCTTAATATTTCCCCTTTCATTTTCCTCCTCCCTCCATCCCCTTCCTCCTTCTCCTTCTCTTCCTCTTGCTCTCTCTTCATTTTTCTCTTCCTCCTTCTCTTCTGCATCTTCCTCCTTCTTCTTCAGCAGTATCGTTAGAGTCTTTGAAGATTTACAAAAGTGCATTCCTCACAGCAACACTAGTTTGTGGGCTCAGAGTGATTAAGTGATTTGCCCAAGATCACACAGTAAGTGGATTTTAGAGCTGGCTGTAACAGCAAGCACCCTAGCATGCCTAGGGCAGCTACTAGCACAGGTTCTTAGATCTGCTTTTCTAAAGGAAAGCAACTCAAAATGGGTTAACAATCTTACTTTAATCAAACATATCATTCACCTAGTTCAGGAGG
>CM053592.1:82451216-82483272 GCA_028646515.1 Pseudochirops corinnae
ATAATGTTTTGAATGTTTGTCTTGATTTGTAATGGAATAAACAGAGTGTTCACTATATTTTGTAATCTGAACTCTAAAGGCTGTTCACAGTAGCATTCCTTTGGGAATCTGCTGGTGCATGGCATTACACTGGCTGAGATTCAAACTTATTCCTCATGCCTCAAAGTTCTACATTCCCACACAATGTACACACATGAATATTACCCTTTGCTGAGAGTTTAACAGTCATGCCTTTGAAGACTGGACAATCTAAAATTGAGAACATTTAAACAGAACATGTGGGCACGTGAAATCATTGTACAAATACTGAATTACCATTCAGTCAACAGATAAGCAGGTAAATCCAAAGCCTTAACTAGTAATTTGGCACCTGGAGTTCATATCACACTATGCCCTTAAAACAAAATTTAAAGGCATACACTTGAGGTTAGGAAGTAGGTATCCTAAGAGATCTTAGACCTTAGGACATAAGGCCACATGGCAAGAAGAGATTCTGGAGCTCTGACCCATGGCAAGGAGACATCTTCAGCCCACTGGTGCAGAGACTGCCTGGGCAGGATCAAACCATTCTTCTTCTTCTTTCTTTTTAAAGTAATTATTCCTGCTAACTTAGGTGCTAAGTACAAATGGTCTCAGAAAACTATAAATTGAGGGACCTTGAGGCAAATCCTGGTAGACCCTAGTAATACCTCTGGGTAAATTGGTAAATTAATAAAGATGGATTGCATGACCTCTGAGTCACCCACCACTGCCCAGTGGAGGTATGGGGGAAATAGAACTATGATCACAATTTTCTTGAGTCCTAAGTCCTGGGCTCACCATTAGCCACCTCACCTAATATCCTTGGGCCTTGATTGGCTCATCTTATAAAATGAGGTGATTGAACTCAAAGACCTAGAAAGTCTCATAGAGCTCTGACATTTTATTATTCTATGCACTATAGAAGGAGGGTCAGGGGACTAAATAGAGTTCTTTTCCACTACAACATTGTATATATGTGAATTTTCCCATTAGTAATTCAACGTGTAATAAGAGATGCGAAATCAAACTCAATTTCAATTTAACAAGCATGTTTGAAGGCTTCGTCTCGGTATCCCCAGGCAACTCCATAAGAGCAAAAGTTGTACAATGGCTGCTGATCTGAAGTGGTAGATGGAGTTTTCATACCAGGAGTTCTCTACAATGAAATCACAGGTCTAGACACATTTTTTTTTAATGTGCTTAGGTTCTGTAGACAAAAATCAAATATATCTCTGCATTCAGGAAATTTGTACTCTGCTAGGGATGGGAGAAGCAGCATGTATACTAAATAGTAATTGCATTAAAAAATAAATACAGAATTGTTTCTGTGGGTAGAGTGAGAAGGTGGGGGGGTTACTGACCACTGAGGGATTCAACAAAGAAAGGCCTATTAGAAGAGGTTGTGATTAGGCAGAACCTTAAACATTGCCAGAAGTGGAGATGAGGAGGGAGAACATTATAACCATAGACTTAAGGGCTGGAATGAATCGTGTGTATATGGAGCAGCAAGTAAGCCACTTTGGCTAAGAGAAGAGGAACAGATCAGGAAAGATTTCATGCAGAAGATGGTGCTTGAGTTGCCGCCTGGAGGATGAGAGAGAGTCTGTGAGGCAGAAATAAATAGAAAGTGAATTCTAGGCATGGAGGACAAACAATGCAAAGGTGGGGAGGTGGGATATGGAGTGTTGTGTGTGAGGAATAGAGAGAACATAAGTTTGGTTGGATTTTAGAATGTAGGAGAGGGTATAATATTCATTGAGGCTGAAAGGATAGGTTAGGAGTAGGTTTATGTGAGACTTTAAAAACTAAACAGGAAGAGTTTATATTTTATCCTGAAGGGAGGAAACCAGAAGAACCAACTGAATAGAGATCTGCATGTAGGGGAATTTATTTTTGTAGCACAGTGTACAATCGACTAAAGTGGGGAGAGACTAGAGGCAGAGAGATCAATTAGGAGACTGGTCAAAATCTCAAAGAGAAGTGATATGGACTGAACTAAGGTGGGCAGTAGTGTCAGCAGAGAGGAGGGGTGGGCATGGAGAAATATGGTAGAATAAAAACATTGAGATCTGGTAACTAACTGGCTATAAGTAGTAAGGGAGAGGAAAGAGTTCAGGATGATGCCCAGGGTACGATGAGGTTACAGATATGGAACGCTGGAAGGATGGTAGTGCCTTCAACAAAAAGAAGGGAGAGTTTGGGGGCAGACGTAAGTTCCATTTTAGACTTGCTGAGCTTAAGACACCTCTGGAACATCCAGTCTGAATGGCCATCAGTGAGAGAGATGGAGACTTTGTGTGTGGGAAGGGGGTGGGGTAGAGGGGTGGGGAGTGTGGGTGTGGGTGTGGGTGTGTGGAAGTGTACACACACAAACTCTCTGTCTCATTCATATGCAGAGAGATGATGGTTCAACCCATGGGAGCCAAAGAAATGATCAAGAAAGAATATACATAGAGGGAGAAGAGAAAAGAGCCTAGAACAGAACCTTGCAGGACACCCACATGATATGGTCAATGGGCCAGCAAAGGAGAGTGAAAGTGGTCCGAGAGGTAGGAGGAGAACGAGGAGAGAGTAATTTCATGAAAACCCAGAGTAGAGAGTATACCAGAGGACAGCATGGTCAGCTATGTAAAATGCAGCAGCTAGGTCCAGAACGATAAAGCCAGAAAATACTGTCAGATTGGTAATCACTGATAACTTTAGAGAAAGCAGTTTCAGTTGAATGATGAGGTCCAAAGCCAGATTGCAAAGGAGAGATAATAGAGGCTATGAGTGTGTATAATTTTGTCCCCTACTCCCACCCCCACAAGAGGGTGTGGCTCGGAAAGGGAGAAGAGACAAAGGACTGTAGCTTGAAGATATAGTTGAGTCTAGTGAAGGGTTTTTTTTTTTTTAAGGATGGGAATGTTTGAAAGCAATAGGGAAAGAAACTATTGATAGGGAGAGGTAGAAGATTTGGGGGGGGATATTTGAGAATGCAGTCTGTTGGAGAAGATAGGAAGGAATGGGATCAAGGGCACATGTAGGGTGTTTGGAAAGGAGGAGGGTTGCTTCTTTGTCAGAGACTGGAGGAAAGGAGGAAAGATTGGGACATAATATCAAGGGGTTTTGATATGAAGAGGATGGGACAAGAAGGAATTCACATCAAATGGCTTCATTTATCTCAATAAAATAAATGTAAGGTTCATCAGCTGAAAGAAATGGGAATTTGAGAAGTGAAGAGAAGGTTTAGAAAACTCTTGTGGGGAGTGAGACAGGGAATCAATTAGGGAAGAATAAAAGGAATTCTTTATTATAGTGAGAGCCCAGTTGAGGTTGGATAGCTTGAATTTGTAATATATCTAGTCAGCACAGTTATGGGATTTCCTTCAATTTCATTTAGCAGCTCATGAAAATGAGTAAAGGAGGCAGAGAGTGGAAGCATTCTAGGCCTGAGGTTTGGCAAGAGAAGAGCATTGAGAATACAAGGGGATAAGAAATTCAAGAGTAGAGGACCATATGAAGCTGAAATTGCTAACTATAGAGTTGAGATTGAGGAGAAAGGCCTATGAAGTGAGAGTAAGAGTAATGACCTGAGAAAGTGTGATGAAATTAAATTCCCCTAATATAAAGGCAGGAGTTGGTTAGTCATTCAGATGCTGAACTCCTTGAAGAGGGAGTGAGAATTGCTTAGAGGTTAGTATACCATCGTTAACATAACATGGAGCTGAAGGAGCACAGGATCATGCTGGAAAGACATGCTGCAGTCTTCCTCAGGATAAGCTCATCACCTGAAATCTCATCAGAAGGTGTTGATGCTCAACTTTCAGAACTTTCCAGGTAACTTCATTTTCCATCAGCTATTCAGCTTAGTTTCAACTCCATGAACACTACACGTACCCCCAAGACCAGTACCTTTTGGTGGCTTCCTTCTGTGTTCAGCTGTCTTTTGTGTATTGTCATCTTCCATTAGATTGTAAGCTCCATGACAGCAAGGACTATCTTTTTTTATGTCCCAAGGGTTTAGCACAGCAGCTGGCATTTAATAAATGTTTATTGACTATTTATCTATTGACTATTGACTTTAAATTCCAAAGAGAAGAGAAGGCTTTTTATCCTAGAGGTAATACGGAATCAGTGAAGCTTCTTGAGCAGAGGAGTGACATGGTTAGACCTATACTTTAGGAATATCAATCTAGCAGTTGTCTGGAGGATAGAATGGAAAGGGGAGAGAGACAAGATCTGAATATATAGAATGAGAAGTCCCATGCATAGCAATGATGGTTGAACCCACCAAAGTTCGTGAGATCACAGAGAGAGTGGGGGTAGAAAGTAAAGAAAAGACGCCAGCGACAAATATTCTGAGAGATATACAATAAATACAAGATATGGTTCTGACCTCAGTCTAGCTGGAGAGACAAGATTAAAGAATGTGAAAGATAGCATATAATTAAGCTCTAAACTGTGTGTATATATTATATATGCATATATTACATACAGGTAGAGTACAAATACTCTGTGCTTTTAGAAGGGAGGGAGATCAGGACTGGGGTGATTGTGAAAAACTTCATGGTGGTTGGGGAGTATGAATTATCTTGGGTAGCATTTGGACAGGCAGAGGGAACAAAGGGATGACATTCTCTTGAATGAGCACAGCCTACTTGACAGTGAGGACATGGGCCTAAATACCTTAGAGGGTTCCCTCTGAAGAGTCAATGGGAAGAAAAATGGAACTTATGTTGGAGACAGTGTATATGTAGAGTTCTTAGAAAAGGTGCTTAGATTCAGTGCGGCAGGAATTAGAGAGACATTGAATGTTTTTCATCCAGAGAATAACCCTAATGAAAATGGCATTTTAGGGAGACCAGCCTTGCTATGTGCAAGATGGATAGGCAGAAATCAGGGAGGTGAGTTCTGGGAGTAGTTATCATGGAAACCTTGGTGTCAAGTAACAGAGGTCTGGCTTGTAAAACCAGACACAGAAACAAACCAGTGTGGTGTCAATACATGCTGAACCAAGACATTGGGGAAGGGCCCTACCCCGTGCTTCTCCTTCCCCAATTGTTTCATGGTGCTCATGTGTCCTGCAGATCAAAGCCACAAAAAGTATCCTTTGCTAGGAGTTAGATGAGAAGCCTGATGGATGGAATCACTGCACAGGACAGCTAGATCATGGTCTTTTCATCTGTAATTACAGTGGAGCACCGTAATCAGGTCAAACCCAAACCTCAGTTTAGCCTCGCACAAACTATGTATTATGTTGCTATATCAATGTACAGAACCAAGCGAATGAGAGGTTCCACTTACATCACTTGAAGCCAATCCGGTGAGAACTTACACGTTCTCTCTGTGGTAGATCATTGTCTCCCAGGAATTTCATGCCTGGTGGTCGTGGGATAACTTGACAGATAATACCGAGGGACATGTAGAGGGGGGAGGGAAGAGGAAGACTGGAGACACACACAGCACTTATTATTTTCTAGCATCTTTCCCAGATAAGCACTTAATTACATGTGTCATTGTCTGGCAAGGCTCCATAATTGTTTCACAAGGATAACCTCCACATTAGACTGTGAACTTTTTGAGTGCAGAGATGATGCCATCATTTTCTCCTCTGATCCTTCTCCCCCTTTTGGGAGATGCCTTCCTCAGGAATCCATCCTCACTTTGGTTACCAAAACACAGGACAACTCATTAAATTAGCATTCTCATTTGTAAAATGTGATTTGTAAAATAGATTTAGAGCTGGAAGATCAGTCAAGGTCACTCATCACTATCAATCTTCTCCTTTTACTGGTAAGGAAAGTGAGTTGTAGAGGCATTAAAAAAACTTGCTCAAGGTTACATAGGCAGTCTTTTGCAGGAGTAGGATTGAGCTCAGGTTCTTTAATTCAAGATTTAGAGTTCTTTCCAATGCTGCACATTATGAGCTTGATGTCTGAACCTCCCATCCAGTTGGAAGCTGCCATGAGTCTTTCATGATTCTATATTGTTCACTGCCCCATGAGGTGATGAATTCTTCTAGAACATTAGAGATTGACTTTCTGTGGAAAAGGCATGGTTACCTGAAAAGAACACTAAAAAATGGAGACTTTTGTTTGAGTCCCCCCCCCACCCCATGGCTTTCTGTTTGTGTATTATGAGCAAGTCCCACACCTTTCTGCTTCTCAGATTCTTTGTCAAGAAAATGGTGCTTATAATGAATAATGTATATGTTACCCAAGGGCAGCTAGGTGGCATAGTGAATAGAGAACTGGCTTGTAACCAGAAAAACTCTTTTTCATGAGTTTAAATCTGGCCTCCAATACTTACTAGCTATGTGATCCATGGCAAATCACCTAACCCTCTTTGCCTCAGTTTCTCACCTATAAAATGAGTTGGAGAAGGAAATGGCAAACCACTCTCATATCTTTGCCAAGAAAATCCCAAAGGGAGGCACAAAGAGGTGGACATGACTGAGAAACAACATTTATTACCCACCTTACAAGACACATGTGAAGAAAGAATTTTGTAAAGTGATACATACATATAAAGTATGATTAAAGAAAACATATTTTTGATGGACTTGATCTGTCTATCCTTATCAGCTATCATCCCATATCTCTCTTTCCTTTTGTGGTTCAACTCATTGAGAAATCAATCTATAACCAGTGCCTCCCCTTCCTTTCCTCTCACTATCTTCTTAGATCTCTGTAGTCTGGCTTCTCACCATTCACCTGAAACTGTTCTCTCCAAAGTCACCAAAAGATCTCTGAATTGCCAGATGTAAAGGCCTTTTAACAGTCCTCATCCTTGATATCTCTCTAGTGTCTTACACTGTCCATTACTTTCTTGATAGTCTCATGTTTCTATGTTTTCAGGACACTGCTGTCTTGGCTCTCTTCCTAGCTATCTAATTACTCCTCAGTATCCTTTGCTGAAGCTTCATTCAGCTCATCCTTATTAACTCTGGCTGTTATCCAAGGCTTTATCCTCCTCTTTTCTTCTCCTTGTATACTATTTGGCTTAGTGACCCAGTGGCTAGAGTATAGGGCCTAGAGTCAGGAAGAATCATCTTCATGAGTTTAAATCTGGCTTCAGACACTTACTAGCTGTGTGACCCTTGGCAAGTCACTTAACCTTGTTGGCCTCATTTGTAAAATGAGCTGGAGAAGGAAATGGCCAACCATTCCAGCATCTTTGCCAAGAAAACCTCAAAAGAGATCATGAAGAGTTAAACATAACTGTAATGACTGAACAAGAGTAAAAACAACAACAGTATTTCATGATTTCCCAAGGATTCAATGATCATCTCCATGCAGATGATTCTTAGATTAATTTCTGTAGCCCAGTGACTAGATGTCCGGTGGTGTAGTGGATAGAGTGCTGGACCAGCAACTGGACTAAGAAGACCCTAGTTAAAATCTATCCTCAGACACTGGTTCCCTGTGTAAACCTGGGAAAATAACTTATCCTTTATATTCCTGTTTCCTCCTATATAAAATGAAGACAAGAATAGCATCTATTTCCCAGGATTATTGTATCAAATAACATTGTATTTGCAAAGTGCTCTGCAAATCTTAAAATATCATATAAAGACTCGTTATTATTATGTCCTGTAAACATCATAAATGTATGTAACTCACCTTTCCTCTTACATGCTCCCTTATTCTCAACTTTCCTGTTATGATTGAGGACATCATCATCTTCCCAGTTACCCAAGTTCACAACCTTGGTGTGACCTCAACTCCTTATTCATTCTCATCTCTTATATCCAAACTGTGGTTGTGGCCTGTTCATTCTTCCTACATTCCATTTCTTGAATACTTCTCTTTCTCTCCTCTGACACTGTCACCACCCTGGCATGAGTCGTTATCACATCATCCTTATAATAGACTGCTGGTTGATCACTGTGACTTAATTCTCTTCCCATTCATCTGTCAAGCAGAGCCTCCTAAAACAGATCTCTGACCACATCACACGCACACACCCTCTACCACTCAATAAAGTCAGTGGCTCCAAGTTCAAGCATGAAACCTTCTGTTCGACTTTTAAAGTCCTTTACAATCTCACCCCTTCCTACCTTTCCAGTCTCCTTACACCTTACTCCTCCCCATTTCCCCCAACCACATCTTCTCCAATCTGGTGACACTGGCATCCATGCTCTTCCTCACACAAGATGCTCTATGTCCTGACAGTGTATGTACATCTGTTTCCCTGTGCCTGGCATTCTCTTGTCTCCACCTCCTGGCTTCCCTAATTTCCTTCTAGTCCCGAATAAAAATCTCACTTTCTGCATGAAGACTTTCCTAATCTCCTTTCATTCTAGTTCTTTCTCCAATTTGTCCCATATGTACATGGTTGTTTGCATGTTGTCTCCTCCATGATTGTGAGCTCCTTGAGAACATGGAATGTTTTTTGTCTTTCTTTGTTTACTCAGTTCTTAGCGCAGGGCCCAGCACAGAGTAAATTCTTAATAAATGCTAGTTGACTCATTGGCATGAGCTCAAACCTCAGCTTTGCCTTTTACTACCTCCATGACCTCAGGCATGTCATGTCACCTCTGTAGGCCTTTGTTTCCCTATCTGTAAAATAAGGAGGTGAGACTATCTGGTTTCTGAAAGCTCTAAAAGTTTGATCCTCTGAGCATTCTAGAATCGTGGAGACATCCCTGCAGCCAGTGATATTTTTATGAAGGACTCTAACTATTGGAAGGATGGACTGAATAGCTTTGAAAGGTCCCTTCCAGCCTTCTGATCCTTGATTATAGGAATGTTTTAGCTTTGGAATCGTGATCTGGCAGAGCTGATCATTTTTCAATTGTCTTCCTTACATATTTAAAAGATGTCATAAAAAATAATGAAAAGAAGAAGGGTCATGTCTCGAACCTGAGTTTATAGAGGTTTTGCACGTTGAGTTAAAGCCAGTCCAGATTCTACCTCATTTCCAAATGATTTTGCAACTGGTTTTATGTTTATGCCTTTCCCTTATTTTGGATCGTTGTGATACATTTTATGGGTCACCATCAAACAATAAGACTGAGGCATTTGGGGGACTATGGTCCAAAGACATTGATTGCCAGGACACACAATTGTTATCCTTCTTTGCTAATGTTACATTAATAATGTTAACACAACATTTGGGCTGAGGTTGTACGTGGAGACCGTGAGAATGTAGACACAAGTCCTCCCACAGAAAGAGAATGCAGGGGGCTGGTCACAGCTTAGCCATGCTATTCTTTCACACCTCTTTTCCTAGGCTGAGTCACCTTGGCCAGCTCACCCTTCAGGGAATCTTCAGCCTTGAAAAGCACAGCAAGAACTCTTGGGCTTTCCAGAACTCTCCCTTTTGTCTGAGGCTATTGCTGCATTTGCATTTGTGCCAGAAGGGACAGAGGGAGTCCAAGGCTTGTGAAACGTCATCCAATCAACACTTCCAGTCCTATCTAAACCATTCAACCAACTGAGCATAAAAAACAAAACCCAATAAAACCAACAACAACAATCCAGCACTAGTCGCTTTGTTAAAGGAGGTTTATTTAATTTTCCATGGAGTTCACTTGCTGCCCTATCCCAGCCTGAAAAATTTTATTTACCCACAGATTGATAAAAATCTTTATTTGCTACAGGGCCAGTCCTAGGCAAAACTGTGAAGAAGGTCATTTGTCCTTTTTATACTTATAAAATGCTCCTTTTCATTATACTTATATATGTACAAGTCTTATCTTAACCTATTATATTGTAAACTATCTTCCCCCAACCCAAGGGCAGTCATGTGGCACAGTGGATAGAGTACTGGGCCTGGAGTCGGGAAGATCTGAAAGCAAATCCAGCTTGAGACATTCACTAGCTTTGTGACCCTGGGTGAGTCACTTGTCCTTCATCTGTCTCAGTTTCCTTATGTGAAAAATGGGGGTGAAAATAGCACTGACCTCTCAGGATTTTTGTGAGAATCAAGTGAATAATAATTGTGAAATGCTTAACATGGCGCCTGACACATAGAGAGTCGTCTAACGCAGTGCTCTTTATGTTGTGAACGCTAGACAAATGTTCATTGAATAAATGAGTCAATGAGTGAATCAATGCCTTCACCTTCTCTTATTCCTGCTCTTTACCCCTACTCTGACTACTTCACCCTAGGCTGTTCTGCCTGGCAATTCCTTAAACTTCAAAATAAGTTGTCTGCTCCCGACAAGGTGCCATAAACTAATTAATAATTAATTAATAATTAATAAACTAATGTCATAAACTAATAATAAGGTATCAAAGCCTTGCAATTGCACCTTGTTACCTACCTTGGAGCACTTGCATTTCAAAGAGGATACCTACAAAGTCTACTGCTTTGTATCAAAAGAATAAATTTCCACCAATGGGCTCCTGCCCAGGGGGCTTTTTCTTTACAAACATCAAAAAACAAAAACAAAAACAAAAAAGCCTTCCACTGGCAACCAGTAGACCTGGTACTTAGTGCTGATGCTCCCACTAACTCCTTGGTGATCTTTAACTTGATCTTTCTGGGTTTCTTTTCCTCATCTTTAAAATGTGGGGCTTGGCCTGGATGAATCTCTTCTGTCTCCTCCATCTTTAACTTTCTATGACTTCCTGGCTTGTTTGGTGACTGTCTGTTACTAAGGATGGCTTTGTTGCTTTGGCTACACAGATAATGACTTTGAATGTGGTTTCTTGTAGATGATGTCAGCAACTTTACCTAAAGCTATATCAAAAGGCCTTGAGGCACCATCGTGCCCTTTGCAAATACCTCACAAAGAAGGATTTTTAGAAAGTTTAAAAGTTCTCTTAGTGATTTAGTTTTTTTTTTTCCCTCCTTCTTAAGGTTATTGGTTTTCGTTGCCTGCCAGAAGACATTTCATCCTAGGGGCACCGATGGGAGTGGGTATAACATTGAGTCGAGTACATTGATGACTTCTTTCCTTCATTTGTTCATTTAGCACTTTATCAATACTGAGGGAGACATGAAGGTAAATAGGAGAAATCCACTGCTCTCACGCAACTTCCAGTCTATTTGGGGGACATGTTCAATCAATATGATCAATATAACAAAGCTTATTATATTGGCAGAGAGGTGGTGAAACGAACAGAGTACTGAACTTGGAGCCAGGAAATCCTGAGTTTGAACCCTGTCACAGACATTGGACAAGGCACTTGACCTCTTGGCTTCAGTTTCTTGATTTGTAAAATGGGGATAATCATAGCAACAAGTTCACTGGGTTTCAGTGAGGATCGGGTGAGAAAAGAGATGTAAAGCACCATATAAATGCTAACTCTTAGAGCAAAACAAGTAAACATTCTGCGAGGCTGGATGAGGGATGAGTCCTCCCCAGCTGGGGACAATCTGGGAAGGCCTCTCAGACCTGGCACTGATCGAGTGCTTTCTGATTTACAAAGTGCTTTGCATACATTATCTCATTTGATCCTTATAAAACCCCGTAAGGTTGGCAAGAATAATAACAGCAACTGACATTTTCATTGCTCTTTGAGGTTTGCTAAGCACTTTATATACATTATCTCATGTGATCCCTGCAACAACCCTGTGAGGTAGGTCCTGTTACTATCCCTGCTTTATAGATGGAGAAATTGAGTTTCAGAGACGTGAAGTGAGTTTTCTGAGGTCAAGTGGAAGGGCCAGGATTCAAACCCAGGCCCTCTGATGCAGTTGTACTCAATGGAATAGGTGTTTTGAATGTGGGGGTGGGGGTGGGGCTTGAAGCACAACTACTACCAGAACTTTAACTAGACGTGTTTTCCTTTGACATAAAAAACAGTTGGTGGGAAGAAGGTGAGCTAATGATTCAGACAATAGTATCAAGATTGGGTAGCATAAGACTCTCTGGGAATTTGGGGAAAGGCAAACCTCCCAGACATGGAGATTAGACCCTGAGGACATATCCTGGTTCATGTCCCACCCGATGTCAGTGGCCCAGGGAAAGCCAAGGCAGCCCATGCTAAGTCCAGCTCTGGTTACCAGAAGGGTGGGAGCTTGTAGTGCTCATCTCCAAAGAGGTTTTGAATTCTAAGGAATATGAGCCATGCAGTGACTGGCAGCACACAGAAGACATATTCCAAGACTCTCCACAGAATATGAATGTATATACTTATACGTTATGCAAGAGAAGATCTAGACCTCCACAGTTGGTGTTTATTAATTTTCTTGGAGATTTTAATTGGTAAACAACATGTGTGCTCTATGCTATTTTCATGTGTTGATAAATTCTTTATTTCTTAAACAATTCAGCCCAAGCTTAGCAAAGGGGATTACTGAGGACTAGCTTAGCATTTTTTAAAGGCCAAATGCTTTTCTGTTCGTTGAAAGGCAAAAGGGACAATCCTTACCTGGAAAGAAAACATGTCTTATTTTTATCCTGAGATGGTGTCATCACCTTTATTAATGTCTTATAATTGCCTTCCAAAGAGCTACTTGGGAGCACTGGACCGCCTCCTCCAAATAAGCTCAGAGGCTCAGATTTGCAGGCAAAAGTACTGCCTCAGTTGCAAAGAAAACACTGTTTGGTGCTTGATTTTTGTAACAAACAAGTTGAGTCTACCCACTGAGCTACTGAAGTTCTTGGCTGTCTTTGCAAATCAGACCATTTTTCATCATTTTGGACTGGTGTTCTCCAGTTGTTGGCCATCCCACCCTACTCCACCTCTCAGTATTTCTTCTTCATTGGGTGAATGTTTACATTGGATGAGTCAAGGAAACGGATAATTATAAAAACATGGAGTTTTGTACTCACCAATACTGCCCCCCTCTTTCCAGTGTCCAACAGAGACTAGAATCTCCAGTGGTGCAGAATTCTTTGTGAATAGGGACCACAGCTATTTTGTACAGACATACACACATAGCCTTCTGGGGTTGGATGGAGGTGTTGAAGGGAGGATCTTTTTTACAATATAATCTTACATTTAATTTTCAGCTTTTTTCTTTGGGGAGGAGATCATTATAAACAAATGTCTTTGTCTGTCTATTCTCTATCTTATCTTTCTTTTCTCCCTTTTCCTTTGCTGTGTGTATGTGTGTGTGTGTGTATGTGTGTGTGTCTTATTAATTAAGTCACCCAAGATTTCTGCTAGGGCTGCTTGAGCTGAAAAATTCTGCTATACTCTTCCAGTCCTTCTCCTTTCTTGGATGGCAGACCCAGGCTCCAGATGCCAATGCACTGAGGATAATTTTTTCCATCAGCAGCATTGAGCTATTTGGCAAAGTGCTAGCACAATTGTGCTGGCTGCCTTTGAGTTGCCTGTGATGTGATGTGGGTCCAGCGTTCCTTACAGACCGCCTGGATGGTTTTGTTCTTCTCAGAGGTATTTGGTATTTAAAAAAAAATACCTTTGTCTCCCCAAAGTGTGAATTCCTATCTATTTCTGATGACCTCCCTGTTTCCCACTCTACATTTACTTAGACTGGGGAAAAATGGTTCAGGGTTAATGAGGATTCATCTAGGGTGGGTTCCTACGCAATATTCCTTGCCAACTGGCCCAAGGAGTGGGCTTTGCCTGTAAAAGGGGGCCCCCATGTCCTTCAACTGTATCACGCAGTAAGGCTTCACTTAACAGAGCCCAGCTCTTCTAAACCAACTATGTATACAGAGCTGACTATACACAGAATACTTTATCATTTACCCAGAAACGTTTGATGTTTGCGATTGACTGTGGGCCCAATTAGACCACTGGAACGTTTTCTGCTCCATAACTGACTCCTGAGTATAGATCCTGTTAAATCAATTTCTAAACATTTACTTTCCTTTATATTTCATTAGCTCCATGAGGCCATGGTAAAACATGCTCCCATTTGTGTGGTGCAGACCCCTTAGGAAACAGCTATAATGAGCTGACTTTCCCTGAGGCCTCAAAAGAGCAAGCTAACTCAGCAAGAATTTGCTTCTCAAAAAAAGCTACCTATACCTTCTTTTTTTCCTCTCACATTCAAGTACACTTTGTTCAGGGCTCCATATCAAATGAATTATTTCTTAGTAGGCAATTATAGGTTTAAGAAGGAATGACAGAGTATCTCATGCTTCTCTCCTGGAAAATATGGAGAGATGTAGGCTAGATGAGAGTAGTTAGATGGATTTAGCATTGGTTGAATGGATGGACCCAAGGTGTGGTCAATAATGATTTGATGTCAACTTGGAAGGAAGTCTCCAGGGGAGTGGACCTCCTGGACATGGTGGTGGAAAGCTGCAGTAGAGTGTAAGAAGTAGGAAGAAGACTGAGCTTGGCCTCAAAGAATTGGTTTGACTCACATGGTCTGTGTTTAGTCCTGTGACCTTTATCATTAGTAACAATTACCTAGTATGCTTATCAAATCATTAAAAAAATATAAATCTAACCTATCTGCAGACTCTTGGGATAAAAAGATCTGGACAATTTTATCCCCTTGAATGGGGATAAATATAATACCTCACACAGATTCAAAAAGTCAACTTCATAACTACAACATGGAGGTGGTTCATCTACATAATAACTTGTGTGAAAAAGATCTGGAGATTTTATGAATAGTAAACTCAATATGAGTCATTAGAGTAATATGGCAACTGAAAAAGTTAATGGAATTGAAGGTAATATAGAATATAGAAAGTTCAAGACTAGAGAGACCGTAGTCTGACTATATTCTGTTGTAGTTAGACAACACCTGGAGTACTGTGTTCAGTTCTGGACATGACATTTTATGAACATTCATCAATAAATTGAAGATTATCCAGACAAAGGCAACCAAAATGGTGAAGGTCTTTGAAATGATAATCTGTAAGAATAAGTAGTTAAATGATGCAGTGGCTAGAAGATTGGACCTGGACTCAGAAAGACCTGAGTGCAAATCCAGCCTCAGACACTTCCTAGATGTGTGTGACCCTAGGCAAGTCACTTAACCTCTGTCTCTCTTGGTTCCTCATCAGAAAAATGAGGATAATAATAGAACCTACCTCTCAGGGTTTTTGTGAGGATCAAATGAGATAATATTTGTAAAAACACTTACACGGTGTTTGGCACATAGTAAATGCAAAAAAAATGTTATCTATCTATCTTCATCATCATCATTATCCACAAAAGAAACTGGGAATGTTTTTTTTGAATGAGTTTGAAAAGGAAATACTAGTTGGAAAGAAATGATAGTTCTTCAAATACGTGAAGGGTTGGGACATGGGAGAGAAATACAATTTGCTTTGCTTGGCCTCAGAAAGTAGAATTGGGATCAGTGGGTAAAAAAAAGACAAAACTCAAGGTTTGATGTAAGGGAAAACTTCCTAACAATTAGAGACTGCCCATACAGTTCATCAGGCAGTTCTGGGGGGTAGTTATTTTCCCCTTATTAGAGATCTCCAAGTTTGCAAAAGCTTCTTGGACATTGATCAGGATGCTATAAAGGGTGTTCTTGTTCAGTTATGGGATGAACTAGGTACATTCTGAGAGGATAGCCCAGCTCCGAGAGCCTATGATTCAGAGAGCTGAATTGAAGTGAATTGAATTGAATTAAGGAGCTGAGGCAAGAAGTGTCAGAGGCCAGATTTGAACTAAGGTCTTCCTGACTCCAGGTCATCCGCTCTATCTACTCTATCATCTAGTGTCCTCTTTACTCTAGTAAATCTGGCCTCAGACACTTATTGGCTATATAACCCTGGGCATGTCGCTTACCCCTTCAGTTTCCTCATCTTTAAAATGAGCTGGAGAAGAAAATGGCAAACCACTCCAGTGTCTTTGCCAAGAAAATCCCAGATGAGGTCATGAAGAGCTGGACATGCCTGAACATTTCTCTTGGTAGGTAGAGGAAGTGTTTGAGACTGGAAGTGAACTCAGGTCTTCCTGACTCACCTCCCAGTGCTGCATTCACTGACCCATCTAGCTGCCCTGTGTATGAGTGGGAGTGTGGACTTCTGCATGATGGTTATTGGCAACTGATTAGATGTGGAATGTTGACTCTTAGAGAAGAGTCAAAATGACTCCATGGATATGAGCCTTGGTAAATGAGAATATGGTTTAGGTATCAACCAAAATGAGAAAGTCAGGGGCAGGAGGAAGGGCAGGTTTTCAAGAGAAGATGATAGGCACAGTTTTGGACAGGTTGAGTTTGAGTTTCTGGTGGGATATTCTGGTGGAGATAGCTAAAAGGCACCTGGAAACAGGAAAGTGAAGTGCTCTTTCTGTCTCTCCATATATTATATATATATATATATGTGTGTGTGTGTGTGTGTGTGTGTGTGTGTGTGTGTATAAAATATATATATATACATATATATATATATATATACACATACATAATTTGTGCGTCATCTGCATAGGGTGTGATTATTGAAGCTACAGGAGTGGATGAGCTTACAAAGCAATAGAATTTGGAGAGAAAGAGAATGCATTTCATATGGACTCTCACCTAAGAGCTGTGGACAACAATAGAGATTTGAAAATGACCCCAAGGAACAGCCATAAAGAGAAAACATCTGTGAATGGGAAAGGAAAAGAAAAAGTTCTGCTGAAGAACACCCCATGCTCCAAATGAAGCCATACATTTAGTATTTTGGAACAGGAGAGGACACACAGGTCTATTATTTCATGGGTGGAGATGATTCCCCGAGGAAAAACCCCATTCTCCAATGGAGGATGGCAACTGCCCAGCCATTCATGGTGTTAGCAAATTGCCCGAGAAGTTAAATGATATGCCCAGATTAAATGATAACTGGTTTGCATCAAAGCCAAGACTTGAATCCAAAATCTTCCTAACTCTGAAGTCAGATCTGCCTTTCTGGAAAGAGAATGAAATGAAATGAACTTAATTTTTTCTACTTCTTGACATTCTCAGATTCAAGCTTTTCTCTGGGTGAGTTTGAGCAGGTCACCGAATTTCTCCTGTCCTCAGATTCTGCCCCAATATAATGATGGGTTTGGACTAGATGACCTCTACTGTTCTGGCTCAAATTCTAGTATTCTGGAATTCTAGCTGTTTCCTGTCCATGCCATGTTTACCCTCTTATCTGGGTTTTTGTTGAGTGCTGATCCTCCTGTTCCCTCAGATGTTCTCCAGCTTTCTAGCTCTTATCCATCCTTCTAGACTCAAGGTATATAATCCACCTCTTTCATAAAGCCTGCCCCAATGACTCCAACGCATACTGATATCTCTGTTCTCTGATCTCTAGTACACCTTACAGTGGCTATTGCACTATTTAGTTTTAATTATATATTTCCTCTGTTCTTCTCTGATTGTTTGAAACATGCTCATCTTGCCCCAAGGAGTTCCACAGACATCTTGAACAAAGGAACCATGCCTTATTCTACACAATTTTTTGATAGAACCCTTTGTGGTATTCAATGGCTCTTAGTACATTGCATCAGTTTTCTTCTCTCCAACTGTAGAGCCATCTATCATCCTAGTTTAGAGACACATTGCCTTGATCTCTCCCCTCCCCAATTCATCCTCCATACATCTGCCAATCAGTGTTCCTAGGGCACAATTCTGATCATGTCAAAAAGCTTCCTTAGTTTCCTCTTGCCACTAGGAATAATATAAACTCCTCTGGGCAGCATGAAAAGCACTTCACAATTTGGTTCCAATCTACCTGTCTGGGCTAATTGAAAATGACCTCCCATCATGTAATCTCTGTTCCAGCCAATATATCTATTTACTGTTCTCATTACATATTCCATTTCCTACTTTTTCCTCAGGCTTCTCTTCATGTCTTGGATGCCTTCCTCTTTATTTTCATCTTAAAGAGTCCCTAACTCAAATCCCAAAACTATTTTGTATATACTTTGAATACATATTTGTATCCTTAGTGCCTAGGCTTTCAATAAATGCTTGTTGAATTAAATCAATTTGAACTATTCAAAATGGATCAATTAATGGAATGGATAAAATGATAAGCAAAGGGTATGATAGGGAAAGTAGAAAAGTAAGTCTTCTCTGGAGTTGACATAGAAATGCACTGGGAGGAATAATTCAGGCTATCTGAGGCCAACAAAAGGAGTAATCAGTTTTCAATAATGTATTTGGCTCTATACATCAAAAGGCATTAATAATGAACTAAGCAATTGTTGTGTGGCCTCAGTAATAATTCTCTTTTCCCATGACCAACATTCCACTGTGGTGCTAGCTTGTAAGCTAAAACTCTCAACTTTTTTTTTTTTCATTTAATCTAACTTCTGGATAAAAATCTCCAAGTTCTTAAATGCACTGATGCTATTAAAAGGGAAAGTTCTTGGCAATCCAGGAGCATAACCAAACAAAATTCAGCAGATCACCACAAGTAATGTAACTACTTAATAATCACAATATTTTCAAAATTTTAGATCTAGGGCTGCATTTTGGAAATGCATCTAGAAACAAATCCACAGAATTTGTCTTTTTCTTTTAGATAAAGTCCTCTTTAATTTTGATCCCAGCAATCCAGAACTTTACATGCCTAAGGCATATATGTTTTAGATATATATGCCTACATACATATATGTGTGTATATACAAATATGTGTATATATACACAAATGTGTGTACATGTACATGTACCTATACCTATACCTATACCTACACCTATACCTATACCTATACCTATACCTATACCTATACCTATACCTATACATGATTTCTTTCTTGAAAAATGTTCAGAGCTTTTGACTTGAGAATTAAGAAATTCATTTTAAGGGCAAAACTTTGCTAAACCAAAGAATGAAGTTATCTATTCTTTCAGTGTTGTGGCCTTTTATCACTTTTGTATATTATAGAATTTTCTATATTATTCATTATAAATAAAGGCCAACTACTATGAATTTTTAGTAATTAACTTCATGTATTCATTAGCACATGTTCTCATTAAACTATCTTAGTTTCATAACCTTTATATTAACTCCACTTCAGAGCAATAAACTGCATTTCTTTAAAAACAGAGACATATCCAACTTATAACTGTCCTATCAGCAGCCCTTTACAATAGCCTCATAAAATCATTACAGTTAAATTCCCTGCAAAACCATTATAATATCAATTGGCCAATTACCCAATTTAAACATCATTCCTTGGCATTAACATCCTGCTATAGTATTGTTTTTATCAAACTTTGTGTTTTCTCAAAATCCATTTAAGGGAAGCATGATAACTATCTTTTTAAGTATTTTGAAGAGATGTGATGTGGAAAAGGAATTTGAATTTTCTTTTTGGCTCCAGGGAACAGAACTGGTAGACACAGTTTGAAATTTCAGAGGCAGATTTTAGCTCCGTATAAAGGTAAGGGTGGGTAGCTAGGTGGCACTATGTTGCACAGAAGACAGGACTTGTAGTCAGGAAGACTCATCTTCATGAATTCAAATCTGACCTTAGACATTTACTTCAATTCCTTTCAATTCCATATTGAGTTCAATCCCAGTTTCCTACACTTACTAGCCATGTGACCCTGGGCAAGACACTTAACCCTATTTACCTCCGTTTCCTTATCTGTAAAATGACTTGGAGAAGGAAATGGCAAACCACTCCAGTACCTTTGTGAAGAAAACCTCAAATGGAATCATGAAGTATAGGACATGATTTAAAAATGGCTGAATAAGAACCGAAGATATGTGTGTGTTAGATGGGAATTTCTTCACAATTAGAGCTATCCCCAAATGGAATGGACTACCATAGGAAGTAGTGAGTTCTCTCCCCACTGTAATTTTTCAAACAAGGGCTGGATGACTATTAGATGGGTACATTGTAGATGCTATTCTCATTCATATATTGGTCAGACTAGATGGCCTCTAAGTTCCTTTTTAATTTTTTTTGAATCTGCGTTCCTGTAATAAGGATTACCATGGTAAATCTAGATTCTATAATCTGTGGTCCTGTGATTCTGAAGTTTCAATTCTTTATGAAGTCATGATAACTTTTCTGTCATTTTGAATGAATAAGTTGGTACAAGAAAATAAAATCCAAGTGGGCTAATGGAAGTGAATTTCTCCTTTGTAGAGCCTTGATTTGGGCTGCTCTGGGGAATGGCTCCTTGCTTGTTTTTGAAGCACAGTGTTTTACCTGCTGGCATTCCCCATAACATATTGTACTTGGGCAGTATTTAAAATTGTCTCACAGAGAATCCTTGAACAAAGGTGAGCAGAGGCTTCATTTACAGAAGGGAAAAAAAAGGATTTCCTGGATGCCTTTGCCCTTTTATTTTATTTTTTATTTTTTTAAAGCTAAATTTAATGTTTATTTTTAGTTTTCATCATTCATTTCCACAAGATTTTGAGTTACAAATTTTCTCCCGGTCTTCTCCCTATCCACCAACTCAAAACAGTGATCCCACTGTATACCCCCTACTCTAATCTGCTCTGTCCTATATCCTCCTTCATTCCCCTTTGGACTTTCTGGGAGGACAAGATGGATCTCCATACCCCAATGCCTATGTATCTTATTTCCCAGTTGCATGTAAATAATATTAATAAAAATAAAAATATACATAAACACACAAATATATATATATATGTATAACATATGATTGTAAAACTTTGAGTTGCAGATTCTTTCCCTTCCTCATCACCCACCCTTACTGGGAAGATAAGCAATTCAATAAAGGTTGTACCTGTGTAGTTATGCAAAACATTTCCATAGTGAATATATTGTGAAACATTGATTATATTTCCCTCCATCCTATCCCACCCCCACTTGTTCTATTCTCTACTTTATTCTCCCTGTCCCTTTACAAAAGTGTGTGCTTCTAACTACCCTCCCCCCCCCCCCAACCTGCCCTTCCCTCCATCATCCTCCCTCTCATCCCCTTCCCCCCACTCTCCTGTAGGGCAAGATACCCAATTTAGTGTGCCAAATTCCCTAAGCCAAATTCAGTGAGAGCAAGGTTGACCCATTCCCTTTTGCCTTCCTATTCTTCCCCTCCATTGTAAGAGTTATTCCTTACCTCTTCTATATGTGATAATTTATCTCATTCTGTCTCTCCCCGTCTCCTCTCATTATATTCCTTTCTCACCTCTCAATTTCACCTTTTAAATATCATCCCTTCCTATTCAATTGATCTTGTGCCCTCTGTCTAAGTATACCTGTACACATATATACACACACTCACATTTGTGTTCATACACACATATACCCTCCTATATAGACATATGTGTATGTATACATAGATATACATTTATATTTCCTTCAACTATCCCCATACTGAGAAAAGTTTCATAGGTCACAATTATTGTTTTTCCATGTAGGCATGTAAATAGTTCAACTTTGATAAGTTCCTTATGATTTCTTTTCCCTGTTTACCTTCTCATGTTTCTCTTGCTTCTTGTATTTGAATGCCAAATTTTCTATTCAGCTCTGGCTTTTTCATCAAGAATGCTTGAAAGTCCTCCACCTCATTGAATGACCATATTTTCCCTGAAACATTATACTCAGTTTTGCTGGGAGGTGATTCTTGGTTTTAATCCTAGCTCCTTTGACCTCCAGAACAACATATTCCAAGCCCTTCGATCCCTTAATGTAGAAGCTGCTAGATCCTGTGTTATTCTGATCATGTTTCCACAATATTCAAATTGTTTCTTCTTGGCTGCTTATAATATTTTCTCCTTGATCTGGGAACTCTGGAACGTTGCTATAATATTCCTAGGAGTTTTCTTTTTGGGATCCTTTTTAAGAGGTGATCGGAGAACTCTTTCAACCTCTATTTTGCCCTCTGATTCTAAAATATCAAAGCAATTTTCCTGGAGAATTTCTTAAAGGATGATTTCTAGGTTCTTTTTTTTGATCATGGCTTTCAGGTAGTCCAATAACTTTCAAGTTATCTCCCCTGCATCTATTTTCCAGGTCAGTGGTTTTTTTCAAGGAGATATTTCACATTGCCTTCTATTTTTTCATTTGTTTGGATCTGTTTAATAGTATCTTTAATTTTAAAAAAATAAAGTAAAAAGGCAAAGGCACCTAGGAAATCCTTTTTTTTTTCCTTCTGTAAATGAAGCCTCAGCTTGACTTTGTTCAAGGATTCTCTACTAGACAGTTTAAATACTGCCCAAGTACAATGTGTCATACACCCCAGGTTCTCCACCCAAGACCGCGATCCAGATCCAGGCAGGTTAAACCAAGAGCAATTACCCTCTGAATGTTTGCTTGTCCACCCCTCCTCTCCTCCCCATGATCTGCAGGCTGGGAGCTCTGAAACAGCCATGTGGAGGCAGCTGCAGGGCTGCTGCACCTCCACCACTTCTAGCTCCAGGGGCAGGGATTGGACCCATTCCTCCATACCCCTCCCCCCCAGTTCCAACAGAGTTCCACTGACCTCTCACTTTTTCTTCAGTATCCATGGGTTGATATTTCTGGAAATTGCCACAACTACTGGTGATCCACTCTCTTGGAGTCCTTTGCAGCCCCTGGTCAAGGCCACCCTGGGGCTAAAACCACAGGCTAACATGGGGCTGGGCTAGGTTCCCAGTGTGCTGTGATGGACACTTCCTGCCGGCCTCCTGGGCTGCCTTCTGCAGGAGATTTGTTTCTCACTGTCACTTTGTGGGTTCTGTAGCTCTAAAATTTGTTTAGAGACATATTTTATAGGTATTTGAGGTGGTTATGGAGGGAGCCATGGAGTTTTCCTGCTTCTATGCTGCCATCTTGGCTCCACCCCCCTGCCTTTGCCTTTTTAAATTTGACCTTGATTTTCTAAACCCTAAAAATCCATGTGGTCTAAGAGTAATTGGAACAAGCTGAATTTCAAAATGTGTGATTGGTGGGAACATTGGTGGGTCAGCTTCTCCCTTTGCAATCTGTCAAGCTGATTTTTTTTTAAAAACCTATGTATGGCACATATGCAACTGTACACCAGCATTTTAGGAGACTCTGGAGAGTTACTCTACTCCCACCTAGCCTTTGTGGGTTTGGAGTTTCTTTTAATTTTTGTAAACTCTAATTAAAATTCTTCTTGGTTACTTGAAAACATTTCTATCTCTCTCCCTGTCCTTATCCCTATCCCCAAATCCTTGAGCACAATATTGTTTTAATATCAGGGAAAATATTTTACATGCGGCTGTCAGTGTTCAGTGAGAAAAATGGCCTTGCCTGGAGAGAACACTGACCATGTGTTACACGAAGGAATTTGAATGTACTTGTTTAATTTTCAGTCAAATCCAGATTCAAAGATAAACAACTTGAGCAAATACTAAGCAATTGAAGTTGACCGTTTTTTAATGGGGACAATGACCATGAAAAATCAAGATGAATGCGTTGTTTCGATTCCACGGACAACAGGAATTAAAAACAGGCCACTGTCATTCGGCTTTAATTTGGTGAATAGAATGTTTTCATTGTCTCAAAAACCAGTTTATTTTCAATAACACTCAAGCCATATTTTTCTTGGTCTGTGTGACTCTTTGGAAAAGCTGCACCAACAGTGTTGGCTGAGGTAAAACACAATTCACCTAGCCATTTACTGAGCTCTGGGGGTGGTGAAACAAGAGTCTTCTGGAAATGAATTGGTATTGGCTATTGAAAATATACAGCGACTCTCCTGAAGCTGACAGAATTCAGCCACCATTTTTACTTGCCAGGAAAAGTCCCTGGCGAGTGAGTGATAGCAGGAAAATGAGTAAGATCCTTCACATCAGATCTATTATTCAGGTGTCATTTTGAACTACACATTTCCCAGACTTGTTTTCAGCAGGATAAAATGTACAATGCTTTGTGACCACAGAGACTTATACCTCTGTCGAGCTCCCATTTGGAGGTGAAAGACTGTCAAAAGTTCAAAAAGGCCACTGTGATAGACACTGCCTTTTTCCTATCCATTCACACAATTCTTCCATCCAGTGAAAGTCAAAGTGGGAATATAGTATGTCCCTTTGGTGATTTTCTTTCTCCATTATTTGTTTTTTCAAAGGGCTTTGAAGCAGGTTCCTATAAATGGTGTTAAAAGTAGGGAATCCTGGAAAATAAAACCTGAGACTACTCTATCAACACAATGGAATATTGCATAGCTATTTTTAAAATGGCACATGTGTAGAAAATAGCCATACCTGGAAATGTCAATATGAACTGAATTAATAAAATATTAAAGTTGGCTAGATCAAGCCTTGGAGCTTGCCTTAGTCCAATCCTCTCCCTTTATGGATGGGGAAACAAAGGACCATAACAATGAACTTGAATAAGAATAATACCCTAAATTCAACTATGTAAAAATATATGTATATACCTTCTTAAAGATTGGAAGGAAGGTTTGGATGGGCTGTAGAGACCTGAGCAAGGTAGTCTAACTCTGTAAGTTTTCTTATGTTTAAAATGGGGGTAATAATACCTGTACAGATTGGGCAGCCAAAGACTCTATAGAATGAGAAAGTTAGTGGTCTAGCTATTCAGACAAGTATGGCTATGCTTCCATGGTAAATGAAAATGACAGACTCAAATGTATTATTAACACCAAATGCATTATTGTTATCAATGACTGCTATATTATTATTAGTGATAACAGGTGGTTCCTGAATTGAGACCTGAAGGAGGGTAGGAATTCTAAGATGTGTAGAAAAGGTTCATCCTGAGCCGTACAAAGGTGTCTTCTTCTCACCCTTTCCTTCTTAATTTTGTCCTCCTAACCTCCAATTTAGAAACTCACTTCAAGTCCATCAAGGCTGTTTGGCAATAAGGAAAGATCCCATTGGAGGAAAGGAAATTAGCCAGAGCAGAAAGAGCATAAGATTGAGTCAGGAGATCTGAGTACCTTTGTGTCTCAGTGGTCTCATCTATAAGATGGGGTAATGATTACATGAAACAATATTTGTGAAGGCATTTCGAATAATAGAAAACACTACACAAATGCAATATTTGAGGATGGGGCAAAGTGAAGTCACTGGGAGAACAGCAAGAATGCAATTTTCCCCCTTCCATTACTTGAGGCGTACTCTGATTCTCAAATCCTTGATCTTTTAAGGGTTTGCATCATATGACTTGTTTTTGAATCTGGGCTCAATCATTTTCTGACTCAGTGATGTTGGGCAAGTCTCTTTTCCTCTCTGGGCCTCTGTTTTCTCCTCTGTAAAAGGAGAGGGTTGGATTAGATGATTCCCAAGGTCCCTGGCATTGAACAGTGTTCTCCTTTGAAAGTTTTCTATGTCAATGAAACCACATATCCAATTCCTATCAATATATGAGGGCAAGCTTTGGGAACATAGCAAAGTGAAAGTTATGTCTCACAGTAGCAGCTGGGAGGAGAGAATCAACACGTTGATGGACTTGCTTTTTATGTTTTTGTTGTGGCAGCTGAGAGGGAATAAAGAAAAGGAAAGGCCAGAGAAAGTCTTCTTCATAGAGCCTTCTGACTAGTGGAATAATTAAGAATCAAGAGGAAATAAAAGACGTCTATATCCTATATGAGGGTAATTAATTTCATGACATTGGTAATTGATTAACTGGTTAAGTTTGTTTGACAGGTCATAAAGTATACCTGAATTGGGTGGCTACTTGGAGAAACATAAGTGAACATGTAAAAGGAGAGGGAAAAGTGCAGAGACTGTGGATTAGAGTGAATGAGCTTTAAAAATAAGCTCACAATTGAGACAAGGAAGAATGAAAGCCAATCAGATCTTGCTAAGCAGATAAGGAAGGGAAATGAGATGATGCACTGGACAAAATACTGGATTTGCAGTTAGGGGACCTAAGTTCAAATCTTTACTGTAAGACCATGACCCTGGGCAAGTCAATCAACCTCTCTAAACTTCAGTTTAAATTTATTTATAAAATGGAGGAATTGTATCAGATAACCTCTACATTTTGATTCTACCGTTAAACCAATGGTCCTAAGGGGAAAAATTCAACTAACAAATATACATTAAGCACTGATTTTGTATATTAGGCACTGGGGATGCAGAAAGTAAATGGAAAACTGTCCCTGACCAAGAACTTACATTGTACTAGGGGGAATACAATATGTAAAGAGATAAGGATTTACATGGCAATTTGAGGATGAGGAAGATAGCACTAAAAACAAAAGAGGATTGGGAAAGACTTTTTTTAATAGGAAATGGTGCAGACTCTGAGCCTGGAAATGAACTAGAGATTCTAAGAGAAGGCAGTAAAGATGCATTCCAAGAATGGAGGGTAGCCACGGCAGTGGTACGAAGTTGGAAGTCCCTCGTTTGAGGAACCACAAGTGGACCAGTTTGACTAGAAAGTAAAGCACGTGATGGGAAGTAATGTGAAATCAAGTCACCAAATGTTTATTAATTCCCTACTAGCACAGGCACTGTGCTAAGTCCTGGGAAGGTCATTTGGAGCCATATTTTAACGTCGAGCTGAGGGGGTTAGCAGCAGGAGGGAACCATGCAATGCCCTTGAGTAGGGAAGTGGCACGGTCAGACTGATGCTTTAGGAAGATTGTTTTTGCAATTCTGTGGGTGATAGATGAGACAGGGGAGAGATTAGAAGCTGGGAGTCCAATGAGTGACTGTTTAGTCAATGAGTCAATCAGCTAACAAGTGCCTTCTATGTACTGTGTGCTGTGCTAAGTACTAGGAATGTATTGAAAAAAGGAGGTCATTTCTGTCTACAAGGAGCCACTAGGACAGTGGTTCTCAACCTTCCTAATGCCACGACCCTTTAATACTTGGATGTGGGAGTATCTGCATGTGGGTGGACCCCACTGGAGACAGATAGAGGAACGGTGTCTCGGTTCCTAAGACCATCGGAAATATGTGTTTTCCAATGGTCTTAGACGACTCCTGTGAAAGAGTCATTCAACCGCCAAAGGGGTAGCGACCCACAGGTTGAGAACGGCTACCCTAGGAGAATGCTGTGTGCCCATTCATAGGTTACCATAGGATGTATTTTGTAAAGTACAGGGGTTTTTTGAGGCAGTTGTTTTAATTTTCATTTTGCAGCCAGGTAGGGCTTTATTGTCAGAACCACTTGGGCAGAAACAGAAGGGACAAGAGTTAAACTCATGCAGCCAAGGCGCCACCAAGGCAATGGGCCCTTCTACTTCTGCAGGTCTCTGATCAACTACCCAGTAAGGCCAGCCTCCAGACCCTTGCTACTATTTACCTTTCCTTCAGTGGCAGTTTCTCAGAGAGACCTAAGCCTAGGGCAAGGACTGCCAGATTAGATCAGATGACCCTACACCTCCTCCATCCCTTCCAAATGCCTCATACAGGAGACAGAAGAAGGCTATGGGAAGCAAGACTCAGTCCAAGTCTTCTGGGCCTTGGTGGGAGACAACATGCATTTCTTGCTTAGGCTTGGGGCATAAACCCTCATACATCCTCTTCCTAGCTTGGGAATACTCACATTGACCTAGGTAGCTGTTCTGTAGGAGACAACTTGGGAAATAAGGAAAACTCTTGAAAGAGGCAGCCCTTGAGCTGAGTGTTGAAGGGACCTGGGGTTCTAGGAGATGGATGGAGGTGAAGAAGAAGAAGAGTATTCAAGACATGGGGAAATACCTTATGTTATATACTGTGTAATCAACCTGGAAAGATAGACTGGGACCAGATTGTGAAGATGTTTGAATGTCAAGCATAGGAATTTATATTGTATTTTAAAGGCAATGGGGGCCATTGAAGCTTTTTGAACAGAGAAGTAACACGGTCAGTCTTTTGCTTTAAGAACATGAATTTTGGGGTGCAGTTAGCTGCCGCAGTAAATAGAGCACTGGGCCTGGAGTCAGGAGGACCTGAGTTCAAATCTGACCTTAAATACTTGACATGCTAGCTTGGGCAAGTCACTTAACCCCAATTACCTTGCCCTTTCCCCTCAAAAAAAAAAAAACTTTTCAGTGGTGTGGAGGATAGTTGGAGAGGGGAGAGACTGGAGGTGGAGACACAATTTAGAAGGGTATAGCAATAGTCCAGATCAAAAGTGATGAGGGCCTGAACCAGGGTGGTGACTCTGTTAATAGAGACAAGGTAATAGAAAAGGTTGATGGGAGAGGAGAAAGAATCAACAAGACTTGACAACTGTTTTGGATCTGGAAACAAGGGAACATAAAGAGTGGAGAACCTGGAAGTAAAGAAGAAGAAATGGTGGCATCTTCAATACTTAAAAAGAAAAAAAGAAGACAGACTCTTACTAAGCAAATTAAAGGGGAACACATAAAAAAGAAATCACCCCAGAGAAAAGAGAAGAGGGGCCTTGGGGAAGCCTCAAGTTGAATGATAGAGACAAGGAAAACTACATACAGAAAGAGGAAAAAGAAAGAGACAGAACAGATGGGAGAAGTAAATAGAGCCAGAAACACATGAAAAAAAGATTAGCAAACATGCCCGTTTTATTTAAGTATTAATAAAAGAATGAGACTCTGAGAACAGCACCGTGTTATTTACTGACTCAAGGCGTGCTAGCTTTATAGTTTTCATCTCTGCCAGAGGCTTAAACATTTCTGTTTTCTTGGATGACAACCTCTTGTCACTGCCATTTCACCTACTTCTCAAAGATGTGTTGTTGTTCTTTGTTGTTGATGTTGTTAAATCTTGACACATTTTTGTTCCCGTGGAACCACACTGAGCACCTCTCATTCATAAGTTAAGAGGGTAGGTGGGCCTGAGATCTGAGATTCTGGAGATCAGCTGCATGGCTTATTACCAAGGCAACCTTAGGCAAATCCCTCTCTGGGATGAGTTTCTTCATGGAGATAACAATCACACCTGTGGCAGAGAGGACCAACTGAGATAATAGACATGAAACACTCCAGAAATCCTAGAGAACTGTTTGCAAGTTAGCTATTTAAGAATATGAACTTTTAAACGTTTTGTCATTTTGATGCCCCTCTTCCTGTAGATGTTTCTGTCTCTGTGCTGATGAAAATGTGATTGGGACAGCAATACACCGTTTTACATAGAGCAAGATTTTCAAAGTAATTTGTTTACTTCATGTGACCTTCACAATAATCCTGTGAAGTAGGTGCTATTACCATCCTCAATTTACAGGTGAGGAAACTGAGGCTTAGAGTTTCAATGACTTGCCCAAAGTCTCCCGGCTACTAAGCCTCTGTGGCAGAATATGAACCTGGGTCTTCCTGAGCCCCTGCCCACAACCCACCACTTTATTGGCTATACTATGATGTCTCTCATAAATGTTAGTGATATAATTTTTTTGGAGACAATTGGATTTAATGACAGACTCACGCAGCTAGTAAGAGTCTAAGGATAGACTTGAACTCAGATCTCCTGACTGCAGGGCTGGTGCTCTATCCATTGTGCCACATAGCTGCCCCCAATTAGTGATACAAATTTAAAACAAACATACAGTTAGAATTTGAATTTGGTAGCCAGACAGGTCTATGATGTCACCAATAGTCTTACAGAGATGGCCTTGGTTCTCTCCATCTCTCTAACTATCTCCCTCTCCTATTATAACACTCATCTTTGGCTGGAGAAGAACCTCCACTCCCTGGCCATTTCCATGTTCCATTTTTAAAGACAGTTGCAGAGGTTCATGGCCCTTCTCTTGACCCTCCCCCACCCCAGGATTCTGTCATAGTCCATATGTATTATTTGGAAAGAATCCCTGTGAACTTCTTCTGGGCTGCACTCTGATACCACATTTCCTCTTTCTCGCCCCCCTTTAGGAATCATTTCTCCAGAAGACCACCTCCCCCAGGACTCTCTACCATCTGCTCTTGTCAAATCCTCTTATTGTAGATTTATGAAATCTCCACTGAGACAACTCTCTCAGAAATGGAATAGATCATTCTAATGTTGGGAGAATGTAGGTGCAATCTAGTACTGAGGCTGACAGATGCACCAATGATCCTTTGGAGTCCTTCCAAGACCCGAAGTACAAGTGCAGGAGGTGGTTGTCCCATACTTAAGAGCACTGCCTTCATGGAAGAAGTAGGCAAACTGCTCAGACTTTCCTCAGAATAAGAACTGCTACAGATGGGAGTGAGGAAGTGACTCCTACACTGCAAGTAGGAAACTTTGTGAAGTCATGGGAAATTGTATCCAAATGCTGGAGAAAATTCAGTGGCTGGCTTAATGTTGCTCCAAATACTAACCTTTTGACACTGGGGTCATGTGCATGGAAAGGCATGGTCTCTGACTTTCAAGAGTTCACCCTCTCGAAGACACAAGCCATGTGGGTGTCTGGAAAAGATGTTTTGGCAACTCCTTTAAAACATGTTTAATCATATGTTTTTTCCCCTCCCTCTTTCCTCTAGCATCAATTAAGATCAACCAGAATACAATCATATGGTTAAAAAAAAAAGTCAACTCTATTATGGGACTGGGACACATTCTGAAAATCTACTTGGTACAATGTGAATCTCCTGCTGTTGATTTGTGGTTGACTCTTCCCCACAGGCAGGCAGGGGGTGAGAGGAGGACCTGCTGGTTTCCACATGGGACTCAGCCACCACTCCCAGCATTGGACACTCACCAATAGAGCCTTGGGGTGGCCCCTACTGCCGTAGGCCCCAGGAGCTGCAGAGCAACCACCCATCAAGACAGAATGGTGACGCTCAATGTTTTCTGCCCCTCTCTATTCCTGGATTGTCACCTCTGTCTCTGTTTCCATCTCTGTCTCTCTCTTCCCCCACCCTAAATGAAAACATTCAGTTTTTGTGTATAAAATAATACAATCTTATGTATTTAATCTCTACCCACTAGCCAGAGACCTTCACTTCCTATACATTCTGCACATTGTGTCAATCAAGTCAATATTGTTGTGGCAGAGGAAATAGAGGACTGGTCTTTGAGACAGGAAGACCTGGGTTTGAATCCTACCTCTCACACATACTTGCTATGTGACTTGGAGCAAATCCCTTAACCTTCCAAGGTTCCAGGCAATTCTCTAAGGTTTTAAGTTATAGGCAAACAGCACAGCAGTATGACTATGGTTTAGTACAGTGCCCACAGGGCACATGGTAGACAGTTAATGAATGCTTATTGACTTGACTTGACCAGACAGTGCTTCTACGCTAGGATCTTTCTAGTTTTCCAGAGGTATGAAATCAAAGGGAGAAGGGAAGGTGACGGGAGGGGAGGGAAGGGAAGGAGAAAAAAGTTCAAGGCCCCGTACTGCACTCTGGAGATATAAAGACAGTAATGACAACAACGTTGTTCTCAGGACACATATAGACTTAGAATATGATGAGAGACAATGGTATGTGCACGAATAATCATAATACAAAGAAAACCATGATGAATGCAGAGGAAAGGTTCAGGCAAATTGCAGTATCCCATGAAACATTTCAGGAGATAGAAAGATCATCTTCAGATGTGAGGTACTGGGGGCGAGTGGAGCCAAGATGGCAGAGTAGAAGCAACAAGGTTCTGCAGCTCCCACATAGCTACCTCAAATACCCACAATATATGACCCTAAAAAATTTAAGGGCTCCAAAACTCACAAAAATACAGAAAAAGACATCTCCCATTGAAGGCAGTTTGGCAGGAAGGGCTCATTGAAGCACACTGGGAGCCGAAAACCAGCCCAGCCTGAAACTGGGGCTTGGCCCCAGGGACCCAGGATGAGCTGCCGCTGGAGCCTTCAGGAGAGTGGATCAGTGGTGTCTGTGGAAGTTTCCAGAATTATCAAGCCATAAGAAACAAGGACAAAGTGAAAGGTCAGTGGAACTCAAATAAATTTGGGGGAGAAAAGTGGTCTGGCCAAACTGCCTTGAGGGCAAGGAAGTGGCAGAAGTGGCAGCCCTGCAGCTGCTTCCACATGGCTGTTTCACAGCTCCTGGCCTGCAGACTGCAGGGGGGCCAAGCAATTGTTTAGAGGCTAAGTACTCTTGCATTGAGCATGGATCCAGATTGTGGTCTTGGGTGGTGGTCGTGGGGTGCATTTTCAGTGAGCCAAAGCTGGTGGGGGCTGCAGTGGCCTGCCAATAGTTCTGGGAGCTGTGAAAACCCCAGTGGTTTGGGACAGAGCTTTTCCCTCTGGAAGCAGAGTTCCACAGAGCTAAAAAATTGAGTAATTGACTGGCAACAACATGAGCAGGCAAAGAAAGCAAAGTAAGAACATCAATCGAACTTTAGACTCCTTCTTTGGGGACAAAAAGGATCAAAGCATGGAATGGGTGGAAGACAACACAGTCAGAACTCCTGCACCAAAAGCTTCCAAGAAACATGAAGATTTCCTACAAGCCATATAGCAGCTTAAGAAGGATTTTGAAAACCAAATAAGAGAAGTGGAGG
>CM053592.1:82483772-82534583 GCA_028646515.1 Pseudochirops corinnae
AGGGTCAACCTTACTCTCATTGAATTTGGCTTAGGGAAGGAATGACATAAACTCTAAAGGGGGTATCTTGCCAAACAGGAGAGTAGGGGGCATGGGGATGAGAGGTGGGATGACAGAGGAAGGGCTGGGTGGGGGGGAAGGTTGCTGGAAGTACACATTTTTGTAAAGGGACAGGGACAGGGTAGAGAATAGAAGAAGGCAGGGGTGGGATAGGAAGGAGGAACATATAATCAGTCTCTCACAATATGCCCACTGTGGAGAGGTTCTGCATAATTACACATGTACAGCCTGTATTTAATTGCTTGTCCTTCCAGTGGAGGTGGGTGATGAGGGAGGAAGGGAAAGAATCTAGAATTTTAAGTTTTATAATCAAATGTTAAAAATATATATGTTTATGTATATTATTATTATTAACTACATCCAACTTGGAATTCAGATATACAGGCATTGTGGTAGGGAGATCCATCCTGCCCTACCAGAAAGTCAGAGAGGTGAGGGGGAGGACATAGGAGAGAGCAGATTGGGGGAAGGGTTATACAGTGGGATCACTGTTTTGAGGTGCTGGGTAGGGTAAGATGGGGAGAAAATTTGTAACTCAAAATCTTGTGGAAATGAATGATGTAAACAAGAAAATAAATAAATTAATTTATTTTTTTAAAAAGATGTGAGGTACTGGAAAAGTCTCAAGGTAAAGGTGTCACCTGGTTGGGGCTTTAGAGGAATGTGGGAAGGGCAGAGAGGGGGATTTTCTTCCAAGAATGGGGGATGTCAGTACAAAAGGCCAGAAAACAGAAGAGGACAAGACAAGGACAAAGGACTGTATAAGAAAAGGAGTGTTATGAGATGAGTCTGGAAAGGTCAGAGTGTTGCCTTGAAAGAAAGGGCCTGAAATGGGATAGGGATGGAAGTAAAAAGGACAGAATAGATGTAAAATATATTGGCAAGATGGAATTGATATGACTTTGCAAATAATTGGATATGAGGAAGAATGAAAAATTTAAGAAGACTACTAGTTGTGGGACTACCTAGGCACCACAGTGGATAGAGTGCCAGCTCTGGAGTCAGGAAAACTCTTCTTCCTGAGTTCAATTACAGTTTCCTACATTTACTAGCTGTGTGACCCTGGGTAAGTCAGTTAACCCTGTTTGCATCAGTTTCCTCATCTGTAAAATGAGATGGAGAAGGCAATGGCAAACCACTCCAATATCTTTGCCAGGAAAACCCTAAATGGAATCACAAATACTTGGACATAACTGAAAAAAATGACTGAACATCAGTTATTGAGGTGGGGTTACTGGGAAGATGATAGATTAACAGAAACAGAAAAGTTAGAGGGAAAGTTAGGTTTGGAAGGGAAGATAATGAGTTCTGATTAGGACACAATAAGTTTGAAGTACCAATAGATGAAGATATTCAGCAGGTAAGTGGAACATGGAATGGGAACTCTGTGGATGGGTTTGGGATGAAAATTCAGATTTGGGATCATTTTGATTAGAACTGACCACTGAGATCATGGGTCAGGATGAGATGATTTAAGGGAAAAAATATATAAAGGAGGAAATAGAGTCAAGGACTGGGTCTTGGGAAAAGTTCACGTTTAAGTGGAGGGAGAAAGAAGTAGTAGGAGATAATGAATGAATGAGACAAAAGTGCAGTCAGAGAGGTAGGCAGGAAACCACGAGACTTCAGTGTCACAGAAATCAAGGAAAGAATATGAAGAAAGAGGGTGTCAGTTACTAACAACAGCAGTGTGAACATTGAAGCACTCACTTCTCAATGATTCCAAGAAGTGCAGCCAATCAAACAGTCAATCAACAAGCATTCAAAAAATTCCTACTGTGTGTTAGGCTGTGCTACGGCCCAAGTATATTAAGCCAAAAGTGAAACTTGTATTCTAATATAACTGAGTTTAAACAGCTATATAGCCTGGATGTTAGGGATGATGTGGACAGATCAGAGGTCCAGGATGGATGTTATGGAAGTCTGATATCAGAAGGAGTAATCAGCAGAGTGGTAGGGAAGGAAGCCACGGTGTAGAGGTTTGCAGAATCGAGTGGATGATGAAGAAATAAAGGCAGAAAACTTGGATTATTCTTTCTAGAAGGTTTGCAATGAGAGGGAAAAGAAATAAATGACAGTAGTAATCTATGAATATTGAGGAAATATAAAACCATTACTAAGGACATTACTCTACGAGTTTCCCCAAGAGAACTTGGAACGTTTCCCATTATTTCTCTCTTTTTAAATTTCCCTGAACTTCTTAGCTCAGTCCATTATAATTGAAAGCAACTCACAAAATAATAAGAGGTCACAGTCACATAGCATTGGATAGTTTACCAATATTAATTGGCTTGTTTCCCCAAGAATCAAACGATGACCTTGTTCCTTTGTTTTTAGTTGTTTCTGTCTCTTTATGACCCCATTTGGAGTTTTCTTGGCAGAGATACCAGACTTGTTTGCCATTTCCTTCTCCAACTCATTTTACAGATGAGGAAACTGAGGCAAACAGGGTCTAGCAACTTCCCTAGAATTACATAGCTAGTAAGTTCCAAGGCCAGATTTGAACTCAGGCCTTCCCAACTCCAAGTTCAGAACTCTATTTACCCTCTTCTCTCATTGCCTAGGAAAAGAACCTGTGATTTTAACGTGTCAGAACTCCCAATACAGAGAGCATTCCCAGATAAAGAACCTTTTCACAGATGCAGATCATACCCAAGGTGTGATTTACAATATTATAAAGCTGTATCTGAGACGAAGAGAAGGAAGTGACACAGCTCTCAGCTGTAGGGTAACTATGGGCCACACTCCAGTTATTCCACTTTCATCAGTGGCAGATTTCTGAGAGTCTCCTTTTCAGGAGTTTGCCTCCTTTGACTGTGAATTTCTGGTGAGGGAGACTGGAGTTGAGAAGCCTAAGAAGGCTCACTCTTAGCCTCCAGCTCTACCACTGACAAATTGGGTCTGCATGGCACATCATTGCCTTCCCCTGAATCTCATTTCTCCATCTATAAATGCGGATAACCACTCATCCCTTTCTCTCTTCTTCCACAGAGATGTTGTAAAGACAAATGAGATATAGAAATTCCTGGCAAATAAGAACTACTAAAATTAAAAAAAAAAAAACCATGCCTGAAGAATTGGCGGACTGACATCTTAGCGCATTCATGGCTCTAGTTTGGCATCCACAGTCAAACATCCCATTTGGCATCACCCATCTGGGGATCATATATCAAATTACTTGTGGCATTTTTATCATGCTACATGGATGTGCTGTTAGGGGTATTTTTTTAAGGCTGGCAGTCATTTTAATGAAAATGATAGTCCTTATTTACAGAGCCTAGAGTTGTTTTCAGAAGAGGACGATAGAAAACAAGGCCCATTTGAAATCACTTTTCCCTCAATTACATTTCCTCAGCATCTCCTTTCTCATGACACTGTACCACGTTCTCAGTGAAACATGCTCAATAAACATGTGCATGAAAATGACATAAAATGACAGATCCAGAATAGACCCTTTCAAGGCACAACTAAATACACCTTCTAAAATATTGACATGATCTCAAAAGCATGCACCTCTGTCAATAATTTTTCATGTGAGTAGCTCTAGGATAGGAGATGGTGTGATTTATCACTTTCACCTGGTACTACAGCTTGGCACAAAACTGAAAGATACAGGAGAATGGGGCAGTGATACCATTGAAAAGAGGCCTGAGACTCCTTTTTCTTTGGGCTAGCCCATACCTCGTGGTTGTCCTGTTGGCATTTCCAACTCAACATGTCCAAAAGGGAACTCAGTGAATTGAACAGAATATGCTTTTTGCCCAACTTAACTGCCTGTCTGAGAAAGGCAATGTAGTTTATCAGATAGCTGGCCTCAAAATCAGAAGAACCCAAGTTAAAGTGCTGCCTTTGACTCATACTAGCTGTGTGACACTCTTCCCATCTTATTCTCCCCTCCCCATAATTAACCTCTTAGTACTCATGCTCTAGGCAACTCTCTTTGAGTAACTTTGAGTGAGAGAGGGTGCTGACCTGTGCTGGTAGAAATATTTCCCTTTCCTGGGAGTTTTCCATAGTAACAAAAACACAGATCCAGTCTTGATCCTATTCTAGGCACAGTCTTTTGGGAAATAGGGAAATAAACATTTATAAGCACCTGCTATGTGTCAAGCACTGTGATAAACACTCTACAAATATTATCTTATTTGAGCCTCACAACAATCTTGCAAGAGAGATGTGATTATGATCCCCATTTTTACTACTGAGGAAACTGAGATCAAGTGACTTGTCCAGGATCTACAAGCTAATCAGGTCCTTCCCACTCAAGACCCAGAACTACCCACTATTCTACTTAGCTGCTGTTATGGGAATAGAATAAAAAGAAACAGGGAGGTACTTTGGAAACTTGTGAGAAAAGTATTTTGTAAAACTTAAAGCACCACTCAACTATAATATTTTGTGAGCCCCAATCAGCAGAATTGCCAAGGAATGTCTCAAGCTCTCAATAGTTCTTAGACAATCAGCAACCTTTTAACTTTCTGCTCCTGTTTCTGTGGTACAGTGCTGACTTGTTACTGACTCTGTGGTACATCATTATTACAGGAGTGTGGATTTCTGCATTTACTCAATTAGAGTAGCTCTGTCTCCCATCTTCTGGTCCAACTCTGCTTCCTCCTGGAAGAGGACATGTTTCCTAAGCCTTAGTCATGTTACCCTGTCTTTATACTTTATAGAAACAAAAATAAAAACAAAACAAAAAATAAAAGCATGCTTAACTGTATACAGTGCCTGTTTGCTTGGCTATAAGCAAAGAAACAATATGTAACAAGAAAGCAATGTATAATAAAACACCTATTGGTCTCTTCTTCCGGTAGACTCTAAATGTCTCCCAGTACAGGGTCAAGCTGAACACAGATGTTCTATGAAATGGAGTTTGAGGTTGTTTTGTTTTTCACTCTCATGTTCCTTTGTAGGAACTGTGAAAGGAGAGTCCATTCATTGCTCAGCTCTGGTTGGTATGGTACAGCTGGCTTCAAGATAAAGACAAAGAAACTACATAACCTAGATTTTGGTTCTTTTATGGGTATGGAACTGATGATCAGTGAAACGCTGGAACTCATGAGGGAGAGAGTGTTTCCCAGTCTCAGTTGTCTGGTCACTAATAGAGACTTCTAACTGAATCTTGCCTCACTAATCTGTTGGGAAAAAGGATGAGTGGCACCATTCTGCACCAATATCTCTCTGATCTCAACCATGGCTCCCTTCTGCTGCAAATGTATCCCATAACTTCCTCTTTAGCTCCTTCATTAGACCAAAGCCACACTGCTCCTTGTAGAGAAGGGTTGTGGGAGGGAGCACAGAGTGAGAGGAGTACTATGTCCAGAAGAGGATAACCTAAATGGTCATGTTAGAAGCTCCAATTATGGACATTCCTTCTATAGATGTATAATGGGAATGGGAATTTGAAGATCTTCCCTGCCCCCAATAGGCCAAATGTAATCACATGGAGCTTATGGTGGGAGGAGTTTTCTGAAGGGTGGAGCAGAGCACAGAGGAAACCAGGAGTCAGAGCAGTTGGAAAGGAGCGAGGAGAGAGAGGATGCAAGCAAGTAGACAGCTAGGCTTGTGAGTGTTTGTGTGAAGTCTTTTGGATGGTGTTGCTCCCTGAGGTGTTATTGTGTATAGATTTCTTTGTTGCTAAGATGAATTCGGTTCTCTGGTATTGGGACCTGGCTTTCTGGTGTCCAAATAAATGTTTTGCTTCTGTCTTCTATATGGAGAGTCTGTTATATTTTGTGATTCAGAATTATGCCTATATATTTATAGTTGCCATCAGTGCTGTGAATATTGCCTGGGTGATACAAGAGAAAGATAAGCAACTTATTTAAAGCAGTGAAGGCTTAAATTCAGCCTCAGACACTTAGTAGTTGTGTAACTTTGGGTAAGTCACATAACCTCTGCTTGCCTCAATTGTAAAATGAGGTTAATAATAGGACTTACTTCCCAGGGTTGTTGTGAGTATTAAATGAGATGATATTTTTAAAGTGCTTTAAATTTCAAACTGCTTAAAACTATATAAATGCTAGCTTTTCCTATACCTCACAGTCTTAGACAGTTGTTTTTGAGGCTTTCTTATTCTGACGTTAAGTGACTTGCTCATAGTCACAAAACCACTATGTGTCTGAGGTCACATTTGAACTCAGTTCTTCAAAACTTTGAACTCTGCCCTTTATCCATTATACCACATGTTTTTCTCTCTAGAATATTTCAACAAATTATTATAGAATTAACTGGTTTATTGTTTTTTACTCTTTTGTGAAGATTAGAGTCCAATCAACCACTCTTTAAACAAGATCCTCCTTAGCAAGATGTCCTTCAAACCATGGAAAAGATGATAGTTCACTATAGTAGCTCATCTCAGACTTATTTTGCAACCCTCTAATATGGAGCTCCTTACCTTTTTGTGTGTCATAGACCCCTTTGATAGTCTGGTAAAGTATCTTCTCAGAATAAGGTTTGTTGACTATTTTCATAATTAAAAGAAATGATGAATTTTTGTTAGAAGCTTGTGAAAATAAAGATATTTTTCTTATTCAAGTTCACAGATCCTACCCTTATCCCATGAAATCTGTCTAAGGATCCCTTGGGGTCCATGTACTCCAAGTAAAGAACCCTTTCTCTCAGAGTTAGCGCTGTTTATTTCTATAATAAAAGAGAAGTGAGAAAAGTAGTCTGAAAATGAGAGCATGACGAAATATCTTCCTGATTCAGTGTGGTTTCTTTATTATTTTTGGAACTATTATAAATCCTTTGGAACTATTATAAAATAAATTATAAAACTGTTACAAATTATAAAGAAAGATCAAACACTTCTATATTGGTATTGGTATTAATATTAATAAAAATTCACATTTCCATTGTGCTTTAGGGTTTGCAAAATTTTTTCTCAATAAAAAATCATAGATTTAGAGGAGGAAGGGACCTTAGAGGCCATCAAACAACTTCACCCCTTATTTATAAGTGAGGAAACTGAGGCACTGGGTGGTTAAAGAATTTACCTAGAGCCACACAGCTAGTGAGCATTTGAGTTGAGAATCAAACAAGTTTCTTCCTGGTTCCAAAGCCCATACTGCCGCTGAGTTATTAAACCAAACATTATCCCCAAACACTTACAGATGCTTGGGTGGCCCCCCCCCTAGCAAACAAATATGGAAGTGGATATGCATATGGACAAAAATCACACAGTCTGGGAAGGCATAGAAGGCATATGTTCGGTATTGCTGAAGGCATTGCTCACATTGGAAAGAACATAGACCCATTTCAGAACCTGGGTTAATCCAAAACTCACAGCAGTGGAAGGAGCTAGGGATTCTGGACAATGTGGCTGGTCTCTGGCTGCTCCACAAACAGAGCCATCAGGACCTGGATTCAGTTGCCTCCTTCCCCTTCAGTCACTTATCTCAGCCTCTCCTGACCTATATTCACCTCCTGAACCCGCTTCTGTCTAGGGTCACTTGCTATCGTCATATCATAAGAATTTTCAGAAGAACCTAAGCAATCTCTTTCCTTCTGATAGCCATATTTCTTGTTCTTTACCACTCTTCCATCCTCTAAAACCTTTGTTACTTTGTCCTTTCCTACATTCACCCTCCCTAGACAGTCAACCCTTGGTTATTCCTGTCTTAGGTCCTATCCCCTCAGTCATGGCAGCACAGTAGGATGAGGTGATGGGGCTTTATTTATTTAGCAGGAACTGACAACACTGGACTCTCCAACTGGCCTAAATATTCATTACTACTACCTTCACAGGTTCATGGAGCAGAGCTAGGTAACCTTGAGAACATTAGTAGAGAAATGCTTGCATAAAGAACGTAGTAGTTGGTGTCATTTCAACCATTGAGACTATTTTGACTTGAGTCTACTCAGTCTCCAGTTTCTGACTTAATTATAAAGCTACCCTACTATTTAGAAATCCTGAAGCCTTCATCAAATTCCAAACTGAAGTGGGACAGGGAAGAAGCTCATTTAATCTATTTTTAAAATATCAAGTCTTCTGGTATCGTTATATGGCTGTGAATCATGAAACTTAAAGTTTCCAAAGAAATGAAATTAACCTCATCAATGAAAGGGCAATGGAGATGGACTAGTGGCTATGAGTAGACTGCAACATATTATGAACAAGAGGCAATGTGGTGAATTGAAAAGAATACTTGATTTGGAGTCAGAGGACCTAGTTCAGACATGTACTGCTTGCATGATCTCAGGTAAGTCACCCAACCTCTCTGGGATTCAGTTTCCCCATCCATAAAATGAGAGGGTTGGATTCACTGACTTTTAAAAGTCTCTTCTATCTCCAAATCTCTGACCTTATGAGGAATTATGAAGAGGGGGTGACATAAAGGATGCCATTGAGAAAAGTATGAGTGAAAAGATGAACTGATGAAATGGTAAGAGAGAGGAGTAGCTAATGTGGACTAATGTAGTAGTCTAATGAGTAACTAATGTCCAGTATGTGGGCCCTAGTGGAATACTTGAAGTAAACCAAGATGAAATATGAAGGCAAGATAAAATAAGGAAGGGACCCACAATGTTGGGTGAGCTCCCTGTTGTGAGTTTATGGAGAACATGGACAAAAACTGCACAAAATGGACAGGGATATATGGTTTGCCATCTGAATTGAGGGAAAGAATATTCACATCAATAAGATCATAGATCCATTGCAGATTCTTAAGCCAAACCTAAAACAGAAAGGATCACTAATATCATCAGAAAAATGGAAATCAAAGCCATAATTGGATGAGTTTCATGTGCCATGATCATGTACCCAGAAGAGTATTGACTTTAACTCAATGAGTATTTATTAAGTAGATACTCTGTGCCAGTTACTGGGATAAGTGCTGGAGCTACAGGGGAAAAAAACAATATGATTTTTGCTCTCAAGAAAATTTTATTCAACAAGAAACCTTTTTCCTACTGGTCAGCTCTTTTAGCCTCTTCCTTATTAAAGCCTCTCATCTCCTTAGCACATTAATTCCCATCCACTAGCTGTTGCCTCTACATATAATCTCCACCCCCTCCTGATAGCACCATCTGCTTCCTTTTTGTGTCAGGGAGTCTGGGCAACATCCTGCTCCTCATGATGAACATTCCCTCTTTCTCCCCCTCCCACCACAATTTTCTCAGTCTTCAAAAAGAAGATCCTGCCAAGGCAATGTATTAGGACCAGTGATGCCAACAAATTACAGGTTGGGAAGGAAGCTAATGAGCCCCACTGCATGTAGGAGCTGACACATGGCATGTGTTCAGAGGGCTTGGCTCAAGCAAGCACTATTAGGACAGCTCTTTTTTTCTGAGCTCAAAGCTTACAGAAATGATTTTGAAAAGCAGAAGAAATGGAGAGCAGATGGTTTGGGGAATTAGTTATAGGCTAGCACATCTTTCATCTGCAGGACACTAGTTCAAATCCATCCAGAGCTGGCATCATTTGGTGACTGCAACAGAGCGGTCAGTCTGTGTGAAATGAGTTTCTGTGGTCTTGGGCAATATCTTGGTTCAGAAGGGACATCATAAAAAAATCACTATCGTTACTCCTGATGGAAGATGAGTATATAAGACAGCAAGCTCCTTTTGGTCTCCCCCATGATAAATTTGGTCTTAAAATATTGGAGTCTGTGGGCAGCTCTTGTGAAGACTGAATTCATCATTTCAGGCATTCTGTGCTGGGAAAAAGAAAATTAATCAAGGACCTCAACTACAGCTATGGAAATATTGGTAGCAGAGCAGGGCCAAGAGGCCCAGGAATTGTATGAAGTTCCCTGAACCCCTTTACTATCATCATGACCTAACTTTTAGCAATGGTGCTAATAGCAGTCACCACATTGGCTGCCCATAGGCAAGTGCCAATCAATAGTATTTCCTGTTTCAGTCTTTCTGGTGAGAGTCACTGCTATATGTGCACAGCACACACACAGTCTTTACTTTTTGCCAAAGCTCTGGTTAGGCTGGAGCCTATATTACCAGTGGTTACAGAAGCTGCAGTAGGGCAGTGTCCTTGGACGGAAAATATAACTGGCTGGTGATGGGAGAAATAGATAGAACTTGTCCAAGTTCACACAGATAGTAAGTAGAATTGAAACTCAGGTCTGCTGACTCTAAAATCAGGGTGTCTTCATATTTTCCTCTTATCCTCCAGGTACAGAAGGCTGATGTGGTTTAGTGAATAGAAAAAAACTGAATTTGGTGTCAAGATTGGGATTCAAATCCTGGCTCTGAAATTTGCTATCTGTGCTACCAATGCGACCTTGGGCAAGTCACTTGAGCTTTGAGAGCCTCAGTTCCTTCATCTCTAAAATGAGAAGGCTGATGTTCAAGATCCATTCCTTCCAGCTCTAATCTATAATCTAAAGGTCCACACTGAGGACATCACAGATGCTTTAGATATTGAAGTGAGATGTAATACCCCAGCTGAAGGCATATTCTACAGAAAAGCCTAGTCAAAGTAGCTCCATTTACTCAAGAGGTCACCCTGAGGGGGGCAACTAGGTCTGAGGTCAGGAAAACCTGAATTCAAATCTGACCTCAGATATGTCCAAACTGTGGAACCCTCAGCAATACTCATTCCTTGACAGTATTGACAATCCCTGATATTATTTTAGTACTTGACATATAATAAGCACCAGAAGAATGTAAGCTTCTTGAGGGTGGGGACAATATTTCATTTTGTCTTTGTATAATCCCTAATGCCCAGCACTGTACCCTGCATGTAGTTAGCAGCTAGGTGGCACAGTGGATAGAGCACTCTACCTGGAACCAGGAAAACCTGAGTTCAAATCTGCCCTCAGACATTTACTAGCTACATAACCCAGGGCAATTCACTCAACTCTCTCTCAGTTTCCTCGTCTTTAAAATGAGGATACTAGTAGCATCTCCCTCCAAAGGCTGTTGTGAATATCAAATGAGATAATATTTTCAAAGTGCTTTGCAAATCTTAAAGCAGTATTTAAATGAGACAAATTTAAACCTAAATCATTAAGAGCCCAAATATATATTGAAAAGTCCAAATCAAGGTAACACTTATAATTTATAAAATCTCCGAAACTCTGAATTGTAAGGGATTTCAGAGGTCATCTGGTGTAGCTTCTAACTGAGAAATCAACTGATCAACACATTTTTATGAAATACCTACTATGTGCTATTAGATTCTGGGGAAAACAAATTTTAAAAATGAAACAATCCCTATTCCTAGGAAGTTTATATTCTAATAGATGAGAAGAGCAACAAGAAGATATAGATATAGGTAGATGTGTGTGTGTGTGTGTGTGTGTTGTGTATAAGTGTATGTATATGTATGTACATGTATATACACAGAAAAAAATCCAAAGGAGTTCAATCCAAGGTGGTCAGTAAGAGAAGGCATGAGCAGTTGCATGCGGGAAAAGGACAAATCATTCAGAAATCTCTCCTTTATCTGTAACAGATGGTGATCTGGCTTCCACTTAAGATCTCTATTGCAGGAAACTCACTACCTCCTGCATTCCCTTTTGGACAGCTCTCATTTTTAGAAGGTCTTTTCTTACATTAAGCCTCAAATAGGCTTTGGGAATGACTGCTTAAGTGTATTATAAAATAAAAAAGGACTGAAATTTCCAGGAATATCCAGGAAAGCTTTAGTGACATGGAAAAAACTTGATGTTGCTAAGATACTAAATTCCCACTGTCAAACAAAGATCCACTAACCCATCTCCAATCTGTAGTACCTTGGAGAGAGTTCCCCTCTTACTCCCTTTCACACCTAGTGGGGCACCGGAATCAATGCTGCTTCAGGAACCATTTCAAACAAGCTTAAATATTGATTCTGCTACCTATGTGCTTTTGAAGAAGGTGCATCATTTTGGTCTTCAATTTCCTCATTTGAAAAAATGAAGAGGATGATCAAGATGCCCCCTCAGGTGCCTTAGAGCTCCAAATCCATGATCCTGTGAATATATAAGTGAAAGCACATGGGATGAAGAAGTCAAGGGGTCTGCTTTATACAAATTCAAGTAATGGTACAATCAAAACCACAGCTGATTGCAAAATGGAATGTGTCCTCTCCCTCCACTTGCTAAGCACTTTTTAGGGTCACTGACCAATTAGAGTATGCCATATCACACTCACCAGAGAAACCAAAGACTCCTTTTGCTCAAAAGAAACCTGTGCATTTTTTCTGACAATTTTCAGTTTCTGTGGTTTACCCCAGTGAAAAACTAGAGATATTGTACTGTTACACAATTACAGTTAGTCTACTGTAATCTGAAGGGGAAAAACATCATTGATAGAAGATGCTGATTAAAGTTTTCTTTGGACTTAAAAAAATAATCCACAATATTTGCTTGAATGCTTAAGGAGTCTTGCTCTTGCCCATAAAAGGATAAAACTCCTTTTTGGAAGACAGACAAGGATATGGTTTGCCTGAGTTAGAACTGATGTTGGCTCTAGAATAAAGTCAAGTGCTGTGGAAAGTGAACTATACCTATGTGGCATTAAGGGTCTTATTTTGTTTCCCCATGTTATGAAATTGGGCAGCACTTTGGGGGGGTTTTATGCTTTAAAAGAAGTGATTTAGAAAAGCAGCTTGCAATAATGTAAGAAGTAATTAAACTCTCCATACCCTTTGGCCTAATGATTCCATTCCTGGGCATATACACTACAGAGGGCAATGGCAAAAAAGAAAATTCATATGTATATGCCAAGATACTCCCCATTTTGGGGAGACTGACTGAATAAATTATGTCACATGAATGAAACACTCTGTATTAACTATAAGAAACAATAGGAGAAATTCAGAGAAATGTGAAAAGATACTTGAATTGATGGAGAGCAAAGTAAGCAAAAACAAAACATTATACATGATGACTACAATAATGCAAATTAAAAGAAACTAAAATTCAATTGAACTCATAATAATGACAGTAGCCAATTTTGGTCCTAGAGAAATGAATCACTACTGTTAAACAATGACCCACCAACTCATGTCAGGAACCTGTAGCACCTTGGAGAGAGATCCCTCTTATTCCATTTCACACATGGTGGGGCACTGGAATAAATGCTGGTTAAATAAGGCAGGGATCAATGGTGTCATGGGTGGTATACTTGTAAATGCATGTGGAGTAGAAAAACAACAACAATAGTAACAATAATGAAAAGTGCTTTAGAGCAGGAACTGTTTCATTCTTGTGTTCCTATGGTCCAGCACAGAGTTTGGTGCGCAGTAGGGGCTTAATCAGTGCTTGTTGATTGAAAATAATAATCAAAGCTCCATTTTGAAGGGGGAGGTGTTTGTTACTTGTTCATTAGTTTGGCAAAGAGTAACACATGTATTCAATTATTTATATGTCTTAAATTTAAAAGAAATCTAACTTCTAAATTAAGATCATTTTAATTTCATGAAAGGATCACATGGACCCATGCTTTAAACATTTATCATGTAGGGCTTTCTATTGAGAGACTCTGTCAAGAGTCTTCAGACAAGAAATGAGAACTGATGATGAAACTGAGTAAAACTGGAATTTTTTTAAAAGACCTTGCATGATATGGAAGGGCAAAAGCTAATATGATCTTGGGCAGTGACAGCCATAATGTCCAATGCAGTATTATTTTTCTCTAACGTGGTCAGACTACGTCAGGAATACTGCGTTCAGTTCAGTTCTGGGTACCACACTTTAGGAAGACTATTAACAAACTGGAGAATATTCAAAGAAGGTATGCGAAATGAAGATCAATTTAAGGAATTGGGGGTGTTAAACCTGAAGAAGAATAGACTGGAGGAAGCTATGATAGTAGACTTGAATTATTTGAAGAACCATAAAGTGGAAGAGGCATTATACTCCTTCTGCTTGTTCTCAGGTGGAAGAATCAGATGCAACAGATAAACAGTTAGTGTAACCTCTGTTTCAAAAGGTTCACAGTTATATCTGCCATAGTTTAGGAGTCAGTAGTGAGATGGAATATTGAGAAAAGCAGTTTATTTTGGAAGTCTGAAAGTTATCTGAGATATATCTGGTTTTTTAAATGCTTCCCTATATGGAGACAGGAAGAAAACCAAATTGTTTTATCTGTCATCAATGAGGAATCCATGGATAAGAGATAGAAGATGATATGAAACTTCTTCCTCATCATAACTATTATTAAGTGATATAAAGAAATACTGTCAAGAGTATTTTATAAAGTTTGTGAAAAGCTGTCAAACAGAATGAATTTTGTAAAGACTATGTAATAATTACTATAATTACTGAAGAGAAAGAAAAGTGAACAATCTAGTCTACTGAATTTATCAATTTTTAATGAAGAGAGAAATGTAGAATCCGAGAGACTTTAATCAGTATTTAAAGTAATTAAATGGTGCAAGACTGTTTCCACTTAAGAGTATATGAGTCATTTATTAATAAATTGAGGATTTGAGATAACTGGTTGTGACATTTGTCATAGCTAAAATATCAGTTATATATGGTGTCCCAAAAGTCATGGTGCAGTTTTAAGTTTCAATAGCTTCAGAAATCTAAATGCCACAAATGTACAGAAAACATCATTTGAAACTTGATATAAATTTCTTTTATACTTAGCTTTATTTTATTCTATTTAATATGGTTAGTATACTTATTTAGCTTTGATACAATTTTAACTTTAATGAAGTGGAGCTATCATTAGTCATCGCATTTATGACACTTTCTCAGACTAGTGGATCATTAGTGGAGGTCCTCTTGCTTGGTCACCTCAGTTCTTAATTTATCTCCATTAGACTATTTCTTATGGGGTTCCATCAAACTTGTTTAGTTTGTATGAAAACCTCATTCTTTGGATGATCTTAAGACTAGGATTACAAATGCAATCTTTTCAATCACTGAATACCAGCTTTTGGAAGCACAAATTTCTAAAATTGACTAGAGTATAGGATAGCACAAGATGGTGGCCATGTTGAATTTTAGTGAGAAACACGTCAATGTTTTAAAATGTTAAATAATTAAACTTTCAAATATTTTTTGCAAGCGTGTAGAATTTATACTTCTGGAGTTATTAAGCTTTAAATTGCAGAAAAGACTTTTGTTGTAACCTATTTTTATGCATAATTATATTTGCCAATAAATTGTATATATTCCATAATTTTATTATTTATTTAAATACAGAAAAATAAAAGTAATTACTATTGGGAAAATATATTTAATCCACTGGGTGGGTGCTTGAGTTTATTACTTAATAAGAAAGAGATTATACGGTTGTTAACTAGAAATAAATTTTATAACATGCTGACGAATATCTTTAGAATTTGGAAGGATAGGGGGCCAAGCCAAGATGGCAGTGTGGATGCAGGAAAACTCCATGGCTCCCCCCATAACCACCTCAAATACCTATAAGATATGACCCTAAACAAACTTAGAGCTACAGAACCCACAAAGTGACAGAGAGAAACAAATCTCCCATGGAAGGCAGCCTGACAGGCAGACAGGAAGGGCCCATTGCAGTATGCTGGGAGCTGAGCCCAGCCCTGCATGACCCTGTGATTTTAGCCCCAGGGTGATCCAGATCAGCCAGGTGGGAGGGACTTTGGGAGAGTGGATCACCAACAGCTGTGGATATTTCCAGAATTATCAATCCATAAAGGCCAAAGAAAAAGTGAGATGCCACTGTGGATTTTGGGAACAGGGGGACCAAGAGTGTGGTCCGGCTGCTGCCCCAGGAAGGGAAAAGCAGCTGAGGAGCAGCAGAGCTCCTGGCCTGCAGAACATAGGGGGAACAAGAGACCATGCTGAGGGGTAATTTGCTTTTGCTTTAACCTGCTTGGATCTGGATCGCTGTCTTGGGTGGAGTTCCTGGGGTGTGTGACCACATACCAGAGCCTGCGGAGGCTTCAGAGAGGTCATCCAGCTAATAGCTGTGGCAGCTGTGAAAACCCCAGTGATTTGGGACAAAGCTCTCCCCTCTGGAAGCAGAGTTTGACTGTGACAAAGAGCTCAAAAGTCAAGTAATTGAGTGGCAACATGAGCAGGCAAAGGAAGCAAAGCAAGCACAGCAATCCAACTTTAGATTCCTTTTTTGGGGACAAAAAGGATCAAAGCATGGAACTGCAGGAAGACAACAAAGTCAGAACTCCTGCACCAAAAACTTCCAAGAAAAATATTAATTGGTTACAGGCCATGGAGGAGCTCAAGAAGGATTTCGAAAATCAGCTAAGAGAAGTAGAGGAAAAATTGGGAAGAGAAATGGGAATGATGCAAGAAAATCATGAAAAGTGAGTCAACAACCTGACTGAAGAAAATAACACTTTAAAAAATAGACTAACTCAAATGGCAAAAGAGGCCCAAAAAGCCAATGAGGAGAATGCCTTAAAAAGCTGAATTTGCCAGATGGAAAAAGAATCTCAAAAGCTCACTGAAGAGAATAATTGCTTCAGAATTAGATTGGAGCAAATGGAAGCAAATGGATTAATAAAAAAATCAAGATACTATTAAACAGGTCCAAACAAATGAAAAAATAGGAGGCAATGTGATATATCTCATTGAAAAAATCACTGACCTGGAAAACAGACTCAGGAGAGACAATTTAAAAATTATTGGACTACATGAAAGCCATGATCAAAAAAAATGACCTAGAAATCATCCTTCAAGAAATTCTCAAGGAAAATTGCTCTGATGTTTTAGAACCAGAGGGCAAAATAGAGGTTGAAAGAATTCACCAATCATCTCTTGAAAAAGATCCCAAAAAGAAAACTCCTAGGAATATTATAGCCAGGTTCTGGAGTTCCCAGATCAAGAAGAAACTATTACAAGCTGCCAAGAAGAAATAATTTGAATACTGTGGAACCCCCATAAGGATAACACAGGATCTGGCAGCTTCTACATTGAGGGATCAAAGGTCTTGGAATATGATATTCTGGAGGTCAAAGGAGCTAGGATTAAAGCCAAGAATCACCTACCCAGCAAAACTGAGTATAATGTTTCAGGGGAAAATATGATCATTCAATGAAACAGAGGACTTTCAAGCATTCTTGATGAAAAAACTATAGTTGAATAGAAAATTTGACATTCAAATACAAAAAGCAAGAAAAGCATTAGAAGATAAACAGGGAAAAGAAATCATAATGAACTTATCAAAGTTGAACTATGTACATTCCCACGTGGAAAAACTATAATTGTAACTTATGAAACATTCTCAGTATGAGGATAGGTGAAGGGAATATAAATGTATATATGTATATGTATATATATATATATATATATATATATATACACATATATGAGGGTATATGGGCATATGAATACATATGTGAGTGTGTATATATGTGTACAGGTACACATAGAGAGCACAGGATCAATTGAATAGGAAGGGATTATACTTAAAAGGTAAAATTGAGAGATGAGAGAGGATTATAATGAGAGGAGATAGGGAGAGACAAAATGAGGTAAATTATCTCATATAGAAGAGGCAAGGGAAAACTGTTGCAATGGAGGGGAAGAACAGGAAGGCAAAAGGGAATGGGTCAACCTTACTCTCATTGAATTTGGCTTAGGGAGGGAATGACATTCACACTAAATAGGGTATCTAGGCCTACAGGAGAGTAGAGGGGAATGGGATGAGAAGGGGGATGATGGAGGGGAGGGCAGGTTAGAGGGGAGGGTAGTTAGAAGCACACACTCTTGAAAAGGGACAGGGTCAAAGTAGAAAATAGAATAAGTGGAGGGTGGGATAGGATGGAGGAAAATATAATCAGTCTTTCACAACATATCTGCTATGGAAATGTTTCTCATAGCTACACATGTACAACCCATATTGAATTGCTTATCTTCCCCGTAAGGGTGGGTAATGAGAGAGGAAGGGAAAGAATATGGAATCCAAAGTTTTAAAATCAAATGTTCCAAAAAATATATATATTTTTTTTTTACGTGCAACTGAGAAATAAGATATACAGGCACTGGGGTAAGAGATCCATCTTGCCCTACCAGAAAGTGGGAGGAGGGATGGGGGTAGAGAGCAGATTGGGGGAGGGGGTATACGGTGGGATGGCTGTTTAGGGGTGGTGTGTAGGGGAAAGATCAGGAGAAAATTTCTAACTCAAAATCTTGTTGAAATGAATGGTGTAAATTCAAAATAAACATAAAATTTAATTTAAAAAAAGAATTTGGAGGGATAAAAGTAAAATAAGAATGAAGTAGTAGATTGAGGGGGTGATCTGCAGGTGACTATGGTCAGGTCTACATTCATTTTTTTACCTTTCTATATTATAAAGAGGGGCATTTAGACAATTTAGAAAAGGGGAAAAATAACACAACTTCCTAACGATTTGGATATGCAGGGATATCTTGAAATGGAGTGGGTAGCCTTGGAGGTCCCTTGCACTGGAAGTCTTCAAGCAGCTAGATAACCAATAATTATGTTGTTGGGGGGAGGGGATTCTTTTCTACTTGGGGCCAGACTAGATGGCTGTAGAGATTCTTTTAACTCTGAAATCCTGAGATTCAGAAATCATTCACCCCAGCATCTTGCCTAGTACCTTGCACACAGTCAGCACTTAATAAATTCTTATTGAATTACATTCAAAATTCAGTCTTTCTTGTTTTGATAACTTACAACTCATCATCAGTTTATAATAGGGGGAAAATAACTTCCTGTATATCAGCTGAGAGGAGGCCCTAAATGACAGATTAGAAAAGACAGAAAAGGAAATGAAGAAACTAGAAAATATAAAATCAGAAAGCCAAGTTTACAGGCCAAGTGAAGATCCAGTTACTGAAATCATAAGGCTCTAACCTTCTTCCTAATATACAACCAAACTTTCCCTTCTATAGACAAAAAGTTCAGCCCTATGATGGAGGCCAGTCACCCTGACAGATTAATGGCATGGGCAATGAGACTCATGAGAGAGTAGTTTAAGAAGTTAACAGACCATAAACTACAACTTATCCAGAGAGACTAGTCATGTTTTATCAGATAGAACATGAGTCTCTTGCCTATTTTAACCGTATACTTCATCCTAGTACAGGAAGAAAGATTTTTTAAAATATAAGGCACAATTTAGTATGACACCAAAAAAGAAAGCATTAATTCATTCATTCATTCAAATGAGATAGTGATTGTAAAGTACTTAGTACAGTGCTTGGCACATTGTAGGCATCATATTGGTATTTATTCCTTTCCTCTCCCCCTTGTCTTTCATTTATTCTTCAACATTTACAAAGTGATTACTATGTGCCATGCATTGTGTTAGATGATGGAAAGAGTGGTGTATTTGGAATCAGAGGACTGGAGTTCAAGTCTCTGTTACTTACTATGTAAGACTTGGGACATTTAACCTCTCTGAGTCTCAGTTTCCTCATTTGTAGAATAGAGGAGTGTCTAGGCTCTAGAGAGCCTCTAAGGACTCTTCACAACTCTAGATCTATGGTCTCATGATAAAACAAAACAGAGGCTACCTCAAGGAACTTACATTAGATTGAGAGGAAACAACGTGTAAAAAGTTAAGTAAATAAGCATTGTACAATATAACTCCATAATAATTTCAGTGGACAGGGGAAATTAGCGCCTGGGAGAAATAGGTTAAGCTTCCTGAAGGAGATGGCACAGAAGTAGAGCCTTGAAAGAAGCTAGGCATTCTAAGAGGCAGAAGTGAGGAGAGAGATTCCAAGTATGAGAGACAGTCTGTATAAGCAAAAGTAAGGAGATGGGAGATGGGATAGTAGCTATAACTAAAGTCTACAACATTATAATAGGCACAATATAGTCTATAAGATTACCTGGGCAGAAGCACAGACATCAGAATGTCATGAGGGACATATATGTGGTCCTATTAAACTATTAGACAACATCAGAGGGTTCCTTTAATAGCAAGAGTTGAAAACAGTACTGTATGGGATGGGAGAAAAGAGAGGACACTTGGCTTGTTGCTGAAATATGGCCTTTGTTTGGAGTGTCTGTACTAACATGGTGGGGCAACTCCAGGTATTTAGGGCATAATCCCCAACTTAGCATGTTCAGAAACTTATTCCTTAATTCTGTGGGTACACTAATAAGTCTATGACTTGACCATAACAAAAAAGATCTGTGATCAAGGTTGATATTGGCTCTCCAACCACTGGCTTAGATCGTAGCTCCTCTTCTACTTCTCATCTTATGCGAATCTTGCTCATGTCCTATACATCTTTCATAAAGGAGCTAACTAATGGTGTCCCACCATTTCATGGTTACTAACCCAGAACTTGGGTTATTCCCCTGTCATCCTTCATGCCCACCTTCTTTTCTGGTCCCACATTTCCTTCATGATATCTTGAACTCCGTGTGTGTGTGTGTGTGTGTGTGTGTATGCACGCATGCATGTACACACATGCATAAGTCACTTTCAGTAGTGCAAGACATCATGAAGGGTCCATCAATTGGATTACCTGCAGCCCTTTGGAGATTTGGGTATCCTGTGATTCATAGCTATAAAGCACCACAGAAACAATATTGATGTCTTAACAAAGGGTTGTGTCAGAGATGCCATGGGGTCACTGAAAGTGCTACACAATTTCCCATATACACACTGGCTCCCTTCTTCTTGTTTACTTCTCAATCCACCTCATTGTCCCTAGCATCTTACTAAGGTATTTGTGGTGATGGACCATAATCAGGAGCTGCCCAGCCAACTACATGGTGCAAGACACCCTGTAGCTACTCTTATATAGCACTTCTGCTCCAATTTGCACTGCTCATAACCCATACCCAGAATGCTCTAACCTTAACCTTAAATACCTAAAAGAAGCCATTCTGTTAAGAGAGAAATCTTTCTCATGTCACTTAAATGATGAAGATGCTTTTTTTTTAGTTAGAAAGTGATTCACTCCAATCTCTAGTCCATCCCTTACTGCTTTGCTTGTAGATCAGCATTACAACATCCCTTCAAGGATTCTGCTTCTATTGCCTTTTGAGCCTCATTTCAGAACTGTTGACAGACTCCTAGCTAAATAACCACTTAGTCTTAACCTGGGGCAATCAGCTTTTGAAGGCTTTTAAAGCTTCTAATGAGAACAACCCACTATTCTCTCCTGAGTGAGATCCTATGTACGACATTAACCAATGCCAAACTCTAGGAAATGTATTTTTAAGTGAAATCTGATGTCATAAGTGAATACTAAACAAATATCACACACATCTTTATCTGAAGATGGGATATGAAAGGATAATTTCTAATAGAATCCGGAAGAACATAATCCCACTCACATATAAATCTGAGTCTTAAATTTCACCTGATATGAAGGCTCTGTTATTAAAAAATTATTATTAAAATTTATATATGTATATATACATATACATATATATGTATGTATGTATGTATGTATGTATGTATGTATGTATCAGTGTTACCTAACTGCTTACATTTATCCATGGCATCCAAAGAAATACTTAGAGCTAAGAATAAACTAATGAGGAATTATGTGATGTCAGCAACACAGAGTCCAATCTAAGTACTCTATTGTCTTTTCTGACCACTTTCAGATTTATGAAAGATCACTGGAATACTCTGGTTGTGAATGTGTCAACTTTTTCCAAGAAGTCTTCACGCATCAGAGCCCAGTCTGGCATTATATCCAACTATTGTCTGCTTCAGTGGTCAAATTTTGCTAAACTCAAGTACCAGAGTTCCAGTTCTTGAATTTTCATATTAAATAATGGTTAGAAATCACAAAATGTGCCTTATAAATAATGAAGGTGGAAGAGGAAGAGAGTTATCCACACTGGTATTGCAGATTGGAATCACTGCCCATGAAGCAGAGTTTACCAAAGGCACAGCCCTTTTCCAGTGAATTTTAGGGGCAAGGGAGACATGTTTTCTTAAAACCATCTTCACTGTAGGATCATAGATTTAGTGCAGGAAGGTACCTCAGAAGTCCAACTCCATCTTACAGATGAGGAAACTGAGGCCTAAATATGAAGCAACTTTTATGACCAAAGACACAATGAATGCAGCAAAGTCAGGATTTGAAACAAGGTGGTCTATCTTCAAATTCAGCATTCTTTCCACTGCATCACTATAGACAAACACGTAAGTTTATGCTTCCATGATTTCCAAGTAATCACACAGAGTAGATCAGGAAACTGATTAAAGCCAAGAGAAGAAAATTTTTAGACTTGGACTAAGGAAAGCACATTTGGACTATCTCTCATGGACTTCAATGTCTATCATTTTCAAGCATCTGCGATTTTATTGATGATTAATTGAATTTAACTAATGCTCATGACATCAGAATATCAATTAAACTAGAGAGGCATGCATAATTTCCCAGAATGAAAATCCTGGTTTGCAATTCCTCTGTTCTTTCAGTCTTGGGTTGCTTTTGCATGGTGCTTATAGTTAAATGAGGATATAATAAACCATTTACACAAATAAGCATAATATAAATATGATGTGACAAGGGCAAAGGAGAAATTCAGACAAAATGCTGCAGGAAACATTGAGGGAAATGGTTATTTTGACCTAATGGGTAAGGGAAGGTAGAAAGACAACAAAGATTGAGGACAAGGCCTGAAGAGGATGCCTTCATTATGAAACTAGGAAGAAGAAATTGAAACAGTGGATACCAAGAAGCACACAGTAGGTGTTTAATAAATGTTACCAGAATTAAATTGAGAAGCAGCAGCCAGACAGGTAGGGAGAGAAAAAGGAAAGAGAAGCCAAGAAAGGAAATCATATTCCAGAAAATATATATATATATTTTCTACATTCTACATTCTACATTCTACATATATATTTGTAGAATATATATATATATATTCTACATTGGCCTAGCAGTGGTGGAGAACCTGCAGCCTCAGGACCATATGTGGCCCTCTAGGTCCTCAAGTGTGACTTTTTGACTAAATACAAACCTTATAGAACAAATCCCTTTCGTACAAGGATTTGTTTTGTAAAACTTGGACTGGGTCAAAAGGCTGCACTCAAGGACCTAGAAGGCCACGTGTGGCCTCAAGGCTACAGGTTCCCCACTCCTGGTCTAGAGGGTGAATGAAAATAAGATCAGTGGATGGAAATTGTCTCCCTGTAGGGGGATGGATTTTGCTCACCAAAAGAAAGACCTTTCTATAAATTAGAACTACCCCTGAGTGGAATGGACCATCTCCTTAGAGAATAAGTTCTCTATCACTGGACACGGTTCAGGAAAAGCACAGAAGACTCCTTGGAGCTATTGTAAATGGGATTCCTGCCCTACCCAATCATCTGTTGTTTATCTGTGGGGTGGAAATTGGATTCAATGACCCCAAGATGCCTTCCAACTCTTATTTTTAATATCTTATAAGTGACTGAATAGATTTACTTTAGAATTGCTACCCTTTATATTCACCTTGCTTGCTGTATCACACATATCACACCCATGAATACTCATCCCTCCTTCATTCACGCATGTACTCACTCATTCTAAAATTCCTCACCTTGTACAATAAGGTTGAGTCCAGGCTGTTGCTCTGAGGGCTTGCTATCTAATGACAAAATACACTTAATTCTGCACCCAAAAGAGCGCTAACTCATCAAAAGGATGCTCCACCTCCCAACCTATTGGTCAGTTTTCACTTTGTTTTTGGCAACTGTATTGAGTGAGAAAAGTTTGGGGCAGTGGGAAGTGCTAATTATCTCTGAAATAGACATATGCTGATCGGATATCAGAAGGGTACCATTGCTCCCTCCCTCCCCAAACATTTTAGTGCAAATTCTTCTAAGGTCATGCTATATTCCTAGTCCTAATAGATAAATCCCATTTAACTCACAGGCAGGCTATACAAATCATATCACTATGATTTCATATGAATACTTATTAAGAACCAATAATGTGCAAAGTACTGTGAAATACACAGACACACGCAGAGTTATTCCTTCCACATTGAGATTTTTCTCATTGTAGTTTTGATATAAGGATAAGAAATTAAATGGGAATTTGGGGGAGTTTTGCAGAAGCTAAAAACAATACATGAAGGCCAGCAGATGACACAGAAAAGGTTTAGAAACTCAGAAATGTATAAACTATATCTATATTACATAATACTTTGTATAATATCAACATATTTTATCTTTAACACTATAATAATTCAGATTTCTTTTCTGGTATGAAAGGAGGGCCAAAAAATGTTTATGTGAATTTTCCAGATAGTGCCTAATCCCATAATGTGGAAGTGATACTTTGTGTGTGTGTGTGTGTGTGTGTGTGTGCGTGTGTACACACATATATGCATATATATTTGTAAAACTGGATATATAAAAATGTTTATATATGATAAATCACAAGTCTGTATTTGCATACACTCACATGCATACCTGTGTGAACATACACATATGCCCCATATTATTTCATAATTACTTTTAGGTACTTTCATTTATCACTTCTCAGTTTATGTATTTAAATTGACTCGTTAGAATTTTCTGAGGTCATGTATAGCGGGAAATGGACTTTCCCAGAAACTTAACTTCTTGGCCTTCTCCTTCCCTGGGAGGTATGATGTAGCAGTATCAAACTCGAACAGAAAAGAGGGCCACTGAACCACATTTAAGGATGCCTGCAAGCTGCATATTGACTCAGATAACCACATATGTATATTATCTATGTTTTACTGTACTTTTATTTTGTTAAATACTTCCCAATTACATTTTAATCTGGTTCGAGTATACTCAGGAGTGTTGTGGGCTGCATGGGTTCCTTCTCTCAAGTTTATATTCTTTTTTTTTTCTGCCTTTTTGGAAGGGGGAAGGCAGGGGAATTGGGGTTAAGTGACTTGCCAAAGGTCACACAGCTAGTAAGTGTTAAGCATCTGAGGTCACATTTGAACTCAGGTCCTCCTGACTCCAGGGCTAATGTTCTATTTACTGCACGACCTAGCCGCCCTTCAAGTTTATATTCTTAAAGGGAGGTATAACATGGCATATCAACAGCTAAGTACAGTATATACGTGATAATTTGTGGAAAGAAGAGAGAGGACAGGAACAATTGACAGGATCGGGAAAATGAACTATTATAATTTGCTATTAGTTCCAGAAATGTCTTGTTGAAGAAATTTGAAACCAATTGTGTGACATGGAAGACAATAGCACAGAGCTCCCCAGCACGGCGTGCTTGCATCAAAGAAGGCGCTATGTTCTATGAGTGAAGCAGAACTGCAGTAGCTCAAAAGAAATGTGAGATGTGCAAATTTAGAGAATCCACCCCAAATTTTCACACAGACTATTTGTGCTCAACCGAGCTCGTATTGGTCTGATCAGCCACAGTTGGACACGTTGTACTTTGATCCTGTACTTTGATACTTTGTGATGCCATTTTGGTCTTCTTCTAACATAAAGAACAACAATCAATACCAGAAAACAAAGAGTTAAAAGAGTGGCTTTTGGTTTTCTTTTCTTTTCCTTAGGGCCAGACTAAATCTGCTGTGAGCAAAGTTTAAGTTATAGTTTTAAAATCTCTGGACTAGTAGCTAAGTGGTGGCTTGTTAAGAATTAAATAGAGAAGGGGAAGGAAGTAGGGAAGTAGACTATGTGGAGACTATCTGACTGAGCCTAAAAGATGAACCTGAGCAGGGGGATGTAAAGGCAGATGTACATTAATGGCATTTAAATGTTTTCTCCCTCTCTTCTGCAGTTTTCTCCCTGGATTACACTGAACATTTTTGCAGCCTCAGTCTATTGACAGATCCTTCCATTTCCACAGTGGGTCCTTTTCCTTCTACTCCTTCAGCTCTTGAAGTGGAGGGTAAACACTCAAGGATGACTATACCAACTGACCATGGGGTGAGGGTGGGGAGCTGGTTGCATGTAAAAAGCTTTAGCAATCAAATGATTTTCAGTTTCCCCATTGCTTAAAAAAAGTGTTCCATTTCAAATCTTCTCATATAAGACAAACAGATGAACTTGCACTTTCACACTTATCCAAAACATTCTGGTAGATTTATTCCATTTGGCTAGGAAGACAGGACTACCCATATAACTGTACAACTTTGTGCCCTTGTGGGGGTGGGGATGAGGTAGTGAGCAAGTGAATAGTAAGAAAGTGAGTAACAAGAAGGAGTGAGTAAGATTCTGGTGCCATTTTACTTCATGTAAAGGACTGTGTAATAATAGCAAGGGGGAAAAAAGTGATGAAAAAGACCTGTGCTTGAATGGAAACAAGAAATCTTTAAATTAACAATTGATATTTCATCAACAGAAATGTCCCTGGAATGCACAGTAAATGAGGTTCTAAAACTAAAGAGAAACATTCTTTGGAACAATCTTGTCTCCGACTAAAGATCTATTATAGATTAAATATGTATAAATGTAGGTAGCCAGTGGTTTATAGTAAAATTTTAAAATATTTTTTAATAACTGCTAAATTATCAAATCCCTAAAGGTAAGAAGACTGGGGTTTCTTCTTCTTCTTTCTTTGCCCAGGAATCTGCTTGGATGCCAGGTTGCCAATGACTGCTAGGATATGGAATTTTGATATCCATTTGGTCCTGATTTACACCAGGATTTCTCAGGCTGCCAACAAGCAAGTCCAGAACTTCAGGCAGCCAAAATTCCATCAGAGACAACTGTCTTTTATTTTATAGCTTATGAATTTGGGGCTTAATATGATTTTCCACTAACAAGTTCTGTACCCCCTCCAAAGTGCTAAAACCGGTGTGCAGATCGGCAAAGTAACCCAGAACAGATGAGGCAAGTTAATATTAAACTTGAAGGAAAACTGTACAAATTATACTGTTTACTTAGGAAAAGAAAAGGGCCCCAGTTGAAAAGGCTGACACATGATTTATTGCAGACACTTAACTCACATATTCACATTTTTAACCTCAACCACACTTGAAGCAGCAGCACGTTGGCCAGTGTGGCTCTCGGTATTTGATAGGGCATTAGTAAAGCTATCGATTAAAAAAAAATCCCCACTGAAACTTGGTAACAAGTGACTTGAAACAATGAGCATCTTCAGCTCTTACAAATGTCTAGGAAAAAACGCAGACTCATATCCAGCATGAGTAATAAATCACAAAAGAACACGCTTAGATGAGCAAGCATACAATTTGTGGAAGAGTTAGGGAGAACAAACTGTGTACAGACAGGAGGACAAGAAATGTCGATGCTATCAGCACGACAGAGCAAATGAGGCCTTCCTCGTAGTTACAAGCAGGGTATGTGGCCAGAGAGAACTTCCGTAATAATGAATTTAGACACGAACACTTTCCCCCACTCTTTTGGTATGTTCCAGTAAAACTTTGAAAGGAATCAAAAAGAGATTAGATACCATAAAGTTGCCAAGAGATGTGGTAGAATCTCCATCCCTAGAGACTTTTAATGCCTCCATATATCAGGGATGGGGGCCTGACTGCCCGTTGGATCAGAGTTAGGATCTAGGTCTAGTCCAGTGGAACTTATCTACTTTAATGGCATGGACCCATTTGGCAGACTATTAAAACCAAGGTACCAACTTTCTCAAGATTTTTTCAAAATTCATAATCGAGAGTTGCTAAATTTCAATTCAAGATTAGTGAAAACAAAGATATAATTCTGCCCCATCCAAGTTCACAGACCACGCTGAACTATATCCACGGACCCCAGCCTAAGAGCTTAATTTCCTTTGACCTGTAGCTATTTATTGCATGAATCCATCAAAGAGCACACACCACAGTGAAAATGTAAGACATCAATTCCTTCTTCAGATAAAGTATTAGGTCAATCATGATGGGTATTCACAGATCCTTTAATGATGACTCCTGTTAACTGAATTTGCTGATACTGCATGGGATATTTATGGTGTTACTAACATATACAATTTACTATCTGTTCCACCTGCAAATCATCACCTTCTTAGTAGTGCTTTCTAGTAAACACTTGGACAATACTAACTATGGAGAGTCAGCACGTTGTAGTGAGATGGGTATCGCACTTGTAATTGGATGAGTCTACACCGGAAGCCTGATTCTGACCTTAACTCTCTGTGTTTCTATGAACATCACTTTACCTCTGTGACTGAGTTCATGTCCTCAGCTGCAAAATGGAGACAAAAATATTTGTAGCACCTACCTCACAGGATTGTTGTGAGGACTGTATTATACCATTTTGTAGAGGAGGAAAATGGACTCAGAATAGTTAGCTATTTTAGTAAGTTAGTGGAACAAAGATCAGAACTTACAGTGCATGCATTTTCTATATGTTGCCTTGCTTACTAAGTCCTGCTCTCATGAATATCAGGGAATGAATAAGACACAGTTGTTCAGTAGTTCAGTCATATTTGATCCCTTGTGACCCCATGATAAGACACAGAGACATGACTAATTCCATGGGTTAGTTTTGAAGGGAGGCCCCTCATGTGTCCTGTAAATTTTATTTTATAATTCTGTGAACTATTGTCATGATGTCTAAAAGACTTATTCTCCCGCTGTTGGATCACCATCATCAAGACAAGGATCCTTATGCCTAAGGAAACCAGCCCAGAGAGGTAGTGAGTTAGAGAGGTGATGTTCTTAGAAGAGTGCCTGTTTCTGGCAGTGAAGGGACATAGGGACTCTAGGAGGCACAGGGAAAAGCATACTGGAAAAGGAACCAGGAATTGTGGGGTTTAATGCTAGCTCTAGAACTAAATTTGGCTAGGTGATTTCCCTTTTGTGGAGAGGACTGGAACTTTGCCCCAGGACACTGGTAGTAGTTGCATTCTTTTATCAGGCAGAAAGAACTGATCTTAGCATCTAGTTATCATGAATAATCCATTCAGATAGGAATCTACAAAATAGCCTTCCTTGTCCCTCAGGTCAGTCATATCCTAAGTGAGTTACTCTCTGGTTCAATACTGTCTTGCATCTTCTTCCAATAGTGGCTTTTCCCAGCACTAGTTTGGGGGTATTATAAGGTACTATGACTTTTCCTGACAGGGGCATGTCTTAGAATTTCTCTCATCATAAAACCTGGTATCCCAAGGTCTTAGGTCTCTCATTCTCAACAAAATTTGTTTCAGGAAGTTCATTTGAGGATAGTGTTTGTGTTGTTGCCCTAGGAACCAGACTTGTTGCTTATAGTTCTCCTTGGGTATCCATTTTCCACATCTGTAAAATGAGGCTGTAAAGACTTTCCCCTTCAACTCTAAGGAATTCTAAGTTCTCTGCTTCATCCTGTGAAATAGTATTGAAAACAATATAATCAAAGGGCAGAATACACCAATAATTCAACACCATCTGCTATGCCTACAATCCATCTATACAAAGCCAAAGTACTGACTGTACCACTGAATGCAAGTTCAACTGAGCAAATGGTAATTAGACTATACCATCAGAAGATAGAAAGTATGCTTTTGTAGCTCATTTTAAACATTTAGTAGAAAAAAATTTATACAAAAATCTTAATTTTAAAAAATACCATTAAATCATTCTAACTAGGAAATTATATGAATAGCTAATTCCACCACTCTAGTCTGTTTTTATCTACATAAATTTGCCACTGCTAACACAGTGCATAAATTATTCATTCTCTGTTTACCACAAGTAACTGCAGTGTCTAGAAAAAAAAATAAAATGAGTTTTCATAAATTAATCTCCAAAGTTTCACATCTATACATGTGTCCTGTCATAAGAAGAAGCAAGGAAAGAAAAAAAGAAAATGTACTCAGATCTCTTTGGAAAGAAGTCCAAGGAAGTTTATCATGTGAGAGGTTTAACCCAGTGGTTTAGGCTAGCATTACTCTTGGATCCATACCAAGAACAGACGTGCTTGGTTGATTTAATCAGACAAAAGCAACTGGGAAACACTCGTCTTTTTTGGCATAGACTGATGGCTAATTCCATTCTTTTTTTCTCATTCATCTCCCAAGAGATGATGGTGCCTGTCACTTCTACAATCATTGTTAGATTCTACAAATGGAATAGGCTGGCATGGAGGATGGAAAAGGAAGGGAAATCAAGAAATGAGCCTTTAGGGGTCAGTTATTTTGATGCAAAGTGTAATGTCAGAGAGCCACAGATAGTAGTCCATTTATCTAAGCTGTTCAATCTCTATGATCACCCTGACCAAAGGCAATTCTAATATGCTCTTGTCTCATGTGTTTTGAAGAAGTTAGACCTCTTACGAAGATCACAGACCACCACAGATAACTTTAAAGTTGTCTACAGGTCACTCGAGTCCATCAGGTCATTTCACCTTCTGAACTCATTTCTATACAAACTGCAAAGTACAACAGTATGAACTGTTTATTCTGAAGGTCTGAGTACTGGCAGGTGAAGACAAGAGGCAGGCATCGGACAGTTTCTCAATACATCTGGGAGAGAGTTTAGAGGATAAAATGTGGTGCTATACAAACTCAGACTGAAATGGGTCATATTCATTCTCTCAGCTATGAAAAAAATCACCCTGAGGAGTTTGGTTGGAAATGTTGGGTTTTTTTGTTTTGTTTTTGTTTTAGTATACTCCTTCTTGACTAAAAGTATCCTGGGGTTCAATGTCAAGGTTTCACAGCTGGACTTCTTCTTCTGCCCTGGGCCCATGGGCTGTCCTGACTAGGCATGGTCCTAATACTCCAGAATCTGGCAGCAGGGGAGACACAGCAGGAGACTGTATGGTCAGAAGGGAGAGAGAAGGAGAAAAGCTGGGGGTCATGGCTGCTGGTGGGTAGGGGAGGTGCTGGTGAAGGGGAGAACGCGGGTATTTCTTGAACGCTTTTCCTGGCGAGAGGTTTGGCATTCGTGGTGGTACTGCCTTTATGCCAGGCTGTGCTACTGACGTGATCAAAGGCGGTGGGAAAACAAAAGACTTCTTCCCCTGTGGTAATCCAGGCACCTGCAAATGTTCATCCTTCAGCTTTGCAATATCATTGAAGACAGAAGAAAGAGGCTGAAACTGGGGCTCCCAATTGAGGAGGTAATCCCAGTCATAGCTGCTTCTTGGATCCCTGGTGGGAGCTTCTAAAGTTGAAAGAGATCCATACTTTGAGTCCTGATCATTTGAAATAAAGATACAATCTCTCCTGTCTTCCATGAGGGTTTTCTCTTTTATTCCAATTCTGTGGAGTGTCTGGGACAGTATTTTATTTTGAGCATAAACGGCATCACACCTTTCTCCTATACCATCAAAGGTAAAATTACTCTCTAAGGCTTCAGTGGCGATCACCACATCTGTTTCCCCAGACAGGCAAGAGAGCTGGTCAGAGTCTCTGGGTATTCCAGAATCTGGCACCCGAGACCCTCGGTCACTCAGAACTGAGCCAGAGCCCTTTCGGCAAGGGTGTTCATTGATTCTCTTGATCTCTTCGTCCTCGGCAGTATCTCCTTCCACTGAGCAGTGGCCACTCGAGTCTGAATGCCTGCATGGATTCGCCATATCCTTTTTCTCTCTCATATCTACTAAATTCAACCACTCAGATATAGACCCCATGGGAAGAATGCCATTGACCACATCTGAAGCTTTCTGGGAGTCCTTGAGGATGCCAGGATCACTAGTCAGGCTCAGATTACTAGGTGAGGATGAGGATACTTTTTTTTCCCCACAGGAGTTCACCGTGTCTTTTCGTTTATATCTTAAAGTCAGGACAACAAGGCTGATGACCAAGAGCAGGAATATGATGATGGAGGCTGTGAGGCTGATTGAAAGGCTACTAGCAGACAGTGAGTAGTGTCCTCCCTGAGCAAAAGAGGACATATTAACAAAGATGGTACAAGAGGAGGACTTGGAGTCCATTTTAGGACTGTGTGCTATTACCTTCATTTCGATAATGTCATCTTTCCTGATGTTGCTTCCCATAAAGGGAGGATCTCCAATCCAGTAGACATTTCCACTGGTTTTATTAATAGATAAGAATGGTGATGAAGTTGCAAGAGTATAAAGCACAAGTCCATCAATTCCAGCATCAGCATCAAAGGCTTCTACTTTACCAATAACCTGTCTTATGCGATGAATCTCTGGAAGACTAAAGAAATACTGGTCTTGTGTGAAAACAGGTTCATATTCATCAATTCCCTCAACATCCACTTGTACCGTCAAAGTGGCTTTGGCCTCACCTTTGTCTTCTGCCTGAACAATGAAGCAGTGCTTATTTTCACTTTCATAGTCTAAGATTTGCTTGGTATAGATATCTCCTGTTAATGGGTCAATAAAAAATAGGTCATGATCATGAGGGATTCCATGGTTCATCAGACAGGATGACTGAATAGAGTATGTTAGGTGCCCATAAGGACCAGCATCAAAATCCAAGGCATGTGCTGTACACATGACAGAGAAATTAGGCAGATTTTCAGGGACAACACAGTTTAAACTTGGGAACATGAACTGGGGGACATAGTCATTGTCGTCTAGGACGCTGATCGATACCAGTGAGAAAGCACAATGATTTGTTCCTCTATCTGAGGCTTGGACGGTTAAAGTGAACATCCACGTGTCCTCATAATCCAAGGGTTTAATCAAATCTATCACTCCAGTTTCCTCATTTACTCGGAAATGTCCTCTTTCATTTCCTGAGATGATTGTGTAGGCAACTTTGGAATTGGCTTCAGTGTCATAGTCTTTTGCTGAGACCACAACAATCTGACTACCAACAGGTAGACTTTCCTTAACATGGGCATGATATTCTGGAGAGCTGAATATTGGTGGATTATCATTGGCATCAAGCACATCTATTAATATGATGGCTGTAGAATTCAATGGGGGATGACCATGATCAGAAGCTAGAATGATGAGTTCATGGCAGGCCACAGTTTCTCTGTCTAGAGGGTGGCTCAGCACAAGATGACCAACATACTTGTAAGGGGATCCTAAGGGAATTACACGAGTTTCTACATGGAAAGTGTTCTGCAAATTACCGCTGATGATAGAATATCCAACATGTGTGTTTTCACGGGTCCAGTCATGGTCGACAGTGGAAAACGTGAGCAGGGTGGTCCCAATGGCGGCATCTTCACTCACGGTGATGTTATGGTACTCCAGTGTGAACTGGGGTGCATGGTTGTTCACATCCTGAATTTCTATTTCCACCAAAGTAAGGGCTGTCAAACAAGGGATTCCACCATCTCTGGCTTCCACAAGAAGACGAATTGTTGATGTTTTGTCCAGGAACATCACAGGTTTGACAGTAAAAATGGAGCCTGAAAAATAAGGAGCAAAGCCATGCTTTCTGTCAGTTTAGATCTGGAGTATCTATTCAACAAAATTATTCATTCAAATAAATATTTACTGAGAAAGATTCGTACATATAGCACCACGTTAGTTATTGTCATGCTTATCATTAATGACTCATAAAAGCATAGGACAAATTGTGGCTCAATTGTTATTAGATTTAAAAAAACACATAAATTAGATGCATCATGTGTGTATATGTTTGCATGTAAGGTCTGATTACGTGGGTGTATGTATGTACATACAGATGTATATACGTGTATTGTAAGCTAGGTGGCACAATGGATAGAGTACCAGGCATGCAGTCGGGAAGATTCATTTTCCTGAGCTCAAATGTGGCCTCAGATGCTTACTAGCTGTGTGACCCTAGACAAGTCACCTTACCCTGTTTATCCCAGTTTCCTCATCTATAAAATGAGCTGGAGAAGGAAATGGCAAACCACTCCAGCATCTTTGCCAAGAAAACCCCAAACAGGGTCATAAAGAGCTGGACACAACTGAAATGCCTGACTGATGTGTAAGTATGTGTGTGTGTATGTGTATGTATGTGGACATGTGTGTGCGTTTATTCTTCTCCAGCATAAGAGCTGTTCATACAGAAGTGCTGTCTGCATGAGGGGCAGCAGGGCACAGTAGATGGAATGCCAGACCAGCAGCTAGGACGTGGGTTTGAACTCTGTCTCAGGCCCCACATGGGTCATTATGGTGAGTGGTTTAAGTTCCCCGTGCCTCAAAGCCCTCTTATCTAAAAAGTGAACAACAACATTGAGTCTGTGATAGTGAGAACGCTCTATAAGCCTTACAACGCCACATCCGTGTGCACTGCTGTGGTTGCTGCTATTCTGCTTTGTTTAGTTGGCCTCCTCACCCTGGTGGCCAGACTGCACTGGAATGCTTGGCCAGGGCTCTGGGACATGGGGGACATCCAGGTGGGCAGTGATGTGGGCACTGAGGAGCTGTGTACTTGTGTTAGTGACCTTGAGTAAGTTGTTTTGCTTCTTGGGCCTCAAGGCCCTTATTCTCCTGAAAGCAAGGGGTTGGAACTGATGGAGTCTAAGGCCTTCTCTGGCTGTGAAATAATTTTGTTCTATGATCTGCCTCAGGATCTTCTGGCACGTTATACAAGCTAGTGGATAGAAGGAAATTCTATGGATATTTTGTCATGTGCAATTAGGATCATCCAGTCATTCATCTGGAAATAGAAGGGACCTCAGAGATCACCTAGTGATTTTACAGATTAGGAAACTAAGGCCCAGGGAGGGAAAAGTGATGTGTCTAAGGTTACTCAGGCATTAAGCATCAGAGGCCAAGTTTGAACCCAGGTCTGCTAACCCCATAGTCAGTGAATTTTCCCAATATTATAACACCACTGATAAAAACTCCCTATGTGAAATTGTATATAGTTAGTTTAAAGCCAAAATTGTGGGACAGGCTAGTTTTAGGGCAGCTTCATCTCACATAGCTTGCAAGGCAAAAGATCTTAGGTCATATAAAACATGCTAACATGGAAATACTTTGTAAAGACTACAGGAACAGGTATTGTAATGTAAGAAAAATGATGTTGAAAAGAATTCTCAAAAGGATGCTATTGTCCCTTTCCCAAAACCATCCCTTCAGGTCAATATGAAATTTCATTCATAAGATTATTTTTTATCAGTAAAATGTGTGTCCTGTATGACACTGTGGCTAGAAATAGATAGCAAACGACATAGTCATATGATATCAGATATATGAATGCTACAGAAACATGGAACATATATTTAGGTTAAAAAATGAAATGTTCATTTCCAATGGAGTTTCATTAATAATGAAATCAAATTAAAATAGTTTAAAAGTATCATGTGTTTTTTTTTTAAACAGGGTTCATTCAATTGCATATGCATGTAAATTGGCATAGCACACTTGTCTTGGGTAGAGAAAATTGGAAAGTTCAATGTGGATCCTAAGTTTTGATATAAGGATCAAGAAAATGGAGTAGAACTTTCTCCATCAAGTAGGGGTGGAGAGGGGAGGGCAAAGATTCTGTGCTCATCAGGTGGTTCTTTACAAAAAAAGAAAAGGAAAGAAAAGATCTGATAGCTAAAATTGGCTCCCTCTTTTTCTTCCCCTCCCCCACCAGACGGGGGGGTGGTGGTCTAGCCCTGCCATCTGCCAAGCACACCAACACTCAGGCTGGATGCTCTCTTTTGGGATTTCCTTTTCCATTCAAGTTATCATTTATATTTATTTTTAACAATATTTCCTTTATAGAAAGGTTTTGGAGCAGGCCATTTAGCATGATATTATTCAGGCCCTTTATTTCCCGCAAGGGATGATTTTGCTGGAGAAAATTATATCTTACAAAACTCAGTTTCAAGTATTCATCCACAATTTTCACTGTTAAACCATCTAGATAAAGTTTTAACTATACCAGTTATCAATCAATAACTATAAAGCTTCCCGTGACCACAAAGGTATGTATAAGAGAACAATAGTATGTAAGAACCTCGCATTAAGAACATCAGTCAGAATTCCAAATGTTATAAAAGATTTCTGCTTTTTTTCTTCCTTTGTTTCTTAATGATACAAAAGAAGAAAGATGGTTCACCTATGGAAGGAACATTTGAGGCTTTATATTTTATCTCGATTTTATGGATCAGAAAACTGAGGCCCAGAAAGGTCAGGTGACTTACCAGAAGTCACACAGGTAATAAACATCAGAGGCAGGATTTGAACCCACCTCCTAGGACTCCTGAGTCAGTACTCTTTCAATTGTATCACACTGCCAAAGCTACAATTGACTACTTTGTATCTGGCTTGAAGGTGAACAAAGTCTCCAGGAACATTATTGCTTCAGCTCTAAACCAATCCCCTTGATAGCAAAGTTCAACTCCGGCTGAGTTTAGCTGCAACAGTCCTGGGATATTTGCTGGAATTGTATTTGGTTTTATCAGCAAACAGTCTTGGGTACCATGAACTTTTGTGTACTTAAAATATAGTCACTGACCCTCTATTTCTTTCCAGGTATGGCTAAGGTGTAACAGAGGAAAAACAGCACCAGATCTGGAGCCCTGGATTTTCAGATTAACAGGAATTTTGTGGCTTTATTTCAGTGAATGTAAGCCAAGCCACACTTGGAAGAGAGGTTTTCCATTTCCCACTCTGTGATTGAAACTGATGAATTCTTCAGGCCATGAAAACAACTCACCATTCTGGGGGTCAATTGAAAATTCTTCAGCAGAAGAAAGGATTTTGTAGGAAATGCTCCCATCAATTCCTGTGTCCTGATCTGTGGCTGACACAGTCAAGATGGAGGATCCTGCAGGTGTCATTTCAGGCAATGTGACCTGTATCCAAAAGAGAAATGAGAGATTAAGAGAACATAATTTGCTTATGGGCTAAACATATTTTCCTGGGCAAATGATAACTAGGGTTTTTTGTTGAGGAAATATTATCCTGTGCCTTTCTTTGGACATGCTGCTTCTCATGATTTCTTTAAGCTGAAATAATTTTGCTGAGTTGAGATATTAAGATAAAGGCAGATAAGTTCCAGGATTCAAGGTGAACTTTGCCTTATTAACTCCATCTTTTTGAGATTTCATTTTGACCCATTTTCTTTCCAAAATAGCACCACAGATCAGAAGAGATTTTCTCCTGTCTCTGTCTCTCTCTGTCTCTCTGTCTCTCTATCTCTTTCTGTCTGTCTCTGTCTGACTCTGTCTCTCTCTCTCCCTCCCTGCCTCTGTCTCTATCTCTCTCTGTCTCTCTTTCCCTCCCTGTCTCTTTCTCTCTCTCTCTCTCTCTCTCTCTCTCTCTCTCTCTCTCTCTCTCTCTCTCCCTCTCTGTCTCTCTGTGTCTCTCTGTCTTTGTCTCTCTCTCTCTCTCTCTCTGTCTCTTTCTCTCTCTCTCCCTGTCTCTCTCTGTCTCTCTCAGTCTCTGTCTCTCTCTGTCTCTCTCAGTCTGTGTCTCTCTCTGTCTCTGTCTGTCTGTCTGCCTATCTCTCTCTCTCTCTGGCCCCCCCCCCCCCACTACAAACCACTAAGGCACTCTAGAGTATTGAAATTTCTTCCCATGCTGTCTTTATTCTTCTAGTATACATTTGTGACATGGAAGAATCCTGGAGGCTATTCTGAAGCAGTAAATTGTTGTCTGCCATTCTTCCAAGTCCTGAAAATGTCTGAAATATCAAACATCATTGTGTGGCTTATCCAGTAGATATGCTCATAATTAGTTGCTTCTACAATAAACTATTTAGAACATTCACAAAAAATGCTGTGAAAAGAAAAGCTTCTCTTCTCTCCAATATTTTAAGGATGTAAAGCCTGAATGAATAGCAGATGATGCAACTGTCCTCAATTTACAAAAACTGAAGTCTTCATGTTAAAGTGAAGCAAAAAACCTATTAGTATCATGGCAAATGTTAGGCATTTTATAAAAAACCGTGGAGTATCAAAAATAATCTCTAACAACACTGGGAGAGCCCTAGACATGTGCAATGAGGTTGGTGTAGGCATTGCATGAGAAGGAACTTGAATGAAATATTCAACTCTAGCTATAGTCACATTCACCCTCACATGTTATATAATATTAAATATTCAGAAGATTAAGCCATCCCTCAGCAATAGAGACCTTGGACTATTCCGTACACTCATGAGCTTGGCCCATGGTATCCACAGAACTGTAACCTTATTACCTGATAGAAATCTTGGGCAAAGAGTGGGGAGTTGTCATTGCCATCCATAACATAGACTGTGAGCGCCTTTTCCATGTGGTGCACAGAGTCTGAAACTTCAATCAGTAGCTCATATTCACGTCCTCTTTCAAAATCCAATGGCTTTACCAGCATGACTGCTCCTGTGCTGTGGTCAATTGCAAATCTACTCCCAGGGTTACCCCCCTTAGTGAAACTGAAGACAAGAGCAGGACCTGAATCTCTGTCCTGAGCACATACCCGAGTTACAACAGAACCAAGAGGAACACCTGTAAAAGGGATACCTACAGTCAGCCAGCATTAAAACCCACTTATTCATACAATCATAAACCCTGTCCTGGAATGCTTTCTGGGGCTCAGTGTCACATGAATAGAAGGTTCTAAAGTGCATACTAAAAGACAACCTTGTCCCTCTGAAGGGAGATTGGAAGAGAAGGTATTAATTAGAATTAATCTACATTTTAAAATGTTCTAGGGATTCTTAACCCTAAGATTGATGAGACATTCAAGCTTAAGAGGGCCCAGAACACTTACAGTGTGCCAGTTAAGACACACAGCCCTCGTAACAAAATTCCGAGTTCCTTAGAGGAGATTTTCTGCTCTCTCAAGTAGCCCTATATACTTTAAGGCTGTAATTACATCAGTGGAACTCATTCCACTGATAGCAATGGCAAATGGCCCTCTACTTTCTTGGAGATCTCTCTTAACATATCACTTTATGGATAGGGAGGGGATATTCTTTACATTAATTGTTTTAAACTATGTAGCAGCAGGGTCCCTCTTCCCCTCTTCTTAGGGGGGCTCTGAGAAAGAGCTGGGGGGAAATGTCTATCTTGTTACAACTTCTGTTGCAGAGTCTGATAGATTTTTGTCTTGAGAAGAGGTTGAATATATTGAAATGATGGACAAAGGTAGTAGATTTAAGGCCTATATTACCTACAAGGAGAACTAGTACATGTTATATATATAATATATGTACATATGTGCACACATGTCTGTGTATTGATATACGTGTATATATACACATATGTACACATACCGTGCACATATGTGTTTATATACCATGCATATGTGTAAATATGAATATAAATTATGTACGTGTTTATTTCATACATATTTATGAAAAATTATCAGTCTTTATCATCAAAATGGCATTAATGTCTACCAATTGCTCTCTTCAGCTATCTTGAGAGAAAAAAGTTGACAAAATGGCCCTGGAAACCATTCCCCTAAACACTTCCTCGGGCTCTATGTTACTGACCTTTTGTCTGACACAAGTTCTCAGAGGGCCCAACTCAGACAGAAAGTTATATCCTACTAGAGCAGGAATATTTAATCTGAGATTTGTGGAAATTTTTTAAATTAATAATTTATTTCAATATTTTTGAATTCTCATATTTTATTTCAGGCATCAACATTATTCTGATAAAAGGTTTACAGGATTCACTAGGCTGCCAAAGTACTCTGACGTAATTAGACCTTTAGATATATGATCAACCAAAAATGGCTCTTTACAAAGTAACTGAACTTTACTGCTCTTGATGGGGATAGCCCAATAAGATTAAGGACCTTCATTTTAGGCTCTTCAATTACCAGGAATCAAAAGCAGTCTTACTTCACTTACACAGTCAAAAGTACACACTTACTTTCTGGAACTTCTACTCGTTCAGAGGGGAGGAAGGCTGGAATATTATCATTAAGGTCTATCACTTGGATTTTGACCACAGCTGTAGCAGAAAACCTGGGCATTCCTTTATCAGCAGCTTGTACAAGCAAGCTAGATTGAGGAAGAAATTGAGATGAAGAAAAACAACATTAATATTAAATATGCAGAAGAAAATGAAAAATGAGCTGACTTGCTACTTAGTTTTTTCCCCTGGCACTGCTTTTTCCAAATCACATTTTTTGAAAAAAAGAAGTATATATTTTGACACAAGAATGAGAGACTGGAATTTATTTTTTTTGACAGGTTTGAATAATCTAGTCCAACAAGTCCCAAGAGATTAAAATGTCTTATGCTGAAAAAATGAATAACTTCTGGAAGACAGTCTGTAGAACTTATTCCTCTCCCAAAGAGTGCTCAATGTATTGGATAAAAGGATGCTTCCAACCTATCAGGTTAAAAATATGACCAAGAAACTGATTGATATATTCATCTCACTGTCAAAAATACAATTCCTTGAGCTAAACCAGGAGAACAGTGTCATAGTAAAGGCAATATTACATGATGATCAACTCTGATTGACTTAGCTATTCTCAGTAATACAATGATGCAAGACAATTTCAAAGGACTCATGATGAAAAATGCTATCCACCCTCAGAGAAAGAACTGATAGAGCCTGAATGAAGATCGAAGCACACCATTTTTCACTTTTTCACATTTCCTTTTTGTCTATTTTCTTTCTCAGTATGACTAATATGAAATACGTTTTGCATCACTGCACATGTATAAGCTATATCAAATTGGTTACTGTCTCAGGGAGGGGGGAAGGCAGAGAGGGAGGAAGAGAATTTGGAACTTAAAATTATTTTAAATGAATGTTAAAAATTGTTTTCACATGTAATTGGGAAAAAACAAAACATTCACAAAAAAGGAAAAATATATAAATTCAAAAGAGTTGTTTTGCATTGAGATTTTTCAGAACCATATTCAAACATTTTAAAAAGTGAAATTCAAAAGATAAGACCATCATCATATAATCTAATCTTTTGCATAGCATTTATGAGTTTTCAAAGTACTTCCACATATCTTATTTCAATGAATCCTCACAACAACCCCAGGAAGTAGGAAGTGTTGATATACTTTTTATTCTCATTTTACAAATGAAGAAACTGAGGCTTGGAAAGGTATCCAAGAACTAAGATCTAGCAAGTGCTAAGTGGTAGGGTTAGAATGAGAATTCATGTCTTTGCACATTTTGTCCTGTCCTCCTTTTCAAGACTTCATGCTGTTATAATTAGCAGCAATTAAGTATATACTATTAGACTTAAAAGGGTTAGCTAGCAAGGATCAGAGTTCCTAGTCTTAAAGAGTTACCATTTAACAAGGAAGATAAGAGAGCTGGGAGGCACCATGATGAACTTCCAAATCTAAATCCCAGGACCCAGAGTCAAAGCCTGGTTCTACTGTTTACTATATGCATGACTGGGAGAAATTGCTTAACTTCTCTGCCTCAGTTTCCTTATCTGTAAAATAAGGAGGTTAGACCAGATGATCTCTAAAGCTCCTTCTAACTGTAGATCTAAGATCCCTTGGGCCCATGAAGATAAGTGTACAACACAGATTCATACAGAAATGCCTGGCAGGTAGAAATGCTTGGATTGCTCTCAAGCTTGTTTGTATTCACTAGGGAAAGGCTTCATTCCCTGTGAATAACTTCACAGACAATGAAAACAACACTGGCAAGTGGCACAGTACTAGAAGAGGAGGCCAGACATTTTGAAGGGACATCATTCAATAGCTGAGGTCATTAGAGGTGCTAAGTCAACTCACAGATTAACCCAAGACTTCATCCCAGAAATGGGCATCAGGCTCCCTCCCTTAGCTGCCAAAACCGCTTTTAGCAAAGCAGGTCCTGTCCAGCTGTCACACTTACTTCTCCTGATCCTTTTCCATCATTAGAACATAAGAGGTTTTTTTTTTCTTCCATGTCATATACTTCTAAATGAAATCACAAATAGATATTTGTAAGTTTCTCCATGTTGTAATGCTATGTTTGGGTATCAGGGGTGTTAGTGATCCAATCCCTGGATATTCCTGCTATTCACAAACAACCCAGGCTGCCTGCTGGATGCTCACAGTTTAGGGTCATTCAACAGAACACAAAATTCGAATCACAAAATTCTGTTCAATTGGGCATAGGAATAATTTAACATAAAAGGGTTTGTTTTGTCTACAATGAACATCAGTAAGGTACATATGGAAATATTTTGCTAAAAATAATCACCTTCTAAAGTTTCTCTGACAAAAAGGATATCTTAGCCAAGACATCAAAGTGGATGTTTTGTCAGTCCTTCCCTATAACCTGCCCTATTTTCAGGCCATTACAATGTTTCAGGGGAGTTGAGGGTAGGGAAATTATATACAATGTCTATGTCAGGTGAAAAAAATCTTTGATATAGAGAAATATACATCATTTAGTTTTGAGGTAAGAGGACAAGTGAAGGGTTACTCAGAGGCTCAAGGGACAAGTGAAAATTATGGCTGCAGTTTTGTGGACGAACTCTGTATAACTTCTGAGAGGCATCAAGTCATTTATGACAGTTTCTTGGCAGCCTTTGAGAAATTAGTTGGTTGTCTTCCATCCAATTGGCTATATGCACAAGGAGAACCACTGCCTTGATTGTGACTTCAGCAGAGACTACAAATGAACCTGCCTGACTTTTGAGGGGCCCCTTCCCACTCAGGTTCCGTCTTATTGCTTGATCAATGATGGTCAAACAATCTCCTCTCTATGCCAAACCAACATCCCAAATCAGAACTTAAATTGGACAAGCTCTCAACGATCATTGCTATGATTCTCTGCCCCACCCCCAAATCCTCCTTTATACTGCAATAGGGGATTTGTCAAAATTCTCTCCTTACAGGAGAAAATAATTGAGGTCTATTTTTACTTTTACACCAACAAAGATCTGAAATTATTGATAAAAGAAGGGTTATTTTGACTGCATTGAGAAATGTAATAATTGCTGGCTGTGTCAGAAACACACTCCTCAGAGCCATGATCATAGGAACGTTTCACTGACTAACCTACAGGTAATGTTGCATCTATACAACGATACTCACAAGAGTCTATGAGCCCAGTGATGTGGATATTCACTCTAATGATACAGATCCCAATCTCTATCCGCTTGCCCATTCTAGGTAGCCCATAGGAGATCAAGCCCAACATGTTGGAAACCTTTTTCACCTCTGCATATTGTAAGACTACCAGGAGAACACAGGGACTAGCCAGAAGCCATCCCTCAATCTCACCCTGTGACTAACTCCTCTTATTCTTTTGATGATGCATTTCTTTTAAGATATGTGTTTACTTGGTTTCTTCTTTGCAGTTACCTGGCTCCATAGGGAAGACTTCCCCATCCCCAATCCCACATCAATGCTTTACCCTCTTGATGAAACTAGTTTCCAATTCTTCAGAAGTACTTGATATCCCATGATTTGTAGTCATCATGTACATTAATTAAATACGTAATTAGTATAATTTTTGCCATCTAATATTTAGGAGCGCTTTCAGAGAATGGTTTCAGTGGCTTAATTCTCTTTTTTTATAAAAGTCATCTGGGAAAATGTGGATTTTATCTTTTCCCCTTTATAAATTTTCCCATAGAAAATAAGGACATCAAAAAGTCCTCCCTTGATCACTCTTTTTATGCCACCTCTTATTTAGAAGCGCTGAGTTACAAAAATTTAGTGTTCTTTTTCATCTTCTTTTCTTTGCTTCCCTAAATGAAGGAGGTCTCTAGGAATGATCATGTTACACTAATACTTTATTAATATCAAAGCACTTGCTATTTCAAAGTCCAATAGATAACTCATATCAACTCTTGGTACAGCATCCTTGCACGTAAGATCTTTGATGCCTCAAAATTCTGTTATAAAATGATGGCACCATTTCCTCTGACCTCCATTAACTAGGAATCCATTGATCCCATCCCAGGGTTTGGTAACAGTCTTGACTTCATCCAAAATTAGAAAGTCCATCCTCAATTCCTTTAGGATAAGTCCTCCTTCCTGGCTGGATATTTTGCTGGCTTGAGCAAAGATTTCCCTTACATAATAGGCCTCGAATGACCCTCTGATCTCAGGGATGAATCAATGATGTTTCACTAGAAGCAAGATGACCTAAATGTTAGGACAGAAGTCACCAAGGGAATTCAGATGGGCTGGGGCACTGTCCAAAATCAACGGTTCCTTAAGTTTAAAATTGTTATTTCTACACTTCTCTACAGATGGGAAAATATAGTTTGAAAAATCAGTCCTTAAAAAATGATGCAGTAACCCAAGCTTGGGGATTATATTTCTAAATCACTGGAAGTCTGCCCTTCACATAGCCCTTATGTGTCCTAATGTATTACAAATGAGACCCCAGCACAGAAATTATAAATAATTAGAAAACATTGGCAGCATTGGATATTGGCAATGGAGTTCACCCATCCTTCCCCAGTTTAAATTCAGGAACTGATTTCTCCTTCTTGGCAATGTAAATCTTAGGGAACATTTTTTCTTCTTCTTGTTTCCAAAAAGTCCTCCATTATCAACATTAAAAATATGCCTGGTACTTAACTCTCCTCCACCCCACCTCCACCCTTAGTGATTTCAGCTAATTCATTAGAAAAACCACTAGCTGCCTCCACACCACTTGCTTCTTCAACCTGCACACTCCAGCCTACCTTTCCATATTTATTACTCATTTTCCCTTTGGTGAGCTCTATCATCTATCTCAAATGGCTTACAACATTCCAGCTCCTAACTTTGCCCTTGAACAAGCTATTCTTCATGCATAGAATGTACTCCCTCATCACCTCTTCTAGAAGGATCCCCACTTTTTTTTCGATGACCAATTCAAATTCTGCCTCCTCTAGGAAGTCTTTCCTGATCTCCAAGCTACTCATGCCCACCTCTGCCATTTTGGATATACTTTGTATTCATTTAAAGATATTTACATTATTCTTCCCAAATGCTTCTGGTGGGCTGAAACCATTTCATTTTTGTTGTCATTTCCTCAGTGCCTATCAAAGAGCTAAACACAAGTAGGTGCTAGAAATTTTGTCAGTCAATTGATTGACTGGTGTACATATAAAGCAAGATTTTCTCTAACTGAGAAAGTTCTCTCGGGGAAAGAATTCCCTACCCTCAAAGCCCTCAAAGCCCTCAAAGCTCTATATTATGATATACCTGAAAGGAATGAGAGAGAAACAAAAAAATGGTCCAGACTCAAATGGTAAATGTTTCTGGAAGAATTACTACATTAATATTGGTAGTAAAAGATGGGGGAAAATGCCTTTCAATCACTAAATGCATATGATAAAAGGCAATCTACAATCCTAAGCAATGGGAAGTTAAGAAAACAAGGCAGAAGCCACACCAAAGGATTCCAAATCCATGACAAACCTGTAGGAATTGGTGAGTTCATAGTCCAGAATTGCATTAGTTGCTATTACACCACTCACTGCATCAATTTGAAATGCTTCATCCTGGTTGCCTGAGAGAATTGAATACTCAATTTGCCCATTCAATCCACTGTCAAGGTCAGCAGCAAAAACCTATGGGAATGCAAATCTTTGGTTAGTCTTCAATTTGTCAAAATTCATTTGTTAGTTCATTGATGTGAGTATTCCCAGCACCTCACCTGCATGACTTTCTCTAAATATGTCACAACAATTACAACCAAGTTGCTTAGCATTGAGATTTAATCTCATGCAAATTTAAGTGACAGTTGGGGAAATTCTACACGTAATTCTATCAGTCAAAGACCCCAGCAGGACATGAAGCCCCCTCAGAAAGTGGCACATATGCAACTCACCCAGAATTTGGGGCAATGGGGAAACAGAAACAATTAGTTTAAAAAAATATTAAAGAATTCTGTTTCTGAACTGAAGATTCAAAAGGAACAGTGCTCAAACTAGTAGGTAGACCAGAAAAGGAAGCCAACAAGAAACATGGTAGAACATAGAAGGGACTTCAAAGGTTTCCTAATTTAACTGCACCCCTTTTTGGGTGAGGAAACTCAAAGATCATTAAGATTGACTTGAAACTAGAAGACCTTGACTTGAATACCAGCTTAGCTGCTTACTGGTGATGTGAATCCTTACAGATCCTTTCATTTTTCTTCTGAATCTCTGTTTCCTGATCTTATGAGGGGATTAGATCCAGTCACTTTTAAGCAACTTTCCAACTATAATATTCTTTAACGATAGTTTCACTTTCATTCTAGAGACTTACCAGAGGTGACATGGTAGGCTAGTGAAGAAGTAAGAGTAGAGCCCAGGTCTGTGGACTCTTATAAAGATATTCTTTCCCTTAAGCTGGACTACTTTCTGGACAAACACATGAAGCCTTAAAATGGCAAAACATAGATATTTTCTTCTTAACTTTTTTTTTTCTAGGCAAATTAGAAAAACTATGGCTAGTAAATAAGCAAGGTGATAAGTTTTTATTCATTATGGAAGTCTGAGTTTAAAGTGATCTCTAACGAGGTGGACATAACCCAAAGAAATTGTGGGGTATATATTTCAGAGAAATTTGATTCTCAAGAAGCAGTCATTTCCTAATTTCTTCAGGCTGAGTTGTAAATAAACACAATGGGCTTGCATCATTTTCCACAGGCATGTAGCAGCTAGACTTAATAGCATCACAAACACAGAAAACTAATGATTTTTGTGGATGGGAATGAATAATGCTCAATGACTTTCTGTATTTTTGAGATTTGGGTCCTATAAAAGCAGGAAAAAAAATCTAATAATGTGGCGGTTTGATTTTCCACTACATTTGGATTTCATAATAAAGTCCCAGACTGGGTGGCAACCAGATTTACAAAATGAAAAAAAAAAATGGCTATAATCTGAAAAAGGAGATAGACCACATGTATTTTAAAAATATCGCAGCGAGGTGGGAATGGAGGGTCTATCTACTTGTCCCAAAACATCACTATTATCTAAAGGAGACAGAACATCTAATAGAATAGGAGAGTAACTAGACCTCAGATTCCACTGTTACTGGGAACTCCCAGGTGTAGAAGTTCTCCTTTAGCCAAGTCAGGTCATTCTACTTCAACATGTGAATTGAAACCTGAGTTTTCTCATCTCTAAAATTCTTAGACTAGGGTTGATTATCTCAAAGGGCTCTTCTAAACCTGCATCCTATGAAACCACCTCCAAAATAACATAACTGGAAGTCATGTAGTCTACATTTACCACCCAAACATCTCCAGGGTGGAATGATTCCTATCTGGGGATATATATGCAAGTGTTATTGCTATTAAAAGGGGCAGCTAGCTGGTGTAGTGAATAGAGAGCTGGCCCTAGAGTCAGGAGGACCTGAGTTCAAATCTGGTCTCAGACACTTGACACCCTACTTGTGTAAGCTTGGGCAAGTCACTTAGCCCCAATTGCGTTGCCTTCCCCCTTGAAAAGAGGTGAACTCTCCACAGTTATGGAGTAGGAAAGGAATTCCTTCTGGGAATGGAACGGGGAGACTTCACTTTCTTCTGTATTCTGTGGAGGAGAGGCAACGCGAAATACACCATATGGTGCCAAGACGAGAGAACTGTGGCATTTGCTATCTTCCCCCACAGTCTTATTTTTCCTGGTGAGCATAAAAGACTATGTTACCAATGTCAGTTTCTACCTTTGTGATTTGGGGAAAATACCTTAATGTCTCCAGACCTCAGTTTCCTCTTTTGTAAAATAAATGAATTAGATTAGACGGCCTATGAGTTCTCTTCCAGTTATAGGTTTATGATCAATGGTGCTTTGAACGCATACCAGGGCAATGAAAATTCCATTTAAAAAAGCTCTTTGCATCTTGAAAACATTGCAACTGGGTTCTCCCCAGAGCTTCCCTCTAGGCAGCACCATATTGGCCTAAGACAACATTCATTCAGTTAGTATCTGATGAGTATGCTGGTATAAGCCCAGATGGGAGTCATTCCTATGAGTGGTCAATTTAGAATGCCAGTCATATTATTTTGGAGATGGTTTCATAGAATGCAGATCTCAAAGAGCCTTCAGGACAAACTAACCTAATCTAAACATTTTAGAGGAAGGAGACTGAGGTTTAACTGCCATATTGAAGGTCACAGGGACAGTAAGTTATCAGAGCCAGGATTTGAACCCCTATTCTCTGACTCGAAACTTAGAACTCTTTCCATTGTAACACACTGGCATCCATTTGAACCTGTAAAGATGCTTGGAGATTTTCAACAATACAGAGAGACTCATTTGATGAACCTAGCTCATAGGTATTTTAGTGTATGTTTTAATGGAAAAAAGTTTATAAAATCATATTGTGCTACCTGCATGACTTGTGTATTGAAGAGCTGTCCTTCTGACACTGAGGCTTGGTAAGTGCTTGGTAGAAAAACTGGTACATTATCATTCACATCTTGTATGAAGATTGCCACTTTGCAATAGGTGGTATGCCAGCCACTTTCAGCCAAAATAATGAGGTTAATTTCATTTCTGATCTCAAAATCAAGAAATTTTGGCTCCTGCACAGTGAGTTCACCTGTAAGAAACAAAAAGATGCTGTGATTGTGTGCAGATCTAGTATGGAAATGATAGGAAAGAGGTACTTTATAGACATAACTCCCTAAAAAGCAGCTATTTTATAAATTTATAATGTAATGTTTAAACTGGAGATATACCTGAATAGGAGACTAAGTAACACTAATCACATTTTTCTAGGGCTTCAGAACTTCCAAAGAGCTTCCTAAGAATCCTGACATTTATCCCCACCAGCTGCTGTGCAAACACCACCAAGCCAGGTTAACTGTAACAACAGCGAGGCACCTTCAAGGAGAGTTAGGAGGTAGAATGTGGCAAAAGTTGAACTCTGGTGAAGATAGCCTGAAGCCAAAGAACCCTGGGAAAAAGTAGTGTTTTCCCCCAGACAAACCCTGCTTTCAGCCCTGCCCAGAAGCCATCACCCTGAAGAGGAATGAACTGCCATCTATCATGCCATTTACCAACAACTGGACCACCATCTCCCTTCAGACCCTAATGAGGGCAATCCAAAACCCTGAGCCCATGAGGCTTTAGAATAATAATGCTTTCAGTCCAAGATCCTAAGACATCACCTCGGGAAGCAACCTCTGAGAAGGTGAAACCTGGCATCATACCCTATTTGTACCATAGCCGCAGCTACCCAAGACCCAGAAAAAAGTTCTTGTTACAAAGTCCTTGACACTGTCAAATGGCTCAACATCAGAAACCAGTAGGATATTATCAGTGGAAATGATATTCAGAAAGAACCTTTTCCATCTTTTTTGTCCCTGAACCCCAACGACAAAGGACTTTTCCATCTCACCTGCAAATGAAACACTCCATTTTTGTTGTCTCCTCCCTTAGAATGGGACCTTCTCGAGAGTGGGGACTGTCTTACTTTTCTTGTTGCATCCCCAATACTTAATACAGTGTTTTATACTTGGTAAGTGCTTGATGGGGGCAGCTAGATGGCTCAGTTCATAGAACGGTGGGCCTGGAGTAAGGAAGACGAGTTCAAATCTGACTTCGGACACTTATTAGCTGGGTGACTTGCAGCAAGTCACTTAATCTCTGTTTACTTTAATCTACTGGAGAAGGTAATGGCAAACCACTCCACTAGCTTTGCCAAGAAAATGCCATAGACAGTATGGTCTATGCATGCTCTAAGAATCAAACACAACTGAACAATGAAAGGTGCTAAATAAATTCTTTCTTTCATCCCTCCTTACTTCCCTCCTTCCTTTTCTTCCTCCTCTCTTGGCTTTCTCTATGCCAAGTGGAAGGTATTTAAGATAGGATTTAGGGGGAATCACATAGGATAAGGATCATGACGATCCACTTTGCTGTAGTGGGCAGAACTTGGAGTAATGGGTGAAAGTTGAAAAATTTTGGTTCAATGTCAAGGAAAATCTTCCTAATAGTGAGAACTACCCACAAGTAGAATGAACTGCCTTGGCTTTCAATGGGTTTCTCTTCACTGGAGGGCTTCAGGCCAATGTTGGATGACGACTTGTTGGTATGATGTAAAGGAGATTTTTGTTCAGATGTGGATTGGACAATATGGCCTCTTACATCCCAGCTCTGGAAAAGTACACAGAATCCCAGGAGGGCAGGTCCTAGGCCCTTGTCCAGGTCCTTGAGGGAAGCTGCCTGAGGCAGCCAGCCTCCTCAAACTAAAGGAAACGGACTTCAAGAGGCAAGCTGCACCTCTTAAGGCATTCTAAATCCTGACTTTCTATTGAATATGTCTTTTTTCCTTTTCCCTTCTCAGGTACAATGAAATTAGAGGGTGATAGCCGTCTATGGTTTTGATGTGTCTGTAAGACTTATTGGGACAGCAGCTCCCACACAGCCACATCAAATACCCATAAAATATGACTCTAAACAAATTTTAGAGCTCTGAAACTCACACAATTATACAGTCTGCTGAAGGCAGCTCGGCGCAAAGGGACCATCTCAGTGCTGGGAGCTGGGACCATCTCAGTGCTGGGAGCCGAAACCAGCCCAGCCTGAAATCGAGGTTTGGCCCCAGGGCAGCCTGACTACTGAGCCGAGCTGCAGTTGGAGCTTCAGGAGAGTGGATCAGCAGCAGCTGTAGCAGTTTCCAGAATTATCAAGCCATAAGAAAAAAGGACTAAGTGAAAGGTCAGTGGAACTTGGCTAAAATTGGGGGAGAAAAGCAGGTCCAGCCAAACTGCCTGCAGGGCAAGGAAGCAGCAGAAGTGGTGGCCCTGCAGACGCCTCCATGTTGCTGCTTCAGAGCTCCCAGCTTGCAGACTGCAGGGGGGCCAAGTGTTTGTTCAGAGGCCAAGTGCTCTTGCATTGAGTGGCCTGGATTCGGATCATGGTCTTGGGTGGTGGTCCTGGGGTGTGTTTTCAGTGAGCCAAAGATGGTGGGGGCTGCAGCAGCCTCCTAAAAGTTCTGGCAGCTGGGAAAACCCCAGCAATTTGGGACAGAGCTTTCCCCTCTGGAAGCAGAGTTCCACAGAGCTAAAAAAAAATCAATGACTGGCCATCACGAATAGGCAAAGGAAGCAAAGTAAGAATAGCAACCAAACCCTAGATTCCTTCTTTGGGGAAAAGAAGGATCAAAGCAGGGAATGGGAGGAAGACAACATAGCCAGAACTCCTGCACCAAAAGCTTCCAAGAAACATGAAGACTGTCTAAAAGCTAGAGATCAGCTTAATAAGGATTTTGAAAACCAAATGAAAGAAGTAGAGGAAAAATTGGGAAGAGAAATAAGAATAATGCAAGAAAATCATGAAAAGAGAGTCAACAACCTGATTGAAGAAATTAACACCTTAAAAA
>CM053592.1:82535083-82605979 GCA_028646515.1 Pseudochirops corinnae
TATGAATGTGTATCTATCTATCTATCTATCTATCTATCTATCTATCTATGTAATTATTATTATTATTATTGACTACATACAACTGGAACTTGAGATACACAGGCTCTGCAGTTGGGAGATCCATCCTGCCCTACCGAAAAGTGACATAGGAGAGAATAGACTGGGGGAGCGGGGACACACTGGGATGGCTGTTTTGGGGTGGTGGGTGGGGGAAAGAGGGGGCGAAAATATGTAACTCAAAATCTTGTGGTAATGAATGATGTAAACTATAATAAAATTTAAAAAAAAAAAAGAAAAGAAATATCAGGTACCAACACTTTGGGGAGGATACTGGTCTCCTCATCCTAGAGCTTACTGTCCTAAATGGTGAGCTGGTGAGTACTCATAGCTAAACATTTCGATTCAAATATAGTGGCAATTTAAAATTAAATGGCATAGTTCTTGAGCTAATATTTGGCCTTCTAACATAAGAATAAGATAAACTAAAGACAAAGGCTATTAATTTTTCTGTGGATGATTCACTGATAGTATAGTGTCTTGAGTTCTAAAGAACTAGACACATTAAAAACAATGTACATTCATTCATTTCTTATATTTGGAATCAAGATTCTTCCATTTGAGTGAATGAGAGATTATCTAATTATGTTAAGGGACTTATTACATCTTACATATTGAAAAACTGGGTTCAGTGACAATGTTCTTAAATTCACAAATGTCTTAGACTGTATCACATAAACTTTATTTATTAAACATTTATGTTCTGCCTGGGTAAGATGTTGCACAGGGATAAGTACTACTCTATGATATGCTTTGAAACACCCTAGAGAACAAGGGTGACGGAAATGATTGAAGGTTATACAGTTAACTATTTAACAAGAGTTAAATTTATTTATCCACAAATGACAACAAATAACTGTCCCCACCTCCAATTTAAATATCTATCTCATTTATTTTACTAAACAGATTTTACTGATTAGAGTGCCCTCATGTGTCGTTATGCTGTAATACAGTTTTGGGCAACATGGTGGAAGTGGAGAAACCAGGGGATTGGTATCCAGGAGGCCTGGAATCCAGAACACCCAGTTTCTAATGCCATCTGTGCTCTACTGGACACAAGTCACATAGCATCTCTGTCTTTCAATTTCCTCATCTGTGAAAAGAGAGAAATAGATTAGATTACCTCTAAGGCCATCTCTGTAAGACCCAACTCTAAATAGCTCTAGACTACGTGGTCTTTCAAAGGACACAGATAGATTAGATGTTGATAAATATTTTAAGGGATATATAATTAGGCAACTCATACTGTAAGCTAAAGAGGAGTTGTTGACCTATAGTAATAGAGGAAACTTCCTCACTAGGAGCCCTACACCAATGAAATCACAGATCCAGTCCAAAAAATATATATATTTAGATAAAATCAATAATCAATCTTTTACAAAGACATTTTTGCACTCTTTCATTTGTTCCAAAGTTGGCACATGAGATAACATTGGAGACCTATGCTTTGTTAGGTCCCATGGTTTTCCATTTCTGCCCTTAACAATCAGTGGCAAATGCAAAAACCAAAGTATCTAGATTTTTTTTTTAAAGGAATACACACAAGCTGGTTTAGGGTTACTTAATATACTATAAATTCATATACAATTAAAATGGTTTGTCATTAAAACCTAAGTGTACTCTAAAGATAGAGATCTGGGACTAGAAGGAACCTCAGAGGACATCTAATCCCATTACTCTGTTTTACGGGTGAGGAAACTGAGCTTTAAGGAGGTCACATGATTTTCCCAAGGTCACACTGGCAGTTAAGTATCAGAGATAAAATCTGAACCTAGGTCCTCTAACTTTGGAGCCAGGGGTCTTTCCAATGTACTTGGTTATGTTTCCCCTCCATATGAAAATGGATACTAAACCATCACTCAGATATCTCACATTGATTTACAGACCTCATAACTCGATTAACTATCTTTTCCTGGGGTTGATTTTCTCTATAAACAAATTACTGTTCCAGATCTGAGTTTAAAGAGGAGTTTTACAGAAATACAACTCTTTCTTCATTTTAACACTTAATTTTGTCTATAACACCTGGGAGGAGAATATCCTAGACTAAGTTCCTTGAAACTTTGATATTTTGCATGGTGTTAATAAGGTTTTCATGGGAAATTTTCAACATGAGTAATATTTCCCCTTTGGACACTGATACTTTTATTAGTGGTCTCATCAGTGTGGGTTCTCTTCCTAATTTTTTGAATCAAAGCTAAACCATGCCTACCCTTCCTAGGGTAAGTTTTCATGTCCTCCCACCAGTACTTCACAGGGAGTTTTCACTCAATACACTAGGGACCTTTTTCTAGATTTCTAAATGTTGTATAGATATCAATGAAATTTGTAGATAGACCATAAGCTATACCTTGCTCTCACTATATGACAAGTCCTCTATATTTGTGACGGCTTATGATATCTTAGTACAAAAATAGACTTAAATTTTTTCTATTTTCTCCAATATTTTACCAGCTGTCCTGTATTCCCAGGGTGGTTGTGAGATGTAAACAAGCTGACCTATTTAGATGAGAACATTTTGTTAAGTGTAAAGCAATATACACATACAAACTTTTTATTTTTATTATTCTGAGACAGTTAAGGCATTGAAAGATCATAAAGAACACTTCGAGAAAGCAAAGATTAAATTTCATTTAGTATTAAAAAAAAAAGACAGGGTCATCGGGTTTCCACATCCTAATTTATATGTTTTATCAATTTATTTCAAATCCAAAACTATTCTATATCTAAATTAATTTCAGTAACACTGATGTAAGGTGTTATATTTAACATTGTAAATGGATGAAGCCATTATTATCCAAAATGCTGTTTCATCAAAGGATCCAATTGTTTTCTTGTTGTTCAGTCATTTTTTCAATCTCCTCATGACCCCACTTGGCAAAGATCCTAGAGTGGTTTGCCAATTCCTTCTCTGGCCCATTTTACAGAGGAAATTGAGGCAAATGGGATGAAGTGATTTGTACTCGGTCACACAGCTAGTAAGCATGTGTGGTCAGATTTGAATTCAGGGAGATGAGCCTTCCTGACTTCAGACCTGGAACTCTATCCAGTGTCACCCAGCTGCCTTAACTGCTTTCTAGTAAGGCTTTATTAAGCAATTTTTAACATCTTTGAGATTTTTGCTCTTTCTCTAATTCCTTTACTTTTGTGATTCTATGACCTCACTGACATGGATATTCCTCTTCCAGTGCAGAAGGCAACCTATGCATGCTGTCTCTATTTTTGAGATCTCTGTCCATTTACTTTCCTATGTCCTCCATAAACTATCTATCTGCTACACTGGAGGTTTTCTCATGGATATGAATTTAACACATGCACTTTCCATCTGTAAAGCATTGCTCTTTGTAAAAAGGAGCCCATCTCCTGTTCTGCCCAATCCATGTCCTTGAGGGTGACCTTTATCCTTCTTGTCACACATCATTACAAGCCATTGTTGCAAATATTGTGCTGTCTTTGTCCGTTGGATGATCTATGATTCTGAATCTTCTGAGATTGCAGCATTTGATGATTTGTAGTCATATAGAATTATCAAGGCAATAGTTGTATTAAAAAGCTCTGTTTAGGGGTGGCTAGGTGGTGCAGTGAATAGAGCACCGGCCCTGGAGTCAGGAGGACCTGAGTTCAAATCTGGCCTCGGACACTTAACAGACACACACAAAAAGACCTTGGGCAAGTCACTTAACCCTAATTGCCCTACCTTCCGCCCTCCAAAAAGCAAAACAACAACAACAACAAATAATAAAAAGCTCTGTTTTGGTGATGGGGAGGAGTTTGGGGCCATCAAAGTTCCTGAGGAATTCCCCTAAAGCAACCTAGCCTGTTCTCCTCTTATTCAATTGTAAAATAAACTCATTGTGCATTTGCACTTCCTGACCCAAAATATATGGACTAATTCAATGGACTTAACTGTCCAACTACATGTCATAATCCTGGCAATAAGCATTCTTCATCTATGCTGTATTTTCTTTATTATTATTATTATTTTAATTTTTGCAGAGGGGAAGGTAGGGCAATTGGGGTCAAGTGATTTGCCCAAGATCACATGGCTAGTTTTTGTGTTGTGTCTAAGGCCTGATTTGAACTCGGGTCCTCCTGACTCCAGAACGGTGCTCCACATAGCCGCCCCAATCTATGCTGTATTTTCCTGTGTGGACCAGAAGACTGATCTATTTGGAGACAACATGGATCACACTGAGGAGTCTTTGTAATATTCTGGAACAAGTACAATGTCGTATATAAACCTATTCTTCCTGAAAGATCACTGCAGCCCTGGAATTTATACCTTGGCACTACTCTCTGCCCCCTGGAGGTCCTCCCTCTGAGGGTACCCAGACCAACCATCTCTTCATTTTTCACCACACATCACCTTTCCAGACATTTCCATCATGCCCTTGGCAGAGTATCTTCTCCATCCCCTGCCTTCACTTTCTTTTAATGTGACCCATTAAGATATAAGGTCCATGAGGACAGAGTCTATCTTTCTTTTTATTTATTTTTGTATTCTCAACATTTATTATAGTTTCTGAAACTGAGCAAGCAATTAATAAATAATTATTGACTAACCACAAACAAGAACATCTGGAATACTGGTGTCAAACACAAATAGAAACATATTTTTGCTGCACATTGACTTAGAAAGTCATAAATCAATAGTATTTATGTTGCACTGTATTTTTATTTATTTTGTTAAACATTTCCCAATTACATTTTAATCTGCTTTGGGGTTACACTCGGGAGTTTTGCAGGCTGGCCATGGAACACATTTGGATTTGAAATAAATAAATAGAACATAAAAATTCGGATGTGGGAAGCCCAAGAGTCACGGAGTACCCTGAGAATAAAGGACAGTTGGTGAAATATTGGAGGAAAGAGAGAAAATTAAGTCTATTTTTATACTGGAAAAGTGTCACAGACATAGACAGACCTGTGATATAGTGAGAACGAAGGATAACTGATGGTCAGTCCTCAAGTCTCATTGCTATCCAGACCTTGCAAGCTGAGAATTTGACACAAAGTGTAATTTCACCTTTATGTGAAATCCTTCCTCTCATTTGGATTCTGCACAAAACATTCTTCAGTACAGTTGCTTGCACACATCTCCGTGTCTTATACTTGACTTGGCACTAGTAATCACTGAGTCATTAAACAGTTATCTCTAGGGTATCAATTAATATTTTATAATGTGAGTGGTAGCATGGCAAAGCCATTAAGAGTACAGGACTTGGGGACAGTATGTCCTTGATGCAAATCCACACTTACAAGCTTGGTGATCCTTAGCCAAGTCACTGACTCTCACTCAGTGCCTCAGTATCTCTATCTGTAAAATTGGGATAATAATATTTTATTTCTTACATTACAGGATAGCTGTATTAATTGAGATAATATGTCTAAAAGTGTTTCAAAACCTTAAAGAACTATGAAAATGTATTATTATTGTCTTGACATGCACATGGGACATAAATAGTTGGAACAGAAGCTTTTAAGACTATGTTTGTCTATTTAGTCAAATGCTTGTGAATGGATTGGTGTATAATCAACAAACAATAAAACCAGAAGGATTATATATTTTCTAAACCTCTCAGTCAACTATGCAGTAATGAAGATGTGGTCTATTATAAAGAGTAATTTGTGAAATTCTGTCTGTTTGATGATGATGCTTACTAAGTACTTTAAGGTTTGCAAAGCTAACTTACTTGATCCTTACAACATCGCTATAAAGTAGTTGTTATTATTCCAGTTTTACGGATGAGGAAACCAAGGTGAAGTTTTTTGCCCAGGATCACCCAGCTAGGAAGAATCTGAGTCAGAATTCAAACTCAGCTCTTCCTGATTCTAAATCCTGCTTGATATCCATTGGTTTATATACATCTTATTCTCATTAATATCTTATCAAGTTGATAGAATAAGCTTATGGGACATTTGGTAACAATGTCCTCTTGGTTGCTTGTCTATTTTTTGGTCACAGTACCATCTATGGAATACTTTTTAAAATTCTTTTGAAACTTATCTTGCTTGAAAGTTACCTTCAAAAACGAAACAAATAAACAAAATGGAAGGCAGCATGGTACAGAAGGTGGAAGCCTGACTTTGAAGTCAGGGAGACCTGGCCTAAAGCCCTATCTCTACCGTATGGTAGTGGGATGAGCCTGGTCAAGCATCTCCACTTTTCAATGCCCCAGGCAGGCTCCAACACTCCAAGTTACCAATGAGTGGCAATTCTGCTTTGGTGGAGGGAGTTTTCATACTGTGGGTTCTCTATACCCATGAAGTCACAGGTCAATACCAACTTCAGCCTGATCTCCACCACCCAAAACAACAGATCCGTGAGAATCTTTCCGATTGGGTTAGCTCCAGTACAGATTTCCTTTCACTGAATTTAGTTGGGTCCAGTCCCCTTCACAATTTTATCTTCTTACATATACTTCTTAACTTACAGCACATTGATTCCTAAAGTATTAAGACCAAATGTGACATATCCATTCTCAATGATTATAGATGTAGATATAGATATAAATATAGGTCACTATGGATATGAATTAGAAGATCTGTACATTAAAGGTATAAGTCAAAAGCAGTGCAAATAAGAGAAAAGAATTATGGGAAATCATGATATTCCAGAAAATCACCTGGGATATCATTGTTCCTAAGTGATTTGAAAATATGATATGAATTTTGAGTTATCCCCAACAAACTGAGACCCCTAGTCAGGATAATGCTTTTTTTAATGGCAGCCAACATTTTGAAACTACAAGTGTTTTTGAGATCTATGATGCTAATGCTAAAAGTTCTGGCACATACTGAAGGTCAGTGCTATATACAGAAATGATCAACAGTTCTCCAGCTTTTTGGAACTAAAAAAATTTCAAGGGAAAAAAAAGTCCGATAAAAATTATGTGATAAGATCTGGCAGTTAATTCTGGCTTCACGTGCCAACCGCAGTTTTGGCCAGTTTGCCATGTCAGTCAATATTTTATAAAGCTCACCACTCCCTCTTTCATTGGGCTCTAGGAAATACCGTCAATCCAGATGTAGGTTAGTTATATCCCATCAAATTCAATAGCCTTCTTAACTATCATTCTTCTTCATTTCTCGTTTTTCTCTTTCCTCTATATTTTGCAGCTTTTAGTTGACTTTTACCTCTCAACTTAGACTTTAATGCCCTTTGCATATGTCATATTTATGCTTCAAGGAGACATTCCAGTCACTTCTTCATATGCCTTGTAATATATACCTTCATCCACATTTATGGATGCCATATGCTTGTATCACTTCCAGAACTATTTCAAAGTTTCCTTATGTGTAAAATTTAATAAAAAGGATTGGGAGTGTTTTATTCTTTCAGAAAAAAAGAAAAAAGAGAAATATCAAATTGAATGGAATTAAGTAGTTCTGAAAGTAAGTGCACTGAGGAGGTCAGTTTTCACTAGGGCTCAAGGTCAACAGCAACAGATAGCAAGAGTGAGAGCTTTTGTTCCAATTAACCATCAATTTTCCTGCCCTAATCTCAGACTTAAGGGACCACCTCCAAAGACTAGAAGGTAATTTGGTCTTAACTGTCTTCTATCCTTAAAATTTAGTCTGCAACCAAATTGCACTTAACTGTACCGATTAATCCCAACTATGATGGCTAGAAGAGAATGGCTAGTGGGGAGAACAGGGAGAACACAGACTGGCTGTGACAATACCGCAATGATAGAAACTCAGTTGAAATCAAATATGGCAGTAATTTACTCATGAAAAGGCCTACTGTTAGGGACTTTAACTTGTCATATATAGGTGAATCACAGAGATTCCTAATAGTAATGATATATATGTGTATATATATATATATATATATATATATATATACATATACACATACACACATATGCACACACACATATAGAGGGGGAAGGGAAAGAGTAATTCTATATAGTAATAAGAGAAAGAACTTATTTATCCACAGAACTGGAGTCAGAAGGAACTTCAGCAGCTATTTATACCCAACTACACTTGAAAAAGAAATTCTACTATAATATACCCAAATAAGCAGTCACTCAATCACTGCTTAAAGACTACCAATGAAGGAACAGCCACAGCTTCTGTAGAGACCATGAATGAGCTAAAATTTAAGAGTGGAACAAAAAAGGCTACACCCACATGAACTCAACCAATAAATAATATGTATTAAAGCATCGAAAATGTATGTATTCAGATTTGTCTAGAACAGTGGTTTTCAACCTTCCTAATGCCACGACCCTTTAATACTCGTATGTGGGAGTATCTGCATGTGGGTGGACTCGCCTGGAGATGGATAGAGGAGTGGTGTCTCAGTTTCTAAGACCATTGGAAATATGTGTTTTCCAATGGTCTTAGGCAACCCCTGTGACCCCTGTGAAAGGGTCATTTGACCCCCAAAGGGGTCGTGACCCACAGGTTGAGAACTGCTGGTCTAGAGGGATAGAGGGGGATCAACTCCTTGCCATCAAAAATTATAAAAACCTTATATCCTTAAGGAGCTCAGGTGAAATGGAATGTTGATCAATGTAGATTATGCAGCAAAGTGGTTGAGACAACATATCCTTTCAGGTTACAAAAATGTAGACTCTGTAAGATACTTTTTAGGACATGATAAATTGGCTAGGTTTACCCACCAGAAGCCACTTACCCTTTTTAAGCTGGCAGCAAATATCCATACTACATACAAGCCCTAAAATACCATTGATAATTCAGCAAATGAACGATTTGAAATGGAACAGCATTAGAGGCATATTACATCTTCCCTGGTATGACACTGACTCATCACAATTTAAAAATATACTTAATAGATATCACATACTGAACATTCATAATCCCCAGACTACAGGGAATAAACAGTTTCTAAAGTACAGACATCTGGAAGAAGAAAATAAATCATGTGGGAACAGGACAAGGCACATGTGAGGATCCCTGTAATCCTGTCTACCACTAGAGTTGTCAAAAAGTTGGTTTCAGTGAGTCTACAAAAGATAGTCTTACATCCCAATGCTCTTTTTCTCCTTCAGTCATTTCAGTTGTGTCTGATTCTTCATGACCCCATTTGGAATTTTCTTGGCAAAACACTTGGATTGGTTTGCCATTTCCTTCTTCAGTTCATTTTACAGATGAGGAACTAAGGTAAATGGGGTTAAGTGACTTGCCCAGAATCACACAGTTAATAAGTGTCTGAGGTCAGATCTGAACTCGGAAGATGAGCCTTCCTGAATTCAGGCCCAGTGCTCTACTCACCATATCACCTAGCTGCCTTCTCAATCCTCTCATTCAGTTACAAAAAATCAGTTATTTTATCTACCTGCACAAAAGTCTGCAGAATATTCAACTTAGAAGAATATTAAGATAGTCACCTGCTCTCACACTGTGTCTATCTGAACTCCATTAAAAAAAGATGAGAAAAATGCTTTCCGTATGTCTACAGATGAGGAGCTTGTATCCCAACCATTCAATTACAAAAGTCAATTATTACATCTATTTGACCAGTACCATATCAAATATAAAACATAAAGGCACAGTAATAGAATAGTAACTTGTCTGAGCACCAATTCTACTTGAACTGCATCAAACACAAAGATGGGAAGAATGAAAGAATAACAGCAACATTGTCAATAATAATAATAGAGTAGGGACTGAACTCCTAGATGAGTTAAAGCCAGGAAGAGCTAGCTTACAATTTTACTTTTGCTACATGCTGGCTGTGGGACTCTGGACGAGTCTCTTGATGTCCCCAATTTTGTGGAGTCACACAGGATCTTCTACCCTCATCAAAATCCTCATAAAGCTGCTATCACCAACTCCCCAGGGAAATGTCTTATGTAAGTATCTGGAACCCTATGGGATAGGCTATATATATATTTTGTTTGTTTGTATTAGTAGCCCTTAAAACAGTGCCTGGCGCATAGCACTTAATAATAAAGGCTTGTTGCTTGCTTGTTCAATTCACTAATAACTAAAGAGAAAGCCTCTAGTGAAAAGAGACTATAAATTAATTTTTTATCAATGTAATTTTATATTTTCCTGATATGTCATACAAGTTGATAAGAACTGAACAGGTCACAAACATCAATTTATTAATTTTACTAGAGTCACGGTCTATCTGATGTTAGTACTTGGAGCATGGGCTCTGAAAAGTATCGGCCTTCAGTGATATCCAGGCATCCAGTGAACCATTAGCCAGAAATTGGTAGATGCTAAAATTTCATGGAAATATAAATGCCAGTACAAACGCAGGAACATTCTCTCTAACTTTGTGGATAGTTCTTGGTAATATGCCATTTAGGCAAAACAATGTCACTGGGGGCATAGAGGACCCTGGGGAAAATATCAGAAATGTTAATAAGTGTATGTTTCTAGGAAGAAAAAAAATTGGAACATGAAAACTCAAATCCGGGCATATTCAATTCAACTTAATAACCATTTATGTGAAAAGCATTGTATTAGCTTTTAGGGCACAAGATCACCCTAAACAATGGAAGGTTCAGAACTGAGTAGTCCATTAAGAAAGCTTGCTGAAGAAAACTGGTCTCATCTCTAATATGAAAACAGGGTTTTGTTAATTTTGACAGGGTAGGTGGGAGGGTAGTAACCGGGGTTCAGATAAGCATTTCATTTATGGAGGAACTCCTGAGGAGGAAGTACCCTGTCTAGCAAACTGAAAGAAGCTTTGGGGGGGTGGGGGAGTGGGACTAAAAAATTAAGTAGCTTATCCAGGGTCACATGCCAGTATGTGTCAGAATGCATACTTAAACTCATATATTTTCTAACTATGAGGAAGGCTGTCTGTCCACATGGCAATTTTAAAGCAGGGAAATAGATTTCCAGCATGATTGTGGAGAAAAAAAGTGTTAATGGCAATGCTTTGAGGGATATGCTGATTCCTGTCTTTCGGGTTCTGAGAGTCAAGAAATAGCTGGAAGTTAAAGGTGCCCTAGATTTGTGTAAGGTTCTACAGCTAACTCAATATTTTATATTTCTATTTTTAATTTACTTCAAACTAGTTTTCTTTTTCTATATACAATTTTTAAAATGACTGACATTTGGGTTCATGCTTTGCTAGACATAAACTTATGGATCAAGCCCCAGGGTAAAGAAAAGTAAGAACTTATCAACGAACACACAAGACTGACCCACTTGTGCAACAAATGCATTTAAAATAGCTTTTCAATAAATGCAGAGTACATAAAAAATACAGGACCAAATACTCACCGGTTTCACAGTTTTCAGTTATAGTTGATGTATATAATTGCTGACTAAAGGAAAATCTTGCATCTTTTTCCTGCATGTGGATGATCAAAAGACCAGTGGTTGTCCTGGTGGGGATCCCCTGATCCATAGCCTTTACCTGTAGCCAGACAGGGAAGTGTTCTGAGGACAAATAGTTTTGAAGTCGAACCTCTCCTGAATGTTCATCAATATGAAACAAAGACTGGGTCTCAGCAAAACGAAAAACCACAGCTCCATTGAGCCCCAGGTCTGAGTCACAACTGACCAGTGTGGCAATGGTCTCATTGATAGACACTTGTGAAGAGACAAAAACATCCAAAGGGTTCTGTCCAAAGACAGGACTGTTGTCATTGACATCATCTACATTCACTGTTACATCAACTGTGGTTCTCCTTGGACTTTGGACACTACAATCACTGGCCACAACCCTAAACACATGCTGGGCCCTTTTCTCTCGGTCAAGGCCTTGGGCAAGTTTCAATGTGCCTGCCATTCTGTCAATGGTGAAGATACCCAGAGCATCGTTGGTTAGGAAGTACTCAACCTGCCCATTTAGGCCACTATCTTCATCCACTGCAGAGAGCTCTAGGATCACTGACCCCACTTCGAGGTCTTCATTCACAGAGGCTTGGTAGTGGGATGTAGGGAAGGTAGGGCTGTGGTCATTGTCATCCAAGATGGTCACCTTTAATTCAGTTATGGAGCTTCTACCTGGGGTACCCAGATCATAACATTCAACAATGAGGGTGAAATTGCTGATGTGCTCCCTGTCTAGGCTACATGTTGTCGAGAGCTCTCCTGAAGTTTCATTAATGGTGAAATGCTGCTCAGTATTTCCTCCTATAAAAGCGAAAGGAATGCAAAGGTGAGGGTATACAAAATGACAAATATCTTAAGGAAAAATGGCTTTCCTAGTATGCCAATCAGTATAAAAAGTAGCTATTAATAATCCACCTGCTTACAAAATTACTTATTGTCATTTAATTAATTTTAAATATCATAGTCTAGTGCTTTAATATACTTTTTTTCCTTTCATAATGAGAATCTGAACAATGGGGAGCAGGGATGGCATTTACCTCAAGTTATAGAATCATTAGTTTAACAAATGAATGTCATAGGAACCATTTTGTCTCTAAATCAGTAAATTTTATTTTAACTTTACTATTGCATTTACTTTGTCCTCCTTGCTAATTAATCTAAGAAATTAATAAAAAAGAAGCAAATAGTATTACTTTGTTTTCCCTTCACTGTTGTCTAATTGTATTAATATCATGAGGGTGTCAGGGAAAAATTAAGACAGAACTTCTATCTTGATCTGTACCTGTGATTAACTGGTATGGGGAATTCCTGGTTTGGAAAACCTCTCTGATAAACGTTAGTAATCCAGCGTCAATTAATATAGTTTTAGAGAGTTGCATGGAGCCCTGGGAGATTCAATGACCTTGCTAAATGTCAAATAACTACTATGTGTCAACAACAGTATTTGAATGCAACTTATCCTTCTCTCCATGGCTAACATTTCATCAACCAGACCACACTGGGTCTGAAAGGTGGGGTACCAAGGCATAATGTTTCGGGTAAGTTAAAAAAAATAACTTGCCTATTAATTACAAAAAAGATGTTAACTGGGCAGCTGTCCATATTTTGAAATGGTGGAAGATGGGAAGAACTATTAAGTTAGAGGGCATAGAACACAAATTCAAGAGACATACTGGAGTTGGTATGCTAGAGTGGCACTAGTTAGAACAGTAGCAGACAAGGGTAGGGGAGAATAAAGGGAATATGTGGGGAAGAGACACTTTATTTCAAAGAGAGGAGCCATCAGCTAAACCTATTCTTCTGGGATAGTTGAAGATCCAGCAGGCATCCTTAATGTTCAATAGATCCAAGATTTAAGAAATCTTGGTTAATGGGCAAGTTAATAATTGTATCCGTTCTATTATGCTATAGGAAATAAGTAGGCAGATTTCAGAAAAACCTGGAAAGACTTACATGAATTGATGCAAAAGGAAGTGAGCGGAACCAAGAGAACATTGTACATAGTAACAGCAACATTGTACAATGAATGACTTAGCTATTCCCAGCAATACAATGATCCAAGACAATCCCAAAGATCTCATTAGGAAAAATGCTATTAACATCCAGAGAAAAGAACTGATTGAGTTTGAATACATATTGAAGCATAGCATTTTCACTTTATTTTTGTGTGTGTGTGATTTTTTTTTTTCCTTTTGGTGTGTTTCTTCTTTCATAACATGACTAAGGTGGAAATGTGTTTTATATGACTGAACATATAACCTATATTGAATTGCTTACCGTTTTGGGGAAGGGGATGGTGAGAGGAGGGAGAAAATTTGGAACTCAAAAAATTTTAATGAATACTAAAATCTGTCTTTAGATTTAACTAGAAATAATAAAATACTATAAAAAGCAAGGATTATTATTTTTTGCTCTTTTCTGCATCTCCAGCTCTTAAAGTAGTCTGGCACATAGTAAGCACTAAAAATACCTGTTGACTGACAAAATAATGCATTTGTTGTTTAATATGTTTAATATGAGTGACAAGAATTTTATGAGGTAGGTAGAGGGGAAATATTTTTCAAGACCATATCCCATAATTGGTACCCTTATTATCCATTACTGAGAGATATAAGATACCTCCTGACTAAAGTGGGATGTCATAAAAGAGGTCACAGAATTGAAGTAGCAAAGGATCTTAGAGAGTAACATAACCAACCCCCTTACTTCACAGACAAGGAAGTCAGTTGACTTGCCCAGAGTCACACCAGTTAGTATGTGGCTGAGCTAGAATTTGAACTCAGGCCCTTTTTAAATTCCAAATTCACCAATCCTTCTACTACACCAAGGGCATAACAAATATTAATAATTCCATTAGAGCTGTGGAGATTAGATTGTCTTTGCACAGTCTAGGGTGACCGTGGGAAAAAAAATAATAAAGAAGACAACTGGGACTTGGAGCTATCAGCAAAAGTTATAATTAAAAAGAAAAAAAAAAGGAACAAAAAGGAGAAATATTCAAAAACAAGAAAGCAGAACTCCCAGCTCTATCCCCAATGAGCTATATGAGCTTCTCAGGATCTCAACTGTTTCAGTTGGAAAATAAGGTGCCTAAACTATATTATCTCTAAGGTCTCTGACATCTCTAATACTGAATGAAGATCTGCATAAGTCTATGAACATTTATTAGTTGGAGGCTGAATTTTTTCTTTTTTAAAGAAAGTGGGTGGTTTTTATTATGGAAAACTTGATTGATCACAGGATTTCTAGAAGGCATGTAATTATCATTTATACATTCTGCTCCCACCCAACTTTAGAGTATGTTATTATAACGCCCTTTTAAGACTATTTTGTTCCATCCAAAAGGGGATCTCTACGATAAGAAGTATTTTCTAGATGCTAAATATCAACTCTTTACCCCACATGTTTTGCTGGATAATTGAGAGCAAGAACAAAAGAAACAACATTCAGAAAATCACAAATGTTACCTATTGCTAACTCCACATTAATTCAATCAGAGGCCCTTATCTCAGTCCCAAAGGTGGCACAATGAATAGACCTAGAGTCAAGCTCTGAGTTCAGTTCTGGTCTCAGACACTTAATAGTTATTAAGTATGACCCTGGATAAGTCACTTAACTTCTCTGCACTTCTGTTTTCTCAATCAAATGGGATAATAATTGTAAAAAACGCTTAACACAATGTCTGGTGCATAGTAGGTACCAGATAAATACTATTCTCTTCCTTCTCAAAAGCCAAAATTATTTTACTAGTAACAATTCCTTAAAACTATAGCATGTGGATAATAGTTGTGAAAGTCTGTGTGGAAAACCAGGGTAGCACACTGGTTGCCAATTCTAGGAATCCATACTTTCTGAGTTCTTCTTGAGGAAGACCTAAACCAATGAAGCCCCAGTCACTCAAAATAACAAAACAACAAACATAGAAAAAAGAACTGCAAAAATAACTATCAGTATTTTTTTTTGGAAGGTAGATTAGTTAAAAGTCCTGGAAAAAGTTGGAGACCAATTTCAAAGTTTGAAGGGGGGGAAATGCTAAAACCAAAAGAGCTAAAACCGGAATGTCATGATGATCATTTTGTGACAAGTTTATATGGACGTTATCCTATAGACTCCATAAGGAATCATTATAAGTCAGTGGGACTGGGTCCATCTTGGGGGATATTCTGCAGTAGTCTATCACTTACCAATTATATGATACTGCACAGCTCCATTGTTGCCAGTATCCATGTCCATAGCTAAAATGGTATAGATGACCCCTGGCTCTTGGTTCTCTGGAACCTGGATTTCAGGGTTGGGGATAATAAACTTGGGAGCATGGTCATTTTCATCTTTCACACTGAAGAGAATAGTCGCAGTGCTGGATAATGGAGGGACTCCCTGGTCTTTCACCAGTACTGGCAGGAGACAGAGAAAAGGAAGTTTCACATTAGTAACCTGCAGGTTTTAACTGAGATCTACCCTGTGCCCTTGACAAATTATTAGGGAAAAAAGAAATGAGAAGCTAGGCAATCCTTGTCAGAATTCATTGATGAAACTGTCTAAGCTTGACTGTCCCGGAGGTACAACACCTGATGGTGAACCAATGGGCATGGCAGGTATACTGAGTCATTCAACAACCATTTTGAGAAGAAATAAGGTGACATTCATAACAAAAACGGAAATCATATATCACACATACACACATATAATACACAAAATTATTGAATTAAACACCCATGCCTAACTGCATATTCCAAGAATCTGGATGTGTTACCTCTGAGGGTAAAGATCTCCTGAGTCTCTCTGTCAAATATAGCTGCTGTTACCACCTCTCCAGTGCTGGAATTGATCTTGAAAAGCCCAGATATGGCAGTTGGCATGATTTCAAACTGCAGTTGGGAGTTGACTCCTTAAAGAATAATTTTGTTTGATTAGTTTCAGGAAGAAAAAGAAGGGAGAAAACCACATAAGTTATCTCTTTGGAATTTCTCATCGTTTTTCCCAAGATCATTTACTGGAAGATAGATGCTGAAGAAAAAACAAGAATTCTAGGCAACTTTTAAATAAGGTGAGAAAAGTGCTAATGTGGATCTTGCCAAAGAAAAGACTCATGGGATGAAATGTTTGGTTTTTCAAAAGCCTCCTGAGACTTTCTCACAGTGAATATTTAAGATTTTTTCCCTCTCATAAAAAATGTCTTATGAGTTTGCACTCTGCAGTGTATTCCTAATTACTCCATGGAACACCCCTGATTGTGATTTAATGAGACAATAGGAACCTTGCTGGGGGAGTCATGATTCTTCATGCTGTTCTTGAACTTGGGTGCATATGCTCAGTAATGGCACCCTGTGTCCTCTCAAGAATCAGGAAGTTGACACATGGCATCACATGTGTGTGTGCACGTGTGCATACACACAATGTGCTTTAGCCTTCTGCCTCCTGTGTAGAGTAAGAAATCTAGTTCCACAGTTTTACCCATTACTGATCCAAAATAATTTTTCCCATATTTTTTTGGTGGTTTCAGTACTCCCCTGAGAAGCGTATAACGTCATTTCCATCACTGGTTATAGAGTAAGATCATTCACACCATTAACTTTAATGAATTTAATCCTACATTATACACAAAGGGTAGCAGGCATTCATCTCATACCATTGCATGAGTTTTATTTGCAGCTCGCACACGTTCCATTCAATCACTTTTCTGTGTTCCCCTCTTAACAAACAATCAGCCTTTAAGTGTGACCCAAGATTCATGCCATGCACCTGGAACTGATGTTAGACCTTAATCAAAGGCTGGAAGAACTTGGGGGGAGGGGAAAGGGTGGACCTTCCCAATAAAATTTTAATTGCAAATCTCCACCTCAGCTGCGGTAAATCATCTTTATTCAATACATCATTTTCTAAAATAAAGCTTGAGCCCACTATAGAAAAACACATGGAACAAGTGTCTTGCAGTTAGAAAGTATGGGTCCCAGGTTTTTCATTTCATAGGCTCAAACTTTTAAAGAAAAAAACGGAAATCATATATCACACATACACACATATAATACACACATATCTATCTGTCTATCTATCTATCTAATAGGTACTGCTATGCCTTAGAAATGATGAATAATAAAATAAGGAATAATAGTGGATCATATTTCTAAAACAATTTGAATGTTTACAATTGCATATCTCATTTGATTTTCAAAACAAGCATGAGAAGTAAGCAACATGAGAATAATGAGAAGCAGCATAATGTAGAAGAGAAGGAAGTGGTTTTTTACAGTCAGAAGATCTGGGTTCAAGTCTCACTCTGATATTTACTTAATTATGTTCCCCTGAATAAATCACTTAGGATCATAGATTTAGAACTGAATAGGGTCCTTGGGCTTAATCTGACCCCCTTATTTTGCAGATGAGATCACTGACGTACAGAGAAGCTAAAGGTAATCCCATGGGTAATTAGGAGGAAATATAAGTCAGTCAATAAGCAAGTACTAAGTGCTTACTAGCTGTGCTAGAACAATGGGAATACAAACACAGAAATGAACAGCAGGGCTCACTCTCAAGGAGCTTACAAGTTAATGGGAGAAGAGAAAACACAAAAGAAAGGGAGTGGGAGGGGAGTACCCAGTGTGACTGCATGTGCCCAATTCATGACGGAGAGGTTCAAAGGAATGCAGTTGAGCAGGAAACAAGGAGATAGCTGGTCTGGGCACCCTCCTTAAAATGCAAGCTTGCCCCACCCTCCAATCAAATGTGAATTATTGGTTTGATTATTCCCATTTTAAAGAGGAGAAAAATGAAGCTTAACTGAGTGACCTGCCCAATATACATAATTAGGTGGAAGAGAATGGGCTCAGGGTTTTCTGATTCCAAGACCACTTTACGATTTTGGCTTTTGTCTTGCCACTCGACTTTGATGACTCTGGCAACTCTACCTTACTTAAATCCAATTCACACACATGAATCAAGACAGAACTCTTTGATGTCATTGGTCATCTTTGGAAATGAAGGACAAACCACAACTATAGGGCACATATAATATCCTACACAAAGTACTCTGATTAACTCAAAAGAAAGATAGCATAGAAGTTCAAAGTGGGATCACTGGTACAAATTCTGGTAACATTCTCCACCTGCCATATTGGTAGTGCTGCTGCTGGCAGCAGCAGAGTTAGTATCGAGAGCTGACACTGAGGATGTTTTTACCTATGAGGTTATTATTGTTTCACCTTTCTAGTTGAGGAAACTGAGGCATCGAAAGAGCAATTGTGTAACCTGGAATCAATAAGTCTCTGACAAAATAAAATGCACAGTCTCAGATGCTGCATTCATGAGGAACCATTGTTGTTGTCATTGTTTAATAATTAATTGTCTTAGCACATCACACTTTGCAAAGTGCTTCTCACAAGAATTCTGTGAGGCCGATACTCTGGACAAACCATAGCTGAAAGAGACTGGGATGACTTCACAATTTCACAGCTACTGACAAAGCTGATGCTTAAAACTAGGTTTCTCTTGACTCCAAGACTCTTGTTCATTTCCTTGACATTGGTAAGAAGTAATTTAACCTCATATAAGGTACAATTAGAGTTCCTAAGGGGAAAAATGTATTCCATTTCACCATTTGACATTATTAGCACTTTTGGGGGTGGAAGGAAGGAAAAGGCAATGTGGAAATTCTAGACTTGTTAATTTATTGGTTTAAGAAATTCTTTACCATTGCTGGTGATATCTTTTGTTTTTATATCACTTTAATTTCTTACTATACCTTTACACATATACACACACTCACACACTCTCACACACACACACACACACACACACACACACACGAGTAATCCCTTATAAACAAAGAATCAAAAAGAGAGGAAAAGACAGTTCATCAGAACTAATGAATTCAGCCAAACTAACATAAACTAAGTCTGGCATTATATGCATAGCAGTTTTTAATAGACTCAGATACTCATTCTTTCCTATTTTGTTTTTATCTCCTCTTTTCAAAAACGTGTTTACCCTAGAAGAGTCTTTTTAAATAGCAAGGAAAAAATACTTAAGAAAGAACAAAATTCACCTTCTCATCAACACTTTACACACACACATTACAAAGCCATAAAATATATTTATCAACCATCCTCTCCTCAGTAATAATCTCTTCTCTCTGTGTTTTTGTGACACTTCTTAGCCTCCTTGACAGGTTCATCATCCATATCATACTTAATAATGGATGGATGGACCCCAATACTCTGTCCTGTGCTATTTTCCTCCACACTGTCTTGGTGACTATTCAGCTCCCATGGGTCCAATTATCATTCCTAATGTAAATGTCTCCCACATCTATCTATGCATATATCATGTCTTGATCTCTACCGATCTATCTGTCTATTTATCCATTTGTATCCCTAAGTTTGGTATTGCTAAATTCCTTTGAAGATCTTAAACTAGACATGTAAAAAACTGACCTCATTATCTTTCCCACCCACCTCAAACCTAACCCTCTTCCAAACTTCCCCATTACTGTCTAGGGCAGTGGTTCTCAACCTTCCTAATGCCGTGACCCTTTAATACAGTTCCTCATGTTGTGGTTACCCCCAACCATAAAATTATTTTCATTGCTACTTCATAACTGTAATTTTTCTACTGTTATGAATTGTAATGTAAATATCTGATATGCAGGCTGTATTTTAATTGTTACAAATTGAACATAACCCACAGGTTGAGAACCGCTGGTCTAGGGCAACATTATCCTTCTAGTTACTCAGGATTGGTACTTTGGTGTTATACTTACTCTTGCTTTCATTTGCCCCACATATCCAGTTAGTTGTCAAGTTTTGTCATTTCTATCTCTACAACACCTTTTGGTTGTATCCCATCCAGTACTCTAACAAAACCACTACTTTTGTTCAGGCCTTTATTACTTGGAGCTTGGAATATTGCAATAGCCTCCTACTCAGATCCATCCTTAAAACAACTTCCAACACAATTTTCCTAAAGTGCAAGTCTGATGATGTCAGCCCACTCAGTAAACTCCAGCAATGTCATATTATCTCTATAATCAAATATAAAATTCTCTGTGTGGCATTTAAAGATCTTCACAACTTTGTCTTTCTCATTTTTCCAGAATTCTTACACATTATTCCTCTCCCTGTCCCACCAAAGACACTCCATCTCCCATACTCATACCTTTGTATCAGCTATCTCTCATGCCTGGAATGCATTGCCTCCTAACCTCTGCTCTCCTTTGAATCCTCTCCACAAAATCTTTCCTGATGCCATCGCTCTTAGTACTCTCACTTCCCAAACTTGTATTCATATTGTATATATTCTGTTAGAAGCTTTTATATTAACATTTTACCCCTCCCCCTAGAATATCAGGTTATTGAAGGCAGGGACAGGTTCATTCATTTTTTTTTTTTGTATCTTCAGCACTTAGAAAAATACCCAAAATACAGTAGATGTTTAATCAACTGATCAATTTACTGAAAAATCTGAATTGATGAATAAATTCAATTTGAAAAATTGGCACACAAGGGAGTACACAACTCCCTCGATGGAGACTTTTCAATTGAACATAAGTATTCCATTTTAGCAAGGGTCTTTTTTTTAAGTTTCCTAGCTATCCTTTTTAGGTTCACTTGGTGGTTTATTTTGTTTGTTTTTATCTTCAACTCTGCCATTTTCATAATGTCAAAAAAAAATTCTCTTTTCTCTACTGGAGGCACATTGTCAGAATTTGAAGCCCAAATGGCCTTTCTCCCACCCCCACCCCCAGCACTGCTATCATCTTCTTCCAAAAGCATCACAAGCTCCTCACAGACCAGTCCTTTCCCTCCCTCCTTTGAGGGGCTAGAGTTGTCTAAGGTCCCATTGCTATTTCCTAGGATCATAAAATAGTAGCCATTAGAAGGACCACACATCCTGTTGGTGGGAGCCCTGAATAATTACTGCCTGGGAATCTGGCACCAGAAATGGTCTGATCAGTGCGGAATTGTATTTCTAACTTCTAAGTTTCAAAAAACCTCACATGTTCCCTCTCTTTTTTACTTTTTATCTTGATTCCTTTGTTTCTTCAAATTATTCCTTCCTTCCCAATACAACTATGAAGAATTGTCACTGGTACAGGTTCTACTTGGTTTTCTTAATTTATTTTTTCCTTTCAGAAATTCTTAAGACAACTGGAATTTTTGTTTCCTTGACTATTGCTTTAGTTACTCCAAGTGCACTCTTTATCAATTTTTTAATACCTGTTTCCTTTGGATGGTAATAGTCCAAGGTCTTCTGCATTTGCAAGTTCACAGGAGCTCAAATTTGCATATCACTGTCCCCATTTTAATCATTACATGGAGATTTTCCCCCATCCCTGCAGTGGTATGACAGACCATACACAGATCATAGAATATTGGAAATATTTGGCACCTAAAAATCACTTATTCTGACCCCTACATTTACAAATGAGGAGTCTAAGGCCTAAAAGAGTAAGATGCCTTTTGTGAGGACACATAGCCTCACTTTCCTGTCATTTTTGATGCATTGTTTCTTCTTCCCAATGAGTCCATGTCAATGTATGTATGACAATGTTGCATTCCAGCAATTTAAAGGAACATAATATTTTTATATGATCTTGGAGAGACGGTCATGGTCTGTACAACCAATAGATGAATTTGATCTAACTAGTTATTAACTGTCCTTACTACCTCAGAACATGGGTTCTGCAGTAAGAGGGTCTGGGTTAAAATCCTGCTTTTGGTGCTTATTTCTTGTGTATCTTTGGGCAAATCAATTAGCCTCTGAGGGCCTTTGTTCCCTCACATATAAAAAGAGAAAGGTGAATTAGATAACTTCTGAAGTCCCTTATAGCTCAAGAACAATGACTCTACAATCTTTTGGTACATTCCATGAATCATCTTAAGTGAAGCAAATGTGATAGGGCTTGACTAAGGGCAAGCTACATATGTACCATTCTACTGGGGAGCAAGCATTAACCTGACCAATTGAGAAATTCATTTTACATGAGGTGAACCAAGTCTTTGACCTTCTTTGTGATGTTGGGCCCTATAATACAATGTGCTTGCATGAAAACAGACATTTTAAGGAGGAAAAGAAGAAGCAGAAACCAGGCCAAATAATAGAGGACCCTCCATCCCAAGTCATAGAGTTAACCAGGAGCAGATTCACAACATAAGGAAGATTAAGGGATTCAATTTAATTGTAATCCCTCATCAATGAAATGTATATGAGATTGTTTCTCTATTCCTTTGCTCACTGTTTTAATCCCAATTAAATATTTTGCCTCTTTAATTCAAGTGCCTTGGCAAAGATACATGCTGATTTTCTTTCTTTTTTTTTTTTTTTTGGAGGGGGAAAGGCAAGGCAATTGTGCTTAAGTGACTTGCCCAGGGTCACACAGCTAGGTAAGTGTCAAGGGTCTGAGGTCGGATTTGAACCCAGGTTCAAATGATTCCAGGGCCATTGCTCCAGTCACTGTGCCATGTAGCTGCTCCATCCAATCACATCCAGATTTTCAAAGTCCTCTGCTGATCTTGAATGTGAACTCAAGCCAAATGAGGGCCAATTCTTATATGAAAAAACCCAGAAGTCTATGTAATTCTAGAGTTGAACCATACACTAACTTTACAAAGATTCAGCTATTTTGTGAGGTCACACAGGGCATCATCAACAGCCTCACTCTCCTGTCATTTTTGATGCATTGTTTCTTCTTCCCAATGAGTCATGTCAATGTATGTATGACAATGTTGCATTCCAGCAATTTTATGGAACATGGTATTTTTATATGACACACATTTTTGTGGACTAGATTCTATCTTTTGCTCTTTTCACCAGGCTTTGAAGCAGAACTTTTTCAAATTCTTGTCATTGATATTTGATGTTACTAACTTCTAGTATCTAATATAGCCTTTCTTGTTCTCTTGTGTCTTCAAACCTTATTCATCCTCTCCCGTGCCATTGAACATGTAGCCCAAGTTTAGCTGTGGCACATCTCAGCAGACTTGTAGAACTCTGCAGTGCAGCCATCGGCCTGAGGCCATTCCCTTTTTCATGGTTTGATCATAATTCTTGAGCCACATGGTTTGCTGTTAAATCCTTTGTTTCTTCCTGCTTCAAACTGGCACCCTGGCATTGGCCTATATTCTCGCTTCTCTGACTTTTCCTGGCTTTTCAAACAGTGGTTTGCAAATTTTAAAGTGATATATGAATGGGAATTATTATTATTCTAGAAAAGAGTACTCCATTCCTTGTGGCTTTCTATTATGCAGGATCTTAAATTGTCTTTTAAAAACAAACAAACAAACAAAAACTTCTTAGGGCTACAGTAACACTCTTGTTTCTTCTTTCTCCATAAATACTTCAGAGTTGTCTATGAAAAAAGCTTGCAATCTTGGCTCACTATTTTCTGCCCTTACTATACTTCTCTCCTTGGTTGTTCTTTGATTTACTTTATTCCAATTTCTACTTTGGGTATTTTCTTCTATATTTAATGGATTTACTATCTCATAAGCTGGGTACTCTCTCCAGTGGTACAGATTATTACCCCCTCCAAACCTCCTCATTTTGTGAGACTCTCATCTATGAATTCTTATAAATCTATCACAGGTAGTCGACCCAATTTCCACTTACAGTGGTTCTTCTTCAAGGAGTGTCTTTTCCGTCTATATATCCCCATCCCTTCTTCCCCCCCTCCTGAATCATTCTATCTTTCCAGGCTGGGGTCACAGGGGCCACTCAAAGACCCAGTCCCACTACTCAACAGAGCATAAGAGCATCTTCCTACCTGGGCCAGTTTGTCCTTCCTCAGGCAGCCTAGTGGGTGAGTCTTTAAACTCTATGGCTTACCATATTGGTAATGGACTTAGTGTAGACACCCAATTGCCTTAGCTCACTGCAGCTCAGGATTCCTGAGTTCAAGAAATCCATCTGCTTCAGCCTTCACTGTAGCAGGGATCATAGGCATGTGACACCACATCCTAGTTCTAGGCCTCTTAATATTTAATCAGCACAAGTGAAACTCACATGCCTTACTCTTATTACATGCCTATCTTCTTTTTTGATCATCCGTTACATTCATAACTTTTATGCTACTACCTGTGCACAATTTTTAATTTTTACTACCCCATTTCCTACTTATACACATTATATGTTGCTTCATTGCCCTTCAGATGACTTATAAATAGGTCTTTAGAAACTATTATATTCAACAACATGAAAATCATCAGAAAAATACTAGTTTTCAAACAGTGGGTTTTAATTTCAAGGAGAAACTTGGGGTAAATGAAAGTGTTGTACAATTTCTTCAATGAAATTTAACAACGATTCTCATCATTAAATCTAGACCAAACTCAATGTTCATTTTTTTTGTTCAGTCATTTTCAGTTGTATCTGACTTTTCATTACCCTATTTGGGCTTTTTTTGGCAAAGATATTGGAGTTATTTGCCATTTCCTTCTCCAACTCATTTTATAGATGAGGAAACTGAAGTAAACAGGGTTAAGTGAGTTGCCCAGGGTCACACACCTAGCACATGTCTGATTTGAATTGAGGAAGATGAGTCTTCCTGACTCCAGGTCCAGCATGCTATCCACCATGCCACCTAGATGCTCACAGAATCTGGACTCAGGTTCAAATCCTGGTTTTTCCTTTTACTTACTACCAGCAACTTTTCTAGCTCTCAGATTCCTCATCTGTAAAATGAGAAGTGGATCTGATGACCTCTAAGGTCCCTTCCAGGATCTAAATTCATGAGCCTCTGATCCTCATGTGAATAAAGACACAGGAACAAGAAAATGCAATGCACGTACAGAGACTAGGAGACCAATATGGATGTAATATAAATACACAAAAGGTGGTAGCAAAAAAAATAAAGCTGGAGATCAATGATGGCACCAGATGGTGGAGAGAGTGGGGGGAGAGAAGACTTAAACACCAGAGAGAAAAAGGAATCTGACCTTTACTTGGTAGGCAAAAGGGATCCACTAACAGGTTTTTAATAGAGGTCCGACATGTTTACATTTCTCCTTCTAAAAAGATTTTCTCATTCTCCATACATATCTTCTATCAATTTGCCCAGCTTTTGATAAACTAATTTTAACCATTATCATTGCATGATCCCATCCCATTCTCTTATCCTATTCTCCCTTACATATCAAACTTGTCCCTGGGCTGCTTTTATTTTCTGAATAAATTCCAGGTTGTTAAGCATGCATGTCTAAATAAATCATTATTTGATTTTTGTATTCTCATAAACCACTTCTAAATATTTGGCTTTATCATTTACTTTTTGGCTATTTCCACTCCTATCTCTCCTTCTTGAAACTCAGTCAAATGTCTTCTTTCCTTGCTCCACATAATATTACTTTGTCAATAATGATGTAGGTTCCGCTCCTAATACAGGTTTTCCCTTTCCCATTTCTTGTGAAGGAAGTGGTATGTCACAGTGCCCAGCTCAGCCTCCCCCTTCTCAATTCATAGCCATCTAAGATTCATTTATGGCCCCCAACAAACGCTAATACCTGGCCTATGAGCAGTTCAATAATACGCGCTTTCATTCACGAGAGTAGGCATAGCTTGGATTTACAGAGCAATGTGAAAGTTTGTCTGAGCCTAAGAAATACAAAACTGGGTGGTGTGAAGGGATCTACCTTAATCACTTCTAAAGTATCTAGAAATCTTTGTCTCAGTAACAAACAATTTTTTTGATATAACTGATCTAGTAACATAGATTAATATGTGATTTGCGTAAGAAATGACCCTTGAGTTTCCAGAGGCGTAGCAGAGGTGTTCTATAACAAAACAGATATTCACTGACCACGCCGCAGTTGAACATAGTATAATCCTATCTACTTCAGAAGGCTAATATGAGTAAGACTCAAATGATAGAAATGGTATGGAAAGTCATTTTCAAGCCTCAGGGCACTGCTAATGTGCTTAGAGGACACTTTCTAGATATACTTATGGACAGCGCATGATGGCTCTAAGAGTCAAAGCTCTACTTTTACTTAGAATCAGCAAAAAAACTAATAGAAAAAAGACAACTTTTAGGAGACCTTTTCCTCTTCCTGCTAAGTTTCTTAGTGGTATCACCATGAAGGGTTCTTGTTTTTGTTTTTAAAGCAATATTGACTATTCTTCCCCTGATACATTCTTCAGGGATTTTTCCTTGAGCCAGACATAGGTCCTGTACAAGGAAGAAAACTTGGCTCCAGACATCTCACCCTATATAAATTGAGAATAAGGCTTCCATTATCTATTTCAACACACCTATATGGCATTCAAACCTTCAAAATATCATTGCAATTGAACACAGTTTTAGCACATAAATGGTGCATAAACTCCATCCATCCTTATTTGTTGGGTATTAACGAGGTAACTATAGGGCTATAAAGGATTTTTGGCCCCTCAAAATTGTTATCTTGGTGTTGATGTCTTCCATTGCAATCTATTGATGTCTTTTTTTTTTTGAGAAGAAACTTCTGTTAAAACAGCTGTGAGCTACCCACCATAAGCCTTCATTGTGTCAAATTCCATGAATTGTGAACACAAAACATACAGCTATAGTATTCTATTCTTTAAAAGTGGTATTGTCCAAAACTACAAATGCGTTCTGATTTTTTAAAGGTGAGGGGGAGAAGAAGGAAAGAAGGAAAGTAGGAGGAGAAGGAAGAAGAGAAAAAGGAGGACAAAGAGGGAGAGGAAGAAGGAAGAAGAGGAAGGAAAGGGAGAAAAAGAGGAAGAGGAGGATGAAGAGGAAATTCTGGAGCCATAAAGTAAAGGAAAGATTGAACAAAAACACCATTATCTTGTGTAATTATGGCTCCACCAAACAGAAGAGTTTTATGCAGACAAATGTTTGCTAATCATCATATTTAGTTCAACTGAAGGCAGGTATGGGGGCACGAAATATTTGTATAGAAATTGGCAATTCACGGTGTTTTGGTTTTGCATTTTAGGACTGCGTTCAAATACGATTCTACGTGAATTTTACATTGCTTGCTATGTAGAGGTCACCTTACAAAATGGTAATACTTAGGCATTTCTGTGTTACCCTTTATCTGAATAGTGTGGTAAGGCAATGTAATAGCATTTAGACCTCAAAGCCTGGAGGAAGAAAAATTCTTTGATCATGCTGCCCCACTCTGGTCAAAAATAAGAATTGCACCTGAAAAAATAACGAGTTTTAATCACCATTGTAAAAACATTTATAAGTAATTCTGACTTTAACTATCTGCAAAGTTGTAAGGGCTCAATGCAATGCAATATAGAACCTATACCACATTTATGCATGGCATTAAAATTACATCCTACAATTACATCCCAACTTTGTTTACCACATTCAATAGAAATATGAAAAGAAGTCAAATAAAGTAGCAAAGAATTAAGGGCAAAAAAACTTTATCCATTTGCCCAGAACACCCAAATGATATAGCAGAAGGACCTGAGACATTTTAAACATATGTCATGTAGATTATGATAAAAAATTCTGACTGAATATGGGCTTTTTTAAATTTAGAAATTGAACTAATTCATTGTGAGTACTGCAGAAATATTTCCAGCATTAGTTTATCTTGCAAAAATAGGACATTGTGTTATACACGTGCACAATGTATTTTGTTACATATGACAATTAGAAAGAAAGAGACTGGTGACTGACTGACATTCACAAATGAAGCATATACTATTAATGACAAAAGCGGAATATTCAATTTTGATAGTATTCTAGCATATAGGTCATAGTTATATTTTAAATAATAATTAACTCTTATAAAACTCTCACTCATGAAAGATGACAGCAATTTTATTGGTAAGCATTTTGGGGAAAAAATTATTCCAATTCCTTTCCATTTACAGTGTTTCTTCACATCAAAGTATTCTCCTGGGCATAGCAGATAAGAGCTAGATGAATAGAATCCTATTTGTCTTTTTGTTACTATAGCTTTAACTATTAAATTGTAAATGGAAAGAAGAAAGAGAATGTCTATGCTTCTCATGATGTTTGCCAAAATTTAATCAACATATAAAAGTTCTTAGCATGTGAAAAACACTAAGCTAGGTACTCCAATAGAATGAATAGTTAGATAAAAGCAGTGGTGTCTTATGTATGCATCTTCCAATGAATAGGTAAAAGAGAATATCCACTAAGTTTTATCCCAGTGGAAGACTAGGTATTTTGAGACCTATACTTTCTAACCTCCATGCATATGCACAGTATGGACCAGTGGATAGAGCACAGGACCAGGAGTCAGGAAGATCTGTGTTCAAATCCACCCTCAGCTCAGACACTTGCTAGCTGTGTGATCGGGGGTAAGTCACTTGACTCCATTGACCTCAGTTTTCTCATCTGAAAAATGAGCTGGCGAAGGAAATAGCAAACCATTTCAAGCATCTTTGCCAAGAAAACCCCAACGAGGAGTCACGAAGAGTTAGACATAACTGAAAACAAACGACCAATACCAAATATATCCTCTTGAATTAGAATGTTCTCCCTCCCCTCGTTTCTTCCTATTTCAAGAAAAAAAAAATCCTCATCTAAACCTTAGTTAGGTAACACTTCCTCTGTGAAGTATATCTTCATATGAAAGTGTTCTTTGCTTACTTAAATTTACCAGAAACATTTTGATTTGGTATTATTTTCGTTTTGTTCACATTATACTCTACCTTTGTCTGGGAGAATATTCTACTAGACTGCAAGCTTCTTGAAAGTAGGGATTGTGACCATTTTTATCTTTGTATCATCTTAATCACACAAATGTTTTGCATACCATAGGCACTTATTAAATGAGAAATTTTTAATTGAATGGTAAAAGAAAACACAATAACTAGAGACAAGTGATTCTATGTTTCCTGGCCCATGGCTAACTTTAAATTTAAGCTAAATCCCGTTTTCTGAGCATTCATAAGCCATGTTTTTGGCACTCTAGAGAATGAATGAACAGTGTCTTTCAGAAAGCAATTCTCAGATGGTTGAGCTATTTTTCCCTGGAAACAATGTGCTACTCCATAATTTAGGTTTAAAAAAAACAAAACTAAGTATACAGGGAATGAAACTACCTGAATCTCTGTCCACAGCTTCCACCTTGGTAACATATTGCCCCAGACCTTGGTTTTCAGCAACTGTAGCTTCATAGAGGTGTTGCTTAAATTCTGGCGCCTCATCATTTATGTCGAGAACATAAATTGTCAAGGTCTGTGTTGTGGAGAGTGCTGGCAGGCCATCATCCAGTGACAGGAGGGTCAGTACATGAAAGGTTTGTGTTTCATAGTCCAAAGGACAAATTGTTGTTAACAAGCCTAGGCGGAGAAAGTTAAGTGATAAAAATGTCATTGATATCCCCAAAGGGGCAGGCAGTTTTCACAACTCATCTAACTGAGACATTTTGAGGAAAATTCATTCAGGCTCTGCAATTCCGAAGGAGCTGTGAGTGGTACTTACACTCATTCAAAATTTTGATAAATGTTCAGGACTGAAGCATAGAAATGAAGAATAAGAAGATCCAGGTCAACGTAAAATTAAAGATTCCATTGAATGCCGAGGTCCTTATTTTTTGTGTGTGATGGACACCTTTTTTATCAGTCTGAGTAAAGTCCTTCTCAGAATAACTTTTTTTTTAATTCAATAATTAGGAAAAAATACTAAGTATCATTTAGAGATTAGTAAAAATGAAGATATGTCATTTTTCCCATCCAAGTTCACCAACCCCCTAAAATTGATTCATGGACTCCTTCGGGGTTAGCTCCAGGTAAAGAACCCCAGCTCATCTCTGCCCCTACCTATAGACAGGGCTATAATTAAACCATCCAAGACATCTAACATTGTCTTCAAAGACCCCCAGGGCATTAGCAGTCTAAATCAGTATCTCAAATGTTACTCAGGATTACTATAGGTCAAATTTATATCCTGCCTAAATAAGCTGGTTATTGAGAAAGTGAGTATGGCTCTGGTCTTCTGAAATTCTCAGCACTGCATTATAGAATTATATTCCCTTTGTACTGCCTATCTGTTAACTGCCTCTTTTACTGACAGTAAAAAGCAAAGACTTTATGAGGAAGACAATAAACTTCATGAATAAAACATGGTTGAGCTTCCAGCCCACTGTTGTTTTCTAACTACCCATATGCTGAAAGTGTGATAAAGATTTGTACTGGACAACTGCACCCAGATTCCCAGGATCAAATGTTCCTTTAGTGGTGGTATTTTCCTCCATAAACAATTCAACCTCCTATGAAGTTTTATTCCAAATAATTAAGGAGGAGGTTTTCTGGTTTAGGGTTCTACAAACCCACCTTTGAATAATTATTCCTCTTGAGCACTTTTCCTACTTTATAGGCTGGAACCATTGAAAACCCGTTTGCTCAAAGTCTGCTTATGAGAAATATGAACCTTGAGAGAGAGATAAACCTTTCACACATGAATGTATTTGGCAATTATCATTTTATGTACCAGAAAAATGCCTAAGCAACTGAAAAAGCATTTCCACAATTGAAGATCCATGACACCTTTTGCTGGGACACTCATCTGTCTAAATCTATTATCTTTCTTTCTTTCACAGCCTTGAATAGACTGTCCTTAGCCATACCAGGAAACAAAGTGGGTATCGATGGAGGAACTGGGAGGTCCACATCCAGAGAAGATCAGTGGCCTATATTTGCCCTGTTTCTCTTATCAGTTGGGTATTTATGTCATATCTACATGCCCTCAGAAGAGAACCAGATGTGCAGGATTAGTACACCCATGGAGGCAGAATATAATAAGGGAGAGATCATGATTTACAAAATGCTACACATCTATTCCCACTTCAGTCAGCATACTCATTGACAGGAGACTCTGTTGCTGCTATGTTTGGCACAGTATTTCTAGGATTCAAGCAAAAGTCACTTCCCTTTCTAGGAAGTAAAATGTTTTCAGTTTTACTTGAAAACTAAGTTATTGTGAGGTTTGGTTTCAGTGTCACATAGAACTCTATACATAGAATTTCTTACCAAAAAACTCAAAGCATTTAACAAATGTACTGTCATCATGCTTCCAAGAAAAGAGGAAAAGGTGAGTTTGAGAGTGGAAAAGATCACCATTTCTGCCAATCTCAGAGTTAAGCTGCTGACACTATGGCAAGCACATTCTTTTTTGCCACAACAAAGCAACGTAAATCTACTCTGTAAGTATGTTATGTGGAGCTATTTCCTTACATGGGGACTTTAACATAAGAAGGTAACATCCTTGAGGACATTTTTGCCTTTCTTTATGTCACCAGTACTGAGTACAGTCAATGGTAAATGTTTGATAAATGCTTATGCATTGGTTGACTGATAAGTGGATGTGAACAGTAGCATCTTCATGCCCAAATCAGTCAGGCTGGGTCTTCTGAGAGTCAGCACAAGTTTGGAGAGGCTCACCAGCAGGCTGGTCACAGCTGATAAATTGTTTTAACCACTACAGTTCTCAAATATCATGTCCTAAGACAAAGAGCATTGCAGTGTGAGTTGGCAGAGGCAGTATGCCCACCTGTAGTGCCAGTACAATATTTACAGTACCAATCACGACTATAAATAGTCCCATATAAATAGTCCCAATAGTGCTCAACTGCAAAATATAATAAACTCTCCATATAGAAGTCAGAATCAAAGCATTTATTTAGACACCAAAAAACCAAATCCCAACACCAGGAAACCGAATCCATCAAAGCAACATAAAAGTTAGTGAACCACAATGTAGCAGAGAGCCATGCCATCCCTTAGCCTTCCCATAAACCAATACAAGATCAATATTTACTTACAAACCTCTCTATCTCCTTGCCTGAGCTCCTTTCTCTCCCACCATCTCTCTAGCTCTAACTCCCAGCTTCCTATGGCTCTGCTCAACCCTCCAGCAAACTCCTCCCACCACAGGCTCCATATGACTACATTCAGCCTATTAGGGGGCAGAGTTTACTTTCAAAGCAGGGAAGGTCTTCAAATTCTGCCCCCCTAGGCCTATTAAGGGGCAGGGAAGATCTTCTAATTCCTACTCCCATTACACCACAATTAAATTATGGATGATACTATGAGTGCCAAAATACCTTCACATGGCCTTGAAGTAAATTTTCCAGACTAATGTCTCAATTTTCTGTCAGTGATTCAAGTTCATAGCTTGACTACTTTTTTTTTTGCTTTTTGGAGGGGGGAAGACAGGGCAATTGGGGCTAAGTGACTTGCCCAAGGTCACACGGCTAGTAAGTGTTAAGTGTCTGAGGCCTTATTTGAGGTCTTCCTGATTTCAGGACTTGGTGCTCTATTCACTCTACCATCTAGTTGTCCTGATATAGCTTGACTATTTTAAAATCACTATCTCCACCTCTGCAGATATAAACAAGAGGCAGAGGAGGGGATCAACTATTGAAAATATTGTTAACCTGGAGTCCATGAACTTTTAAAAAAATGTATTTTGATAACTACAACAATGTAATTGCTTTCCTTTTATTTATATTTAAAAACATTATTCTGAGAAGGGGATGATGAGATTATCAGGAGGGTTCATGAGATCAAAAAGAACACCTGTGTGCATGTTTCTCTCTTTCTCAATCTCTCTTCTCCCCCCTCTCTTCCCCTCCCTCTCTTCTCTTCTCTTCTTTCTCCTCTTCTCTCTCTGTCTCTCTCTGTCTCTGTCTCTATGTCTCTGTCTCTGCTTCTATATATTAGGCAGCCTATAATCTGGTAACCAAAAGTAGTCACTAGTACTTTTCTACAAAAGCTATCATCTATGCATTTGTCAATTTGTGCCCAAGGAAAACTCATGCAGTAAGAAGAATGAAATACAAATGATAATCATATCTTTTCAAATTGTAGCTATCACATCTTGAGAACTATAATTCCAAAAGAACACATGAAAGAAGTTAAAAAGTATGAATTTATTTGGTTAAACATAGGTTAAGATTAAAGTTAACATATTCCACCCTACCTGATATCTCATCCAACATAAAGGTTTTGTTTTCATTTCCTGAGAGAATGTGATATGTGATTTTTCCATTCCTTCCTTCATCTGGGTCCTTAGCAACAATGTGATGCACCAGGGAGCCTACTTCTTCATCTTCTGAGATGTAGGTAATAGCAGAGGACACAAAACTAGGACTGTGGTCATTGATATCTAAAATGAGCACCTTGGCTGTCATGGTTCTCAATCTCCGGTCTGTTACATTCACAGCCTGGTCTGATGCTGTCACTGTCAAGATAAAAGACTGAATGATCTCCCTGTCCAATGGGGATGCAGTGACCAATGTGCCATAGGAGGGATGGATGAGAAAGGGATTTTCACCAGGACTGTTAGTTTCAATGAAATACTGTACTTTGCTGTTTAGAAAACTGCCATCTCCATCTTTGGCATTAAATGTGTACACCAAGGTACCTACAGAAACATTCTCCTCTATGCTGATTACTATGAAATCATCCTGGAAAGAAGGAGAATGGTCATTCTGGTCTTCCACATCAATACTAAGAAAGATGGTACTATTCAGTGGAGGATTTTGGCTGTTATCTTTTGTAGTCACTCTAAGAAGGTAGTGAGAAACCATTTCATAGTCAAGTTCCCTGGAAAGAAATAAGTCTCCCGTTGACCTGTCAATCTCAAAATGGATATCCTTGTCTTCTTCAACTATACTTAACTGTAGCTTTCCATTATGCTGCTGTAGATAATCAGGGGACTTTATCAGGCTCATTACTTTTGCAGGCTTAAAGTTTTCTGGTATGACCAAATGTTGAATATAACGAGAAACTGATGGCCTCTCTTTGGAGAGTGGAATCACCTGAAACAAAAATATAGAAAATCTGCTAGGTTATTTTGTTTTGTTTTCATTGTTCCATTTTAATACTAATTTGAAGGGTGATTCATCAGAGAAAGTCAGCTCTTTTTATATTACATCTGAGCAGACAGCAAAGAATGCACAATACATAGTAGGTAAAGCCACTGCAAAACTTATTTACACTGTTTGGTTTATTCCAACATTTGAAATGAGAGTTTGTGAAGTCATTCAAGGCTTAAACTATGCTGGAGTCCCGTGATTTCTTTGCTGGGAATGTGGAATGACTAGTGCCTCCTTTAAAGTTACCCAAAATTATCCCTAATCCCAGAGGCCAATATATATGACAACATCTGTGTACATTTTAAGTATCATGTGTTTTTGTTTGTCTGAAACAAGAGACTTGAGGAATAATGATAGACGAGTTTTTCCTAACCCACACATCCCTAATCAATAATGAATTGGATTTGGAACCTGAGCTCTCAGGGACTTATTCTCCTTTTGCATTTGCATTAATGGTAATTACATGCATACTCAAAAAGAATCTATTTATTCATACTCTCCCCTCTCTCTCTTTTTTGCTGCTTTTTGTTGATTTTATTTATTTTACTTTCCCTGTTAGAAGACTACCCACAGCTCATTTGTTCACCATGATTAAAGTAAAATCCTAAATTGCAAGTCCTAGAGTGACTTCTGTAAAACTTCAAGAAAAATAGTAATGAGTAATGGAATTTAATATTTGGGCATTGTTTGTGTGCAACTCATCCTTCGTACGTCTTTGGGAGTGGAAAGTACATTTTTAGAGGTAATTCAGGAGACATTTTTTGCACAAAAATAGTTGGGAAGATTTCTTAAACCATATAATGTACAACAAAGCTTTTTACAAAGATTTTCCAACACAGTTAACTCTAACAATTTATCTCCTTCCTAATTCAATTGCTACCAATATGAAACTGCATAGGTCAAGTGCAATGAATGAAATTCTCCATTCAAAGAAAACAAATAATTTCTGCATGCTCATTCCACTCACTGGAACAAGGAGCAATGAGGTCAAAGATCTACAAAGCTCCACAATAGCTGGTATGAGAGAAACAACCCACCTGAATGTGAATGACTGCATGTCCTTGAAGAGAAGGCATTCCTTGGTCACTTGCCACGACAATCATCCTGTAATGTGGTCTATGGTTATATGATAGTGGGGTCGTTGTTCTTATTTCTCCACTGTTGGCATCAATCTTAAAGTGCTCTGAACTTTCTTCTAAATGAAAACAGAATCAAGACTCTAATGTTAATTTACAAGTACAAAAGAAGAGATCCATTTGCCCAAATGTGCCTCTCTTTTCTAAAAATTAGCAAGCCTTAAATGCCATACTGATATAAATAGAAAGAGAATGTTTCTAATAGAGGTAAAAACACACACACACACACACACACAACTAAACTGCATTTTTTCAAAATCCTGCTTGAAATTTGGGACTTCCAACAAGCCAAACAGCTCTGAGAAAGACTAGCATTATAGATGACTGTTAGAAGCATAACTACCATTACTAGTAGTTTTCTTAGTTTCTTCTTTTCTACTGCATTTGTCAATGAAACAAGATAATCATACATACGGCTGTTTGTGTTATATGCAATATATATTTATATGTATACACACATATCTCCATCCAGCTAGCTAGCTATCTTTCTATCTATTCATCCATCTTTTCCCTAGAACTTTTCCCTAGAGAATTTCAGCACAGAGTATGAATGAAGAGGAATTTCCAATAAATGGTGAGGTCCTCCAAATACTGCTCTTATCTGGTTGCGTCAAGCCCTAGAATACTGTAGAGAATCAATAAGATCTACAGTGATTTAATAATTCAGCCTATTTGCAGAGGAACAAGTAAATAGAAAAGAGTAGCTGTTGTAAAGATTGATATGCATTTGGATGGTCACCCATAGAGTGGGTCCCTAACTCATTTACTCCTCTGGACATTGCTGATAATGAACTAGGTCCAAAATTAAATAGGAGGGGGAACGTGGCCTAAAGTGCCCTTGGGAAATAAGATAGGGCTTTTATTGACCACAAGTTTGTCTCTGAAACAAAGAATTATCTTTTTCTATGTCAACACTGGGATACTGGGAGGAAGAAGAGAAGTATAAACAGGATCAAAGTGAGGAGTTTGTAAAACTGTGATAGTGGCATCCAGGAACCCAAAAGTCCTAACATTACTGAAATGCCAAAGATTAAGGAGAAATTATGTCTGAGAGCAGAGAGAAAAACTTCGAGAGATGGTCATGATGTCTTCATTAGGTAATCTGGCACACTACTATTTGGGGGGAGCATTTTTTTTTAAATAAAGGGATGACTTAGAAATTTAATATACATGATGTTCAGCCATGTATATTTAACTTTAAGTCTTTTGATTTGTAGGGAGTTTTTCTCTGTGTTTTGGCCACATAAGTTACGTGTATCCACATACACATAGATGTGGCTTTTATATGCAGATATGTCTAGAAGTTCTTCCCCCTACTTTTATCAAAGGGAAATTTTGATTCCTGTCAGGAGGAGAGGCAGGAGGTTGGGACCAGTGCCTGGCCATTCTGTCCTCCTCTGAGGAAAGTTACCAAGACAGAATTATATCTGCTCCCTTAAATATTGTTAGTCTGGGGAAAATAAGTTTTAGTTGCAAGTTGAGTTACTGTTTACTATACTTTTTCTTTTTTTTGCTTTTTGGAGGGGCAATTGGGACTTACTTGACCAAGGCCACACAGTTAGTAAGTTATAGTTCATAACTACCACATTCTAGTTCCAAGGAAAGAAAGAGAGCTAGTGAAATCTTCTTCCATGTGTAGAAACTGTTTCATTTCTGCTGAGCATCAGAGACAAAGTTTCACTCATTTGAGAGTAAGTAGTGAGACATACATAGGATTATAAGATCATAGACATTTTTTCTGTCTTGTAATTCCTTCTCAATTAAATATTGTACTATTTTAATAGATGATTTCTGGTCTATGAATAATATGAAAACTGAATTTAGATAACCTTTAAAAGTTCCCAAGAAACTGGGTGGGGGTTCAAGCCATATGAAATAAATTATAATGATCCAAAATTCCCACGTTGAACCCCAATCAGAGTGCATCTACAGTTAAGTGGAAAATGGGTTGCAGAAGCATTTTAAAATTAGATAATGTAGAAGAAATTCCATTACACTAACTATAATCCTACTGGTTCTTTCCATAAAAACAAACATTTTTTCTGCTTCTGAAAAGCACAGCTGTACTAAAAACCATATATTTCCTAACATGCATCAATCATTAGGAGACTAAGAATATAAGTAGGTTTAATGCACTAATTGTTCTAGAGATTTGTAACTTAAATGATCTCTTATTATTCCCTCCTGGAAGTCAAGCACAAAACCAAAATATCCCATAACAGTACAGTAATAACTGCAGTCAGTTCCGTGAAAGGATTACAAAAGTTTCATTCCTTCCCTTTCAGGGTGAGAAGCAATTCTATTTTATGAGAGTTTACTTTTCATTCTTTCCTTGCCAATGGCAGGTAAATAATCACAAGTATAAACTGAATGGTCCATGAATGTGAGCTGCAGCTAAGAAAAAAAATAACCAGTGAGAAAATTTAGACTGAAGGTGGTATTGGAAACATCAGTTATGTTTTCTTGCACGATCTCCCTTCAATCACACTATAAGCTGTCCAAGTCAGTGTCATAATGGTTTTAAAAGTATTAGGCATGAAAAATATTAACCTCATAAATCCTCTGAAATAAAAAGGTAGAGAATAAAAAGCAAATGCCACGGCCTCTACACGCTTTGTTTCATACTCACCTGTCCCCAATTAAGTCTCACTATTTTTTATAACAAATCAAGGTTTATTGCTAACATAACTAGTCCTAAAAACCCAAGAAATATAAGCAACTTTGTCGAGAAATTGCTTTAAAAAGTGAGTACTCATTTGCATATGGAAATACAGTACATTTTTTGAGAAATACAAAAAGAAAATTTCTCTATCCTATTTAACACCTGAATCACAATGGCAACTGAGAACTAAACTTGCATTAAAAAAAGACAAATCAAAAAGCATTTATTAAATATTCACTATGTGCCAGGCACTGTCCTAACCTAAGTGCTAAGAATACAAAGAAAGGTAAAAACATGGTTCCTGTCTTCAAAGAGCTTGCATTCTAATAGGGAAGGCAAGGAGTAATAACTATGTTCATTTTATGTGCATACAAGATATATACAATGTAAATGGAAGGTAAACTTGGAGACATGGTCATGATGTCCTCATTAGGTAATCTGGTACACTACTATTTGGGGGGAGCATTTTTCTTAAATAAAGGGATGACTTAGAAATTTAATATATATGATGTTCAGTCATGTATATTGAACTTTAAGTCTTTTGATTTGTAGGGGGTTTTTCTCTGTTTTGACCACATAAGTTATGTGTATCCACATATACATAGATATGGCTTACAGGGAAGTGTGAGCAAATATGTCTAGAAGTTCTTTCCCATACTTTTATCAAAGGGAAATTTTGATTCCTGTCAGGAGTAGAGGCAAAAGGTTGGGACCAGTGCCTGGCCATTCTGCCCTCCTCTGAGGAAAGTTACCAGGACAGAATTATATCTGCTCCCTTAAATACTGTTAGTCTGGGGAAAATAAGTTTTAGTTGCAAGTTGAGTTCCTGTTTACTATACTTTTGTGGGTTGTGTTTTTTTTTTTTGCTTTTTCGAGGGGCAATTGGGGTTAAGTGACTTGACCAAGGTCACACAGCTGGTAAGTGTTAAGTGTCTGAGGTCACATTTGAATTCAGGTCCTCCTGACTCCAGGGCCAATGCCCTATTCAATGTACCACCTAGCTCCTCCTCTATTTACTATACCTTAATGAGGAAGATTGGCTCAAGCAAGGTTTGACCCCCCTTCCCATCAAGAGATATTTCCACAATGAACATGCTTAGCAAATAGCAAATAAATTCATTTTTAGAAGTCAGTAGCAAAAAGAAATCAAATAAAATCTACAAATGAGAACTACACCGAATGATAGAGTGAATGGCCTATCCCACTGGGAGCAAGAAGTCTCAATTCAACAAAAAGAAAGGTTAAGATCTCATTCAAGGAGAAATTTCCCAAAGGCTCTAGTGTACTAAGCTGGAAATAAGGACATGATCAAGGTGCTGGCTCCTCTATGAGTTCTTTTCTTCCCAGGGTCCTTTTTTCCCTTTAGGGACCTAAAGAGTCTGGAACCAAGTCTCTTCTTTCTTAAATCTCTAGAAGCCAGAAGACCAAGATCTCTCTTCTCCCAACTCTGACCCTTATACAGATAAAGAGAATTGAGTGAAAGTCTTACGCAAATGAGCTTTACCTATCACATATGTATGAACATATACACACATGTATATACATACATGTATGTATAACATATATACATATATATGTGTATATGTAAGTATATATATGTGATTTTCAGATATGATGTTCAATATACTTACTGTTAAATATGATTTTGCTTATACCACAATGGTATGTATTAAGAAAAATGTAATCCTTGCCTCATGATATTAAAATGACTTATTAAAACTGGAAGGTTTTTGTTTTGAAGGCATACTATCATTTTTTTTTTTTTTTGCTGTTAAGCTTTCAAACTCCTTTCTTTTTCCATTATGGTTTCAAAATTAAGGTCATTTCAGATGAGTACAGACATGATTAACCACAGTAAAGTCATGCTGTATACAGAAATTAGGTTCTAAATTAAGGTGAAAATCATATGCAATCAAATTATCATTGAAAATTCCTCTAATTGTCCACCAAGTACTATCTTTGCCCACAGTCACTATCTTTAAAAACAGTTGTATTTGGAATGGGGCAAGGATTTCTTGAGAGAAGGCAGTGGATATCTGAGGGTTTATCAAGCTGAGAGGATTGCAATGGATACAATTTAATGTAAATTTTATTTTTCACAAAACTTAACTAGTCTCTTGGTCAGAAGAAGACTAAGAACTAGAACTAATCAAGTAAAAAAGGGGGGCAGTACAAAATTAGTCATAAAGAAAACAAATGGGACCAGAGCAGGAGTGAGAGAAGGGAGAGAGGTGCTCCAGAAAGGACCTCACTCATAATGTTGATTATATTAAAATACGATCACACTATTACATAACTGTTCCTTCTTCCAGTTTCACCATAAAGCAGGATGAGACAAAAGACAGTCAAAAAGAATACAGCAAGGGTGTTCTAACTGACTAGGAATGCTAAAAAGATTATTAAGGCTATCCCTCTCAGTTTAAGTAGAATGAACAGATGCTGAGTATGTTGGTAAGGATATTCTAGAAAAGAATTTTTTTTAACCTGTGATCTCTCAACTTTTTTAATGCTTGATAACTGTATTTCAGTAAAATTGCTTTCCTTTATAGTGTTGTATGTTTTATTTTAAACCTTTAAAAACATTATTCTAAGAAGGGATCCATAGGTATCAATAGTCTGCCAAATGGGTCCATCACACAAAAAAGGCTAAGGACCCCAATTCTAAAGTCATACTCATCATAGTTAAACTGGTCACCTTCTGAGGCATTTGGGAACCACAATGGGACTAAGGGAATAGCAACCAAGATAGGATAACTGGAGAGATTGCTCAGACAATTTCAAATATTTTCCTTTCCTCCCCTCCCCTCCCCTTCGCTTTCCTCCACTCTCCTCTCCTCTTCTCTCTTCTCTTCTGTTTTCTTCCTTTTCTCTCTCCCTCTTCCCTTCCTTTCCCTTCTCTTCCCTTCTCTTCTCTACTCCTCCCTTCTCTTTTCTTTCTCCTCTCTCTCTTCCCTTTCTTTCCTTTTTCTTTTCCTCCCCTCCCTTGCCTTCCCTTTCCTTCTCTTTTCCTCCCTTCTCTTCTCTTTTCTTCCTCTTCTCTCTCCCTCTTCCCTTTCTTTCCCTCCCCCCATCTTCAGTATAACATGCGAACTGCAAAGTCTGTCAGCCTTTAAGTTTTCCTAAAGACTTTCTATAATCTCTTCATAGGAATCATAAAATTTTACCTGAAGATAATGAATATAAAACTTCTCCATTATTTCCTGAATCAAGATCCTTTGCAAATACAGTGGTAACTAACATATCTGCAGTCTGACCTTCCAGGACCTGCCATAAAAGGAAATGGATTACAAGTGTTTGTTTTATAATTAAAAACAAAATGTATTAAAGAACCTTTAAATATCATCTGTTTAACTCTTCTCATTTACTTTTAAAATTGACATGAAATTCAGTTTTACTCTCTGTAAAGCTATCTGGGTAGAGGCCATGGAAATATGCCAAACTGCACATTTTAAAGAGCTCCATTTAAAGACAAACCAACTACCCTACAGGGTATTTGACAGATTCTAGTAACTCTTTAAAAGAAGGAAATCAAGGAAATTGAAAACACTGAGATTCTGAATTTCCTTTGGGGATTCTAGCACCTTCTCATTACAGATCCTTTTACCACTAAGCCCTTCTTGTCAAGGTACTGAAGAAAAAAAAAAGTGGTATATATGTTTGCCAATAAAGGTTATACACAAAGGGGCTGTCATGGGCAATCACACTGGAGGAAACTACAAAACCTTACTACAAGGACAAAGTATGTGTCTCTTCAAACATGGGCAGCTTGCCTTGAATCTCCTAGCCATGTAAACAGATTTCATGTTTCCACATTTCTATAGTCCACATACGAATATAAACAATATTTCAATGACCATAGGGCACCAAGACAATGAATTTTGGGGATTTTATGTGGTCCTTAACCTGGACAGCTGGATCAGAGATATAACTTCCTTAACAAATTTCAGTGTTTAGTGTGAGATCAGGATTCATTCAGGTGAAGTAAATAAACACAAAGATGTGGATACAGACCCATTGTGCCAAAATAACACATTTTGGGAGGCTATTCAGTAAGTTTCTATAAGAAGAGAATGACTGAGTCATTTTTAGAGCATCGTGTTAACCACTTGTTAGCCTGAGATGATTCATGCAAGTTGGTTTAGTTAGCTTTGTATATGGAGGTGGGGAGGGGAGCTGGGGGGTAGAGTGGGATAAGGGGGGAAAGGACTGTATTAGTGGGCACAGAAAGATCAGTGCAAAGCTTCCAAATCTCCCAAGGGAACAATTCAAATTTATGAATGGTTGGCAAAATGATTGTTCTTTCTTTCAACATTTCAATTTATTATTTACTTATTTTTAGCATTCCTTTTAAAATTTTGAATTCCAAATTTTCTCTCTCCCACTCTGTCCTCCACCCACTGAGAAAGCAAGTAATAAATCAGTAATACATAACAATGCAAAATTTATTTCCATATTACCACATTTCCAAAAAAAGCAAGAAAAATAAAGAGAAAAAATTCTACTTCAGTTTGTACTGAGAGTTCATTAGTTCTCTTGACAGATGGACAGCATTTTTTTATCATAAGTTAAGGTGATCTGTCTAATAGAATATCAGTACTCTGTGATAAGAACGACTGCCATTAATAGCCTCTAAAGGGTTAAAAATAAAATTAGGATTTATTTTGTTAAAAAATTACAAAGTTCTGACCCAAGGGTTACTTGTTTACTTGTTGATGAACTAAACTCTCTTCACTAAGATAGTATTTGAAAAATTCAAATGTTTTACCACAAGATGGTGCTCAAAACAAATGATGCATAGTCTTATATGAATGGGAATTAAGATATCACAGTAAAGCTCTAAAGCTCCAAGAGACCTTCAGTATCTTCTAAATGCAATTCCAACATTTTATAGCTGAGAAAACAAGTTTGAGAGGGACAAAACAAGTCTGAGAGCTTGCCCAAGGTCACACCCTTAATAAGGAGAGCTCTCTCTACCATACCACAGATTTATTTAAAATTACTTGGCTCCACAAACCTTAATTTTGAGTTCTTTTCCAGAAAGAAATTGGGGAAAATAAGGTATATTATCATTGAGGTCTGTAACTGAGATGTAAGTTATCATGGTGGCATTTTGCGGTGGGGAACCATGGTCAGTTACTAGAACCATCAGTTGGTGATGTACTTGCTGCTCCCGGTCTAATGCCATCCAATTTATAATTTCACCTAAAGGATATAGGATAAAATAAAACAGATCAAGACAACAAATATCAGATTTTTATATTAAATATCAATATTCAAAAGATCCTATAGAAACAACTACTATTTCTAAAATACTATATGTAAGTAATAATATGAATACCTAGTATTTATATAGTATACATATATAAATATATAAATATTTATATATTTATATAGTATAAATATATAGTATTTATATTTATTTATAATAAATATATTATTTTATATATATATTATGTACCAGGCAATGTGCTAAGAACTTTAAAAATATCTCATTTTTATTCTCACAACAACTCTGGGAGGTAGGTGCTATTATCACCCCCATTTTACAGATGAAAAAACTGAAGCAAAAAGGTTAAGTGACTTGCCTAGAGCCACATTGCCAGTAAGTGTCTGAGTTTGGATTCCAATTCAGATCCTCCTGACTCCAGGACCAGCACTCTACCCACTGAACCACCTAATTGCCTACAAATGTATAGAACTAACACACTAATAAATGTTTCTTGGCTATTGACTATATGATGGCTTTTCTTGTCATTAAAGACATTCTGCCCCAAATTAATAATTGGATAATACATAATGTTGACTTAGCTGAAAGGCTCATCACCAAAAAGGTGGTCATTAGATGATTCATTCTTTGACCATGGCACCCCAATAGTTGATCTCCCTAATGGATGTTTTAAAATTAACTACTTTTCAGAAATTCTTGAATAATGTGATGATTGTAAGTGCCATTCTTTTCTTTCCCCATATATTTCAGTGTTCTTAAGTATCATTTAGGGGAGGGGGTGAAACTTATTTGTACCCCCTAAGTACTGTTTTATCTTCAGTCCACATATTAATTTTATTCATCACATCACAAAATATGTTTAATCCCTAAGTAGCCATCTTAGTGACACACAAAAAAATGCTTCATATGCAGCATTTTCTGAATTTTTGCAATTTCTCAGAGCAATGTCATTCTGTAGGATTAACCTCATGTTTCAGAGGCCAAGTTTCAGGAATAAAAAGGTCAAGAACCTTGATCCAGAGTCAATAAGAGTCAATAATCGGCAGAATCTGAGGAAAATGTTCTGCCTCCTAGGTCTCTGTCTCCTAGCTTCATCTAGTTGTAAAATTAGAGAAAATGCTCATATATGAGAACATGGTTTTGAAGATAATATTTACTCTATTGCTTCATATATTGTGCTCTCTAGTATTATTAAAGTACTATTACATTAACAAGAAATAATAGAGGCAATGTGGTGTAGCAGATAGAAAACTTGCATCAGAGTCAGAAAGATCTGAGTTCAAATTATACTTTTGATGTGAATTGACTATATGACCCTGGGCAAGTCAGTTAACCTCTGCCAGGCAGCTTTCAAAATCTAGAAACTTCAGAGCAGGGAAAAGTCAGGGTGCAACGATAAAAGGACTGTCCTTGCAGGGTTCCCTACACTAATAACTAACAGTAATATATAATTAGCAATAACATATAATTAGTAGACAGTAATATATAATTTGTAGACGATAATATATAATATTGCAGGGACCAAAGATCAAGAGCTATAATCTCATTTGTCTAAGGATTTCCTGGTTTGGAAATTTCCTCAATCAGTCCTTCTTCTCCCTCACTGTAAACAGATATCTCATGTATAACTTACCATCTTAAAGGGTTGTCTGAGGCACTGAGGGGGTTAGTTACCTGCCCACAGTCACATAGGAAATATTTCTCAGAGTCAAGATTTGAACCCATATCTTTACTCTAATAACTATATTGTGATATACTGCCTATCAATACTGAACAATAATAATAATAGTAACTATTATGTAAGCAGTGAATAAATACCAACTTATAACTGCCCTCTACAGTTTTCAAAGAGTTTTTACATATTCATTATTTTGAAACGATCTTTCCAACAATTCCACCCTCCTCACTCTCATTCACACAAGTCCCTGTGTGCCTACTGACTATACCCTAGAACTCAGTTTTAGCTGATACTGGATCTTCAGCCACATCAAATCTGACCTCATACGCTTACTAGCTATGTGACCCTGGGCAAGTCACTCTGTTTACTTCAGTTTCTTCTTCCATAAAGTGGGGATAGTAATAATATCTACGTCCTAGGGCTGTTATGAGAATTAAATAACATGAAATATATAAAGTACCCCGCACAGTACCTGGGGCACGTTGTTGTTGGTATTGAATTGTTTCAATCCTGTCTAACGCTTCCTGACCCCATTTGGGGTTTTCTTGGCAAGGATACTGGAGTGGTTCACCATTGCTTTCTCCAACTCATTTTACAAATGACGAAATTGAAGCAAACAGGGTTAAGTGACTTGCCCAAGGTCACACAGTTAGGAAGTGTCTGAAATCAGATCTGAACTCATGAGGATGAGATTCAGCTCTCTCTCTATCCACTGCTCCACCTGGGACATAGCGAGTGTCACATACATGTTTTTGTTGTCGTCACTGTCATTGGTCTCCTACCATTCACCAAACTCATCATCTGAATTCATTCCCTGTTTCTTTTCTCCCATTCACAGACTTCATGCTTCAACTCCATACCCGGGCCACAAACCTAGAAACTCCCAAGCTCCTGAGCCCTGCTCCTAAAACCAGCAAAAGTGTTTCTTGTTTCCAGTTTTATTCCTGTTCTCCAGCTCATCTGTCATACTGGTCTCTGTACCCATTCACTCACACTAGTTCTTGGTCTACACTGCTTTCTTCATTGCAGATGAGGACTAGTTTCTACCACTATGCCCTTGGAGAACTTTAGCACCAGGGCTTTGTTCTACTTGATCTACAAAAGAATGAGGCCTGGAATGGCAGCCACAAGCTGCCCTGTGCCCTTGCTCAATCTCCTTTTAAAAGCGATTCCCTTTTGCTGCCTTTGTCAAACTAAACTAAATGAAATTTTACTGGTATATTCTCAATGTTGGGCATTAGGGACCTTTTTCATAGATGTGGGAGAGAAAGTAGTTAACAGAGGTGTATTTTAATCTCTTAAAAATACTGAGAGAAACAAAAGGTCTAGAAATCTGCTCTCTGACAGTTCTATGATGTAAGTCAGCTTAATTTCTTGGCATGAAGATTCATAGTACTGGGTGCTGCAAGGGGCTTTAGAAATGCAACTCTCATACAGAGTTCATAAACTATGGACACAATAATTCATTATTTGCAAGATGAAACATGTATGTGGTTTCATGGGTTGCCATACATGTTTCATCTGGCAAATCGTGAACAAATAATTTTAAATAATAAGATCATTGAATCCTGGAAGGCATGGAAAGGGACCTCAGAGGATCAGGTGTGCCTTCCCATCCCCACCCCCAAGGACTGTCACCTTACAAATGTCTGTGTGTGCGTGTGTGTGTGCATGTGTGTGTGTGCGTGTGCATGTGTGTGTGTGTGTGTGTGTGTGTGTGTGTGTGTGTTTTCCTAAAAGGGCATAAATAGAGACATCCATCCCTAGGATTATTTTGCCATCTGGTCAATGGATTTATTTCCTAAAGCTTGACACTGATGAGGATCATGTGTGGTGGATAAGGATTTTTTGACATTTTGCAAAAGATTTACTGAAAGAATACTAAATACTGGGGAGGAGGGAAGGGAAGCAAAGATTAGAAACTTAACAAACCTTGAGTAAATCACTTAACTACCCTTGGCTTCTGTTTCTGTATGGATAGAGTGGGGTGAACAAGATAACCTCCGTAAGGTCCCTTCCAGCTCTACCTATAATCCTAGAACTTGTATGTGGGGCCTCACCAGATTGGTTTCTATCTTGCCTCTAATTCAGGTGAAAAATGTTATCACCACTTGAATCAAATGCTATACACATAAACTAGAAAGCCTGTGTGAATAACAGTGTTGTAATCTTTGACTGTGAAGTGCAATTGAGTGCTTCCAGTTTAGACAGCATAATTGCTAAAGTGCCAGTCAATTCTGACTTCCTAAATTCACACAATAGTGGAACAATGTATGTTGCTTTCTGAACCCCTGTTATAATCATATGTGATGCTCTTTCTAATTGATCAAACAATCGAAAGGCATTATTCAACACCTATATACTGGGCACCACACAAGGAAATAGTACTACCAATGCAAAAAACTGAAACAATTTTTATCCATGAGGAACTTACTGAAACATGACGTTTGTTAATGCTAAGAGAAAAGAAGCAAGACATCAGAATCCTACCTGTGTTGGGATTTATCTTGAAGAATTTTCCATCAGACAAAAGGAAATATGACAACTCTCCATTTTTTCCAGAGTCTCTGTCAGTTGCTATAACTTTTCCTATTACCCCTTGGGGTGTAGGGTTCTCTTCAACTTGCAAAAAAAGGACATCATGCACAAAGGTTGGACAATTGTCATTTTCATCTAGAACATGAACTGTTATGGACGTACTCACATTTTGCCTCAACCTGTCCTCCAGGCTCCAGGCAAATACTTTGAAATGGTATATTTGAGATGTTTCATAGTTCAGCTGCCTCTGCAAAGAAATCCAACCTTTAGAAGCATCAATGCCAAATGCAACAGAGTCTGTGCTGGGTTCCAGTGAGTACACAATATGAGATGTCTTGTGATGTGGCTCTAGTGAGAAGGCCTGGACCTGAAGTATCTGGGTTGTTGGTAAAAGAAATTCACTTATTTCTATCTGATAGACTAAGTGTTCAAAAGCCAAAGGAGGCTTCAAGTCTGGTTTTTCAACAATCACTATCAACAACAACAGAGATGTTAAGGGGGGAACTCCTAGGTCCTTAGCCCTGATGTACAGAGTCCAACTCTGCTGCATTTTTTGTCCAAGGGTCCCACTGAGGTATATGACACCAGTATCCGAATCAATGGTGAAGACACTTGACCTCTGGTTTTCGATGGTATATTGAACAAATCCATTCTGGCCACTGTCTTTGTCTTCTGCATGAGCAATATATAAGGCTGTACCAGGCAGTGTATTCTGTAATAATCTCACCTCATCAGAAGCTGTTCGAAAAAGGGGAGGATTGTCATTGACATCTATCACAGTGATGTTGACTTGGGTGCTACCATAGACAGGGGAGCTGCCCAATTGTGACTGAATAGTCAGGATGATTCTGGGCTGTGTTTCATGATCCAGCTGCTTCCGGGTACGAATGATACCAAACCTAGGATCAATAGTGAAACTCCCATAGGGATCCCCAGAAGAAATCCTGTAAGATACTGTCTCCAGGGAATCTGAGAGAAAGAAGAGGGGGGAGAGCAAAGCAATCATTGAAAGTAATAAAATTAAAGCAATACTTCTGATAAGCAGAAAGATTCAACTGCTATTCTAAACGACATCTGTGAAGAATATAACACAATCTGTTACTCCTTCCTAAACTCTTAATATTTTCTTGCTCATGGCCTTGGAGTCTCGCCACAACATGTCCTGTTTACCATATAAAACTGAACACAGTTGGGTCATTCTGGGAATGTTTGGTTTTTCCCTCAAACATATGATGAACAGTCAAAGACCAAACCAGTGTGCTCTTTTTAATCTTTCATTTTTCTTTTGTTAGATAAAAGGGATGAATATTCAGAAGATCATTGGTTCTTTCTACTCACGAAAACCTCAAACAATTTCATTTATATACTTCTCTTGTACTTACAGATGGATAAAAAAATGTTCATTTCTACAAGTAAAAAAACAAGAAGGAACGAAATAAGTTAAAAAAAAGTAGAAGTTTAATTTCTCATTTTCTATTCCCCTTTTGAGAAAGTGTATTCAGTAAGGTGAAGAAATATGGGAAGGAAGGAAGAATTGTCTCATAGCTTTATGATGTGGGGCCAAACAGAAAACCTCTAACTATAAAACCTGTAAATGCAACAGGAAAAGTGACCACTTACTTAAAGGCTCTCTTGCTTTCACAGTTCCAACAAGGCTGTCTTCAGGCATGTCTTCATGAATGGAGAAGACATATTTGGACCTTTCAAAAATGGCAGGTGCCAGAGCAGTCTGGAGGATGTGGATGGTGACGTCTGCATTAGTTACAGATGTGAGCCCACCACCGTCTCGGGCAGAGACAGTCAAAAACACACTAGTAGACTCCAACTGACTAAGAGTTGATATTAAATAAATAATCCCTGAGGGAAGGGAAAATGAGAATCAATTAATTAATAAAAACCTTGACTAATGATTATAATCTGTATCCAAAGAGTACCATAGAGGAATCTGATATTCTTTGCGATTGAATTGCCAGATGCCAGGTGAGAAAGGAGGAGCAGGAGAGAGGTGTCTAGAAATTAGGCATCTGTGGAGGTGCCATAACTCTCTCAAGGAAAGCATAACATTCTGTTGCAGCCTAACCTTTACCACCTACTGACTATATAGGGAGATGGTCAATAGAAAACACTACTCAGGAGTGCTCTAAGGAAGATGGGAGGGTCTCCCACTGCATCCACGGACATCATCAGTCATCCTGATCTATATCTTGCCATTAGACTCCAATGACTCTGGAGGAGTGAGGCTGATGACTTTGCACAACCCTGCCTCACCTAAATCTAATTCACCTGCAAGTCAAGGCATCATCTTCCTGATGTCATTGGTCATCTTTAAGAATGAAAGACTAATAACAACAACAAGCAAATAAGTTGGGTCAAAGCATAGCCTGCAGGGTGAAATGTGCCCCATATCACTTCCAAGTGTGGTGTGAAACAGATTAAAATGTAGTTCCTATTTAATTTTATGTGCTGATATATTAATAAAAACATATCTGTATATATCCATATAAATGTATACGTACATATATGTATATATGCATATATTTACATATTTTTTCTAAGTTGGAATATGACCTACAGGGATCCTTATGTACATTTAATGCCCTCCACTTCTATTTCACATCACCACTCTAAACAATACTGGATTGTGGGTAAACACAATGAATAGCGCAACAAGCAAACATGTCTGGCTTTTGGCTGATTTTGTCTTTTTGCTTATTAGGTTGACCCGATATTACTGCCAACAAAACTATCTTAAGGATCAGGATCTAGGTCAAGCTGCAGCAAAAGGACTCTACTTCTGAGCCGCAAAGTTCCAATCATGTTTACCCTAGAAAAGAGAAACTCAGGTAGGTTTACCAAGACCTAAGACTTAACTGCTCTTTTTTTTTTCCCCTAACCCTACAACAGGCTGAGGTCTGTTCTGAGTATTGATTAATTAAATCAGAACCCAGCCTACTCCTATCAGCAGTGATCCTCAGATTTGAGTCATCAGTGAAATCTATTTCAACTTGGCAGTAGTCCCTCAGATGTGTGAGTGATGTAGCTAGAATAAGAAACAACAAATAGATAGTGGAGTGATGCACAGATCCCCCTGGAATCTTAAGAATCTTAAAAAGATGCCACCAGCATGGGTAGGTCTTATCTGGAGGATTTATAGGAAAACATGGACAAGAATCTTCCACAAAGATAAAGCATTGATAGACTGGGTGAGAAGTCAGAGGATTTGAGTTCAAATCCTACATATATGATATGTTATCTTGGGCAAATCTTAGGCTCCCTGGCCATCATTTCCTCAACTGCAAAATGAGTAGGTTGGCCTTGACAGACCCTGAACGGCCTTTTAAATCTAGACCCATGCTTTTGTGAGCCTGTGATCACAAACCACACCTGGAGGAAGTACCAGCATCAGAAACTTCACAGATCTATTGGAAATACGAAATAGAAAGAACCTTTTGTGAGGGAAGTAGGGTGCCTCAGTCACTCTCTCCTGCTAGTCACTTGCCCTGCCTGCTTTCTCCCTCCTCTCTGACCAGTCAAATCTTGCTAATTTCTGAAGGTTCATCTCAAGCCCCACCTTCTTCATGAAGCCTTCTCTACCCACACTAGTCCACATTTGGCTCTCAACCCTAATATTACCCACTCAGGCATTTTATTGTTCTGGGATTATTTCATGTTTCCATTTTTGCTTCCTCTACTAAACTGTAGGTTCTTTAAAGGCAGGAATCATGCCATAATGCTTCTTCTGTATCATGACACATTGTCCATCTGCCAAGACAACCTTGTTCCCACCCACCTTGCCCCCACCAAGTGCAGGACATATAAGGTATTTGATATGTGTGTGTTGATTCTGAAGTAGTGACTTGTCCAGTATCATAATGTACAAAAACAAGAGCACAGAATAGAATCTGGGGGTGGACTGGGGGCATTTCTTTTATATTTATCTGTTGTCTATTCCTTGGAATTCCTTGAGGGCAGAAATATAATCTCTTTTATAATATTCAAAAACATATTAAATGAGTGTGACTACTATGTTCCATTCACAACATTTTGAACTGAGAGGGATAAAGTATCAGAGATTTCGAGCTGGAAGGAAACTTCAATGCCCTCATTTCACAGATGAGGAAACTGAATCTTGAAGAATTCAAGAGACTTCCCTAAGGTTACATAGCAAGTAAGTATCTAAGGCAAAATCTGAACCCAGTTCTTGTACCATATTGCTTCTTACACTGTAAAAAAGCATAATTTCTTCCCTCAAAAAATCTCATTGTCCAGTGAGGAAAATAAGATTCATATATGCAAGAAAAAGGAGAGAGAGGGGTATGCTCCCCAGGAATGGCAGCCATGAGAGAACAGAAGTCAGTGGAGTGAGCGCCTTTCCCACACACTGACCCTGGGGCCATGGACAGCCTAGCTTCTTGGATACGCAGCAAGATGTGCATGCTACAATCCCAAATCCCCCAAAGCACTCGGGACTTAAACTTTACATAGAGTTTTAAACAAACACTGAATATGATGCAGAGAAGAGACCGTCCTATCCATCACCTGCAAGGTAAAGCAATGGAGTGGTCTACACCAGAGTTTCCAATTATGTGTCTATGGACAACATGCAGCTCGTGACCACTCCAGGTGCCTCCTATGCCAGATAAAAATGTAGTTCCTATCTGATTTTAATGATTGATGTACTAATAAAAAAAAAGAAATACATAAATATGTATGTTTTTTTTAAGTTAATATGTGGCCCACAGGGCACTTTATGCACTATTTAGTAGACCCTGTCTCTATTTGAGTTTGATACCACCAGTCTACTAGACCGCTGAAATAGGAATATTCTCTGAATGGCCTAATAAAATGAAGAATGCAGGGCAGGGGCCCAGGAGACAACTCTAGCTGTGACACAGAGAATCAGTTGTTAACCATTTATCAGCTTACCATCGTCTGGGGTTAATAGACCCTGGGGGAAGCTGTGGATAAATTTCAGAGGATTCATGAACTTGGATGGGAAAAAAGTACAACTTTATTTTTCACTATAATTGGTCCATCTAACTGGGTTCTTAATGCAAAACCAGTTAAGAACCCCTAATTTAGGGAGATAAGTCTAAAAGGTAAATGTTAAGGTTAGGCTAGGGAGGGCCTTGGATTTACAGTTAAGTAGTTAGGAATTAATATTATTTAGGTAATGAGGAATACTAGAGGCTTTCCAGGAAAGGTATGACATGATACGCTGTGGATACTTTTCAATAATTATCAGTTTGTAAAGATAACTATACTACCCTCTCATCTATTTCCTCTAACAATCTCCCCCTACAAAAAGTGAAGACACACTTGCTAAAAAACATGAGAGCATTTCCTCCAATGAAGGCAGAAATAGTCATTTTTCAGAAACCTAGAATCCCTTTCTTAAAATGGTAGCTGTACAGACAAAGCCCAGCCCAGCGGGCCTCCTTACCTTCAGCTGCATAGAAAGCAAGAACATATACCAGCCAAAGAAGGTTTAGATTAGGCCTTTTGATTTTCAGCCTTAAAAGCAACTGCAAGAGACACTTCTCTAAAAATAGAATTCATGCTAAGTTTAAAAGCTTCAGTAATGAATATCAACGAAGAGTGTAACCATAAGCAAGCAAAGCTCCTTAGGGGCCTGTTCTAACACATGAACATGCAAAGTTGGGATAAACAAGCATTCTAAGCTGACTGGAAGAGAAAAAAAAAAAGGTGAAAGAGGGGACAGCAGGAAGTGTACTAGATCCTAAGGCAGAGGACTCAGGTTCAAATCCTTGCTCTCCTGCTGCCTCTTTGGCCTTAGTTTCCTCATCTGAAAAATTAGTGCATGGACTAAATGATTTCTAATCTCCTTTCTAGCTTGATCTCTATGAATTTAGACATGCAGAAGGAAGAACAAACAAATAAACAAATAAAAGTAAGTTGCAGAACCAAAAAAAAAAAAGAAAGAAAGAATGGTAAGATAAATTCTTCAAAGCATTTGGGAGACACAGTGAATAATGGTAATGCTTTAAGCATTCAATAGCCTAAGAAAAATGAATCATTGGTAAAATTTTGCCAAAAAAAAAAGCCTCAATCAAATAAATACCTAGACTATCAGTTAAAAACAGTGCAAGTTTTTGATCCAAGCTAGCTCATATTCACCACTTCACAAAAGTTAACCTTTCTAATCAAGATGTTTTACCACCAAGATTCAAGTTCTCCATGATTTGGCAAGTGGGAGAAGAAAGCAACAAAAAGTCAAAGCTGGGCCATGTTCCAGTTCTCACACCATTCTGGGGTGATGGTTCCCATTACCAGGAGGAAAGTTAGCAGGTAGGACATGTTAGTTTAAAAACTCCAAGGAGGACTCATGCAGCAAGGAGAGCCCCTGCTTGCCAGAAGGAAAGTGCTTTGATAGTGGAAGGGAGGAGGGGGGGATATTTTCTTTTCAAATTTCTCCCAACCAGTGATAGCATATAAAGAATTTGACAACACCAGGCACATTCCTCCCCTCTGTCTCTCACTAGGTGTTGCTTGAAAAGGCCACATGTGTTACCCAACAGACCCATCTCTCCTTTCACAAAGAGCTCAGAAGTTGAAGCCAAACTTCTGACAACCCCCAAACCAAGGGAAGATATCCTCAGTATATAAGCTGAAAAAAAAAGAAAAGGACTCCATAAAGAGAAGCAGGTCAATTTGAAATAAACAAGAACCTTGTTAATCCCATCTACCAAATTCTAGCCAAACCTTTTTATAGGGTTAGAAATCCCTCTGACCAACTCGCTGTGTGGCCCCAAGCGGGTCACTCTTACTTCTCCTTGTCTGAACTCTCTCATCTGTGAAATGTTGGGGCAGGTTAAACCCCAGGCTGGGATTCATTAAATTTTGTAAAGTGCTTGATTCTGGCACAGGAAAGTGTTGTTTCTGGATAACTACTCTCTCACCAGATCAATTTGCCACCAAACTCCACAAGTTCATCATTATTCCTAAGGAAAGGACTTCATTTGCAAATTCTCTTTTCTTTGTCGTGGAATGGCTTTGTTCCGCAGGTGGCAAGCAGAAGAGGGCTGGAAAATGCCTAAGATCAACAAAGCCTTTTTTGTGTGTCTGGCAAATGGCTTGGAAAAACCTGAAATATCTAATTAAAGACTCTTGTTTCAGTAGGTGGAGGATGACAAACTGTATTGTACTTCAAAAGAGAAGCTATACTTTTACTAATGTTTAGTCTCTGCAACTATATTGTACTTTAAATTGTGTATTAAGTTGACTGATTTAAATGGGAATATGTTTTAAAGAAAAGGGCAAGGTGGGCTGGTATATGAATAAGGGAAAAAAAAATTGAGGCATTACAATTAGTGGAAGGCATAAGACTTTCAGCTGATGAAAGAAGAGAGGGTATGGTACAGTGGAAAGAACACTGGCCCTAGAGTGAGAGGACCTAGGTTCATACTCTGCATCAGATGCTTCCTACACATGTGACCTCAGTTAAGTCACACAAGCTCCTTGGGGCTCAGACTTTTCATCCATCAAATGAAAAGGTTGAACTTCATGGCTTTTGAAGCACCTTCCCATTCTCTGTGGGGTGGGTACTATTATTACCCCCATTTTAAAGATGGGCAAACAGAGGCTGAGAAAGGCTAAAGGACTTGTCCAGGATCACATAGTGTACAAGGTAGGGATTTAAATTTGGATCCTTTTGACTCCAAACTCAACGCTCTATGCACTATTCCAATTTCTACCAGGGAAAAGCAACCAGAGGCAAAGTTTAGTGCAAAAAATTATGATAGGAATCATGGTTTCTCTACTTAGTGATACAAGGGAGAGTTTTTATTTCTATTTAAAGTTAATATAGTACATTCTTCACAACAACCCTTATGTAAATAAAAATATTATTATGCCCATTTTTTAAGAAACTTGGGCATTGCAGACAATGCCCAAAGCCACACATCTTACCGGCAGGGGTGGCAAGATTCAAAAACAGATCTCTTGATTTCAACTTTGTTTCAATTCCTTAAGACTTTTCAAGGGAAAATGGAGAATTTTTTTTTAATTGTAGGGGTATAACCTAACCACTTTGTCTACAGTTAGTTCAACAGTCAGAGAAGTTGGATAGTGAAAAACAAATTACAATTTTTAAGGCCATTAACATAGTTGAGATGAAGGCTCCTAAGGATATCAAATGCTTAAAATTCGCTGAGGGTACAAAAGACAATCCAGGGGGACAGGAGGTTAGCATGAGAATAATGGGCAACTAGCATTGGGGCAGGCACCTAATAGGCAAATAAAGATGCTTAGGGAGTAAGTATGTATGCATATATATGTATACATGCATATATATACATATATATATATATATATACATCTGGGTAAAAAAATGTATGTATAGATAGATATAGATTTACAGTCATTCCTATATCATTCTTGTCTGATATGGATCTATATCTACCTATTATACACACATACATACTATCCCCTTCACATCCTTATGGGATGCTTTATAAGTTGCTTCAGGTGTATTATGTATGTGTATGCATGTATACATAATATGTGTGTAAGAAGTGTGTATGTATAGATAAATATAGATCTATAGTCATTCCTTTCAGATTTCTATCTGATATAGAACTATGTGCATATACACATGTATTCCCTAAGCATCTTTCTTTATATACACACATGTACATGTGTGTTTGTGCATATATGTATAATATATGGTATATATGACAATATACATACATATGTGTAAACATAATTATATATATATGCATGGTGTGTGTGTGTGTGTGTGTGTGTGTGTATTCGAGGCTCCCAGCCATCTTGTGGATCATAGAGATCTACCTGTTCAGGAATGATCAGTCTTTGTCAAATGGATTGCAAAAGCACTATTTGTCTTGAAATGATCTATGATAGCAATTATAATACAATAAAAATCTTTTGCAGTGCTTGAGATAGGTGACTAAAGCAATCCAAAGTTCTATCCGTGACCTTATATGAAGGTCATTAATTTCAGTGTTTAAAAGCCATCTTGGCTGAGTAGATTGCTCCAGATCACAGGTCTGTCTACAGTCTGTGACCCACCCATGAACCGGTTGGAGCAGGGACCTGGGGATGGACTGCACCAAAGGCAGGTGTCACCCCAAGAGTTATGGCTCTAGAGTCAGAGAATCTAGGTTCAGATCTTTGTCTCTGCCATTACTACCTGAACAATCTTGGGCAATTTACTAACCTCCTTGAGCCTCAATTTTCTCACCTATAAAATGAAAGCATTGGACTAGATGACCTTTAAAGTCTCTTTCAGTTTTAAATCAATAATCCTCCAATGCTAAATGTAGTTGTGTCTGTGTTGAACAATAGGCTTTGTGGACCTCCTTTTTTTTGGAGGGGGAAGTCAGGGAGGATGCGGAGGGGGAAGAGTAGAGACAAACCCTGTCTCTTTCACAGTTTTTCCTAAGGCCAGCTCTATAATTGGGGACATTGGAGAATGACACAGCCCTGTTCTTAAGCCTAAAGTCACCAATAAGCACATACTTCTATTGAACTGAATGTAATTGAAATCTAATGGTAATTTCTTTTTAGTAAAATACCTAGAAGCAAATGAGCCCTCTACTTATAACTGGAACATTAAGCACTTCAGTGTAACTCTCTATGAAAGTCAGTAAGAAACTGCCTCACTATGACAACTCTTTCTAGACAGAAAGTCACTTTGGGGACAAATTTCCCAAGCCTTTTGAAAGCTCCCCTGTGTTCCCATGGAACTCTTCCATTGTCCATCTTACATCAGTTCCCTCTTTTTGACTTCAGTATTGTGGAATTTAAGACACTGTATTAAGAATATAAAATTCCCATGGCTTCGGGTTTAAAAAAGATTCAAACAAACTCAACTCAGATGTCAGGGTCTACATTTGGCTTTCTTTCCAGTCCCCAACTCCACTCTTGCTCCCAATAAAAAAGGCTTTTTCCTCACTACAAACACTAATGTCAACCAAAAAACATAAAAGAGAATGACATTTTGGAGTATAGTGGAAACTGTACTGGATTTGGATTCAGAGGACCTGGATTCAAATCACAACTTTACCCCTGGCTATCTGGTTGACACTGGGTAAACCCCTTGACTTCCCTCTAAAATGAGATGATTAGACTTCCCTAGATGACGGTCTAAGGTCTTTTCCAATCCTCAATCTATGATCTGATGGACCTTGGATTCCTTCCTGTTTGATCTTGGGACCTTCGTCTACTCACTTGTGATAATGGCATTGGAATTATTGATCAAAATTCTAAGAATTCTGTGGATCCCAGTGAATGAAATTCTTCTCTTTTTAGTACCTTGCCACCATTTTCTATACTCTTCATCTGCCATATTTTGATTTCCCTCCCAAATGCAGATTATATTGAAAACCTATATTCTCTGAGGTACATGAATCTTATTCCTTGATTAATAGCAATCAATTTTCTAAAGTCTGTTAGAAGGAGGATTTTTTTTTCCCTGTGAAACAAATGTTCCCCAATGGCCGAAATGAAAAGTAAACAGTGCCATTAAAAGCATCTTTTTAATATTTTCCAAATTATACTTAGCACATATGACTTCACCTATTAATACTCATGATCTACGTGTATAGGCACTATATATAGAAGAATATAAATTGTTCTCTGAAAAGGAAAAGACATAAATTACCATAAGCTTTACTAATCAAAACATGAAGCTCTTAATTTTTCTTATATATAGCTATTGGCTCAACAGTTTGCTACGTACTTTTTACTTCATATATAGAGTGATTAGAACAAATAAATATCCATGAATGAAACAGACCAAATGGTCTATATTTAGCATTGTTCTTTCAGATGAAATAGTGGCTCAAAGCCAAGGGCACCCTTCTGCTCTGTGTACTCTGTGACTGGTTTACAGAGAGGACTTGACCCCAGACTCAGACAGTAGGCAGATGGCAAAGGCTGAATGTGCATTCTTAACCCCAAGTTTGCTTCCCATCCATCTGGCTGCCATGCTTATCGTTTTAAATCTTGCAGGTCAGTCTTTTTCCCCATAAGTTCTTGACTAGGTGGATATGTTTTTAAGTTCTGAGTATGATCTATCAAGGACACCCTTCTTTGATGAATTTGGTGGTATCTGTCGTGTGAGAAACCTGAAACTACAGAGCATCAGAATGTTTCAGTCTCTGACATGGGAACATGGGCTGGTCTTGGGACTTGAAATAAGAATACAGTTTCAAAGGAGAGACTGGCAACGTCATTCATACAACTTCAACAGTACTGCAGACCATGAATCTCATTTTCTGTTTTTGTCTCCTTTAAAACAAAATGATGATTGAGTTTTGTTGTTTTATCAGTAATCATAGGGCACCTATCTTATTGAGACAATTTTCTTGTGCTTATTGTGTAACCATAACAACACCTTGGAATATACATCATGGTGAACAAGAGCTCAGTAACCCCTGTTGGGGGGAAACAGAGAAGGAAAGAGATTTTCTGTGGAGACCAGAATCTGCCTTGGACTCTCTATCTGTTATAAATAGACCCCTGGCCAGGTTTGAATGTAATCATAATAAAAATAAGTACTTACTCAGCACCTTCCCCTCAAGGCTTTCAAATCATGTTGTGCCCATTAACTTGTTAATCCTCACAAACTGTCTTTATGAAATTGACAGGGGGGTGAATGGTTTTTAAAATGCTGTCAGATGAAGAAACTGAAATTCAAAGATGTATTTTGTCTACTTATGAGAATTAGTATCTGAGGCAGAAAGAGGCTCTACAGTAATACAAATCTATTCGTCATGTCATAAACTATAGGGAATATCACTTTTCCTGATACTTTTTCAAGGATTTAAGGACCATATTTTGCAATCCCTTCTGGTGAAAGGAGAGGGACGGGGGTTAAGAGGGGATATCTAATTTACCTTAAGATAAATGAGGTGGTAGAGGCAAAAAAAGGGCATAGGTCCTTGAATCATGGATAATTGGTAGAGAGGTTAAAGTAAAAAATCACTGCAAATTTGCTTTGTCACCTTAGGAGAACTCTTTAATTCAACTCACCAAAAATGATTCAAAGTTTACTAGGTGCAAGGCATTGCACTCAGCATTATGAATACAAGGACAAAAATGAAATATTCTCTGCCCTCAAAAAACAAACATTCTACTGGAGGAGAGGGTATAATACAAGAAGCATACTTATTCACTTCAGTAAATACAAAGTAATTTCAAAAAGGAGAGAAGGCTAATAACTTGGGGGGGTGGCAATCAGGAAATCTCTCATGTTGAAGGTAGCAAGATGAGTTATATTTTGAAGAAACAAAAGGATTGTACCAAATGCATGAGGAAGGAGCACCTTTCAGTTGGGTAAAATTATGGAGATGAGTTATGGAATATGGTATATAAGGCCAGTTTGACTAGAATGGAAAGGATATGAAGAGGAAGACTATTGAAAGCAGAAAATGATGGCCATGTTTCTGGTCATGTTTTAGAAGAAATTTTAGAAGAAATTATAATTACATTTAAGGGAATATTGAATAAATTCACAAAAGAGAAAAACACATCTTTATAAAGAGGAACAAGGAATATTTAGGGCACATCCCCTTTCTTCTGAGATTGACATTATGCAGAGAAACTATCACCTTATTACAGAATGACCTGAGGCACCTACCATTCTAGAGAAAAGGTATTGATATGTATGCTCCATTCTGAGATTTCATGCATAATTAAGTAACCTGGAATGCCATCAGTGTTATCATCCCATTCACTATAGCTGCTTTATACAGACTTTCCCCAAAATATATGTCAACATATATGTGTGTGTATACATGTGTGTCCACAGGTATATATACACATATACACATATGTATGTATACTTTTTAGATACATAAAGCTTTCCACAGTACACTTTTCAATGTGAACTATTCTCTTAAGATTACATTTCTTTCCTGTCTTTTAAAGAAGCAAACAGCATATGGAAAATATCTAAGATATGTAAAATGTATGCCAGGTTAAACCAGGAAGTCTGGTTCTGCTAGAATATAATCAAAATCATTCCTATAAAAGTCTGACATTGGCAACACATAAATTAGCATATTGAATCAGAAAACTGACTGATAGCTGGAGTTTCCGAGGCAAGCAGGGAAAAACCAGCGAGATTCACCCAACGGATTATGTGGTAGTGAATGAGAGAAGTCAACTTTTTAAAACTCTGCAAACATTGAATTTATGTCCAGAGGGCATAGTGACTAGAGTGCCCAGTTTATTGTTACATTGCCTGACCAAAGTCTACAATTCAATGGTCTAGCATTTTCAGGATGATTTCAATCAGGTTACATGAGCTCAGGATTGGGGATATTATTTCTGATACGATTTTTGCTCAGATAAATGCCTTTCCTAGCCACCACTTCATTCCCATTGTTAATACCCAAGTTCATGTCTTCACATCTTCTCCTCTGGTTTCTCTCTTCTTTCTGGTCTCCATGACCCTGGTCTTTTTTCCCCAGCATATTCTTCACACTGATATCAAATTAATCTCACTAAGGAACAATTCTCCTCATGTTACTAGCCTTTTCAATACTCTGTCCCTCCCTCATCCCTAACTATTCCTTATTTCCTATAAATCAAGTCAATTTCCTCATCTGCAAAATTAGTTGGTGGGATCATTAGATAATCCCTGGGGTCCCATCCAGCTCTAAAATAATGAAAATCTATAACTCCTTAGCATGGCATCAGAGGTCCTCCTCAACTTGAGGCAACCTATCTCATCTCCCACCTTTCTGCCTTTCTGAACCTCATGTTCTAATCAGACCTGACTAATTGTCTTTTCCTAAATATTTCCTACCTCGGTGTTTCTTTTTTTTTTTTTCTTTTTGGAGGGGAGAAGGTAGGCAATTGGGATTAAGTGACTTGCCCAAGGTCACACAGCTAGTTTTTGTGTTAAGTGACTAATACTGCATTTGAACTCAGGTCCTCCTGACTCCAGGGCCAGTGCTCTATTCACTACACCACCTAGCCACCCCTACCTCAGTGTTTCTATGCACATTGTTTCCTCTGCCTGGAATGTCATAGGATCACAAGGATGGATTTAGAGCTGGCACAGACCTTTGAGGCCAACAAGTCTGACTTTCTCATTTCACAAAGGAAGAAACTGTGTCTCAGGATGGGTCAGTGATTTGTCCTAAAGACCTATACAGTTGATGATGAGAGACGGGGGAGGAAGCAACATCTTTCCTTCATAATCTTTGCCTTCTGAAATTTTACACATCTTTCAAAGACAAATAGAAAAGCCACCTTCTTTAGTCAATCAATTAGTCCATACACTTTTATTGATCACCTACTTATGTTAAGTGTTACAGATACAAAGACAAGAAAAATGTCATCACTGCTCTCAAAGAGCTGACAGCCTAATGGGGTAGACAACATGCAAACAGCTATGTTCAAACTATTGCGACTTGAAGTAAGCCAGAGAAATCAGGAGGGAGACGTGATGAAGAAAAGCATGCCAGGCCTGAGAGACAGCCACAGAAAGTGTTTGGAGCTAGGAAATGGGGTGTTATATTTGAGAAGTGGCAAGGAGGCCAAAGTTTCTCTTAGAGTACACAAGAGAAAAATTAAGGTAAAAAAGCCAGATGTATCATGAAGGGCTTAAAAGCCAAACAAAGGGTTTTATATTTGATCTTGGAGGTGATAGGGATCTACTGTAATATATTGAGTTAATATGGTCAGGCCTATACTTTAGGGAGATCCCTTTGACAGCTGAATGAGGAATGGACTGGAGTGGAGAGAAGCTTGAGGTAGCCATACCAACCAGCTGGTTATTGAAATGGTCCCAGTGTGAGGTCATGAGGGCCTACACCAGGGTGGAGGCAGTGGTAGAGGAGGGAAGAAGACTTATGCTAGAAATATGTCAAGTCCTCCCACTTCCCCAGCCACTCCCTTCTTTGGACTCTCAGAGTATGACTTTACCTCTTATTATCCCTTTATCCATTGAACTGCAATTACATCTGTATGGATTCTACCTCTTCCTATGGACTTCTAGTTCCTAAGGGCTAAAGTCACAGCTTACTCATCTATCTATCCTTCCATAATAACTTTTATAGCATTTCACATTAGCCAAATAAAACAAAATGCACTAAGAAATGAATTTAAACTTCATTATTTATTAATGTGATATACTCACTCAATACTTTACTGAATGCCAACTATGTTCAAGATACTGTGAGGGAGAAAAAGGTTGTCACGTGTTCTCTGTCCCAAAGAAGCTCACAGGGGAGGTAAGACTGGTAAGCCAATAGTGAATATACAAGATAAATTTGTGAAATGGCAGTAAGAGATGTATAAAATGGTGTGGCAATTCAGAAGAGGGACAACTTACTCTCCCAGTCACGGTTGTGGATTATAAGATTTAGAGAAAGGAAAGACCTCAGAGATATTCTCATCCAACCCCTTTATTTTACAGATGAGGAAGCCAAGGCCAAAAGGTAGTCTGACTTGGTCGAAGTAACAGGTAGAGATAGAAATTCCACTATAAAGAATTCCAGTTAGATATATAGAAAAACTTCTGACAATCAAGACTTATGAGAATGCATTTCTAAGAAAGAATATGTAGTTTACTTTATAGATATGAAAATATAAAATGGTGCATTTTCATCTTCTAGGGATGATTTAAGTAGAATGCTGTAGCAAAGACTACAAAATCTCCCTCTCCTTCAAGCCCTCCACAGAAAGCAGCTGACTCCTCCTTTGTAGATCTTTCTTGAAGTAGCCCCAGGATAATTTAAATAGCTCACTCAGATGCCTCAAGGGAATATGGAATAGAGGGATAAAGTACTGAGAAGAGAGAGTGCATTCCCTTGATTTCAAAGATCCAACAGGCAGGGTGTTGATGAAAGCATAAGACACATTACTAGCAATAAGAACCAAAACAATTACTTAGCATGACCCAAGATGAGGTTGAAAATATAAGGACCCAGAGATAACTTTTTTTCCTAAGTCATGTTGACTTTATAGGTTTCTGGGGGAAAGGTTGCTCACTCCACAGTCTGAGCCACAATAGGATCAGATGTTAATCCTATCTCTATTTGGTGATTTGTAAATATAAGTATTTTATGTTTCGAGCCTTGTAAGCCTAAATGTTTATAAGGCAAACAAGTACCTACCCTTGGTGGGAGTGTCAGATACTGACAATGCCAGGCTCGACCTAGGTGAGAGTGCCAAGTCAAAGAAATGAGAGGTTTTTGAAGTGAATCCAGACCTTTTGTGTCATGACACAATGTTGGTGGACTTGAAATCTGGAAGACTTTGAGTTCCAATCCTGCCTCAAACACTTACTAGCTCTGTGACCCTGAGGAAGTCACTTGAGATTTTCTTGGCCTGTTTCCTCATCTGAAAAACAAGGTCTATAATAGCACTCATAGGTTTGTTGCAAGGATCAACTCAGAGATATTTGTAAAGCACTTTGTCAGTTTTAAAGTGCTCTATAAATGCTACCTATAACTATTATTATTCTAGAAGGGGAGTAATTTTTAGTGCAGTATGGTGGAATAAAATGAATTTTAAAGGTTTATATGATTTGATTTCACAAATAAAAATTCAAACAGTCCATTTCTAGGTCTGAATCAAGTGCTATCCTCTCTATGAAACTTTCTCATGTCTTTACAGCAAGAGACCTTTCCCCTTCTCAAATGTCTTAAGAGTTTTTACAGCCATTTTCTTTGATTCAAACTAATCATACACCAGAATACTATGCTTGCACATCTACCCCTTTCCCCCCATTAGCCTCCCAAGAGAATAATCTTCTTGAGGACAGCAGTTGTTCTGGTTTTCATCTTTCCATTCCCAGCACCTACCACTATGATTTCAGCACTTAACAAATGTTTGTTGAATTGAACTGTATTGCCAACTTCTTTTAAATAACTCAGTATCAGTTAACTTCCTAGTGAGTTCTGAGAAAGAAAAAAAAAAGGTTTCACATCCTTGAAAGGCAGTGTATACTCAGGGCTCTAGATGGAGGGAGAGCAAAACTGGACCAATTCATGGCCATTCCTCCTTTGATTTGTCCATATTCCTTACTCTGAAACTGCCTTCAGAACCTGTTTCAATTCAAGGCTACCTTCCTCCAATTCAAGGCAGCATTTTGGGTCCTTGGCAAGGAACCCTTTCCTGCATCTCAATTTTTCATAGAAAGAACAGTACAATAGGGAGTTAGTTATATTTTTGACCATAGCTCTAAAACCCAGTTGTTTTTAAAGAAATTACTGCAAACATCAAATTTCATTAACTACAAATAACATACCTAGATAGTATGTAGATAATACATTTATATATATATATATATATATATATATATACACATACATATACATACAGACTTTAAGAATAATACAACACATGTAACATTGTTTTAAATATGATATTTATTTTCTTCATATTCAGGAAAGAGCAAGTCTAATTCCTCAGTGCTCTCCACAACTCTCTAGGACTATGAATTGCAGAGAGGGATCTTTCTCACATAGGAGTTCACTTTACCAATGAAATCACAGGCTCAGACTCTATCCCTTTTTACTAGGTTTGTACTTCTTATCTTACTTCATAATTCTGCCATAGGCAAGGAAATTCCTTCTTGGATCATGAAATTCAGACTAGTTTTTGGCAGGGCAAACATTTCCATACATATCTTTGATAAGTCTTGGACTCAGCTAACTTTCTAACTAAGAAATTAATCTAAGATTGCTTTCTTTCTGTGTAGCTAGTACAGTGATTAGAGATCAAATTGTTGGTCATCGCTACTCTACTGACGAACCAGTAGCTTCATCTTAAACTCTATTATGCAAGGTACACCTGTCAACCCACAAAATGCAGGAAACATGCATGTCTTCTCTCAGTAAAATACTTCCTGTATTTAACTTGCTTAGTATATATTTGTTTGCATGTTATCTCCTCCATTAATCATAAGCTCCCTGAGGGCAGAGACTGTCTTTTGCCTCTTTTTGTACTTAGCACAGTGCCTGGCAGTAGTAGCCACTTAATAAATATTGATTGATTGATTGATTGAATCAATCACTATTTGCTCTAAATTTCTTTGGCTTTGCTCATGTGCCAGATTGCTTCACTGTCAAAGAGCCTCAAACCTTTGACTTTCTCTATAGACAAGGACAGAAGCCTAAGAAACACATCTTTTTCCCTTTTTGCCACAATTGCCCCATTTTGTGGAGCTACCACTACATCATTTGCAATGGTGTTAAAGAACTTGGAGAGTAGTTCCAAGTCTGCCCTTGATAACCATGGTGACCCCAGACAAAACACATGATTACTCTGTGTGACTACATAGAAAATAGACCTTTCTTCTTATTTTATTGTTTTTTAATAAATATACTAGGATATATACATTCATGTATTATACAAAACATTCTCTCAAGAAGACTATTTATTTATTGATCTGAAATAAGATCCTTTGGGTGAGTGTGTTAGGGTGGGGGTGGTAGGAGAGGCTCCCAGTACGGAAATTTTCTCCATTAAGAAAAACTCATTGATAAATTACAATCTTAGAAATAGTATGAGGGGCTGAGAGGTTGGAAGACTTGCCTGTGGAGATCAAAGGCAGGTCTTGATCCCAAAGTTGGACCTTTAAATACTATGCCACCCACTCTGCCTCTCTTAGACAATTTACATATTCAAAGAATGCTTTCGTTGATCAAAACACGTCCACATTCACATTAAACATTCTTTCCATGAACCTTATCTACCATAAAAGGGAAAAACTCTGACAATAATAATAGCAAATTCTGAATGAGTAAATGGGAGACTATGTTAGGGAGGCAGTGTTGCTCAGTGGAAGGAGTGCTGGGTCTAGAGAAAGAAGAGATGCATTCAAATAACTGTGTGACCTCAGATAAATCATGTAATCTCTCTGAGCCTGCATCCTTGGACTGACAATGAAAGAGATGAACTAGAGGGTTTCTCACTCAGGTCCCTTCCAATTCAAAACCTATGATGGAAGAGGTAAAGATAAAGTATTCCCAAGTGATCTCTAATCCTGAGCCCTTGCTTCAGGATGCTTGGGCTTATCTCACAGAGTATCTTTGTGTCTGAGTCCTTAGTCTTTATTTTGTTGCTTAGTCATTTCAGTTGTGTCTGATTCTCCATGACCCCTTCTGGGTATGGGGGCTTGTTTTTGATTTTTGTTTTGGCAAAGCTATTGGAGGTGTTTGTCACTTCCTTCTCCAACAATTAAGTATAAATAATCACATGTTCACTTTGTTTTCTTGTTTCAAGCTAACTGCATAATAAAGTACTTTATAAATCCATGTAAAGTATAGAAAATGGTAACTAGGCTCTTAGACAACCATATGGAGATAGATATTGAAATCACCACCCTGGGTCAATCAATACCCATGGACCAACTAGTCTGTTCTAACATACCCAAAACTGCCCTGACTGGTGAACCAAGCTATTAAGGCAGATAATTAGGCAAGTTCATGGCTTACTTAGGTTACTAAGCTGTTCCTAGACAGAGGCAAATATCCTTTGGCATGGAGGGCAAGAACTCAGATCTGACTGAAGGGGTCAGTTTCTCCCTTAGGGAACAACAAGTAATCTCTAGATCCAGGGTTTAGGCATGAAGGTTCATGAGGGACCTTAGCCTTAATACCAGCTGTTGTGTTTCCCCCTATGTACTTCTTAAGGAACTGAGGACCATAATAAATATCTATTTTATATTCTTTGTACTCATCTTCTATTATCAAACCTGGTATATTCTGATATCCTATTAAAGAAATGTCCTGCTTACCCTATGGACAATACCTTAGTGATGTATTAAGAGACACATATTAGATCATCTCCAAGCATTTATAAAATACCTACCATATGCCAGATACAATGCTAGGCACTGGTGCTATAGAGATTTCAAAAAATGAAACAATTTCTGTGAAAATAATAGAAGGCTACACTATTGCTTTAGTAACATGTTTGGGAGACCTCGACAGTATAGTCAAAAGGAAATGCAATAAGTGTAAAAAGAGAATACTCTCCAGAGTCCCAAGCCCTGACCAGCTCTGGCAAGAGAACACTGCATGGAGCATACCTGGAAATGGACTCTATCAAGGGCCACATGTAGCTATGTCCCTTCAAGGGACATGTCTGCTGTGGTCCTTTCCAATGGGTCCCCTGATTAAAGACATGTAAACCAGAAGTTTCAGGTTCGATTGGATGTGCCACTTTGCCCCACTCCACCTATCTCCAGTCTTGGGGAGGGGACAGAGTCAAAGATAAGTCAGAGAAGACTGGCCACTGAGCCAAAAAGAACCAGTCTCAGTAGACCTGTGTACAACATAAATGCTAGATAAATACTTTTTCATTATATCCTTTCATATATAGATAGATAGATGTAGATATAGATAGATATATAGATATGTATGTATGTATGTATATACACATATATCATTCATTACATCATTTATTCAAAGTTATTAAATAAATGTTGGGCAAAATTTCCTCTCAAAAGTTATGGGAGGTTCCCCACCCCCACCCAGATCATGGCTTTGCAAGTCTCTGTTGGCCTAGCAAAGGTGTCAAGCACAATGGGATATTTGGGCTTGGCCTCTCTGCTCCTCCTTCTCCTAGGGTTAATCAGAGCCTTGGCCAGCACAGGGCAAATAGGCCATCCCATGGCAGTCAAAGTCCCCTGAGCTGCACTGGTTGAGCCAATGCCAGGCCTTTCCCTCCCAGAGGTCCTTTCATCATGGTGGCTCTTCCACCCAACGTAGTTGAGGCTCACAGTAACCACTTCTTCCCTAGCACCAACTCACTTCAACCACTTTTTGTAAATATTATTACTTACAGCTCTGTGTTCAGCAATAGTGAAAAAACAGAGAGGAACAGAAAAGGTTTGTGAAAAACGGCATCCTCAGCAATAGTAATCAAAATTTAATTAGAAAGTTGTCTAAAATAAGGCATGAGAATGTGTCAATTATCTATTACTAACTGTACTCATTGCTTTATCAATTATTTTAAAATAACTGGGTTCAAACCTATGGCAAGGATTCTTAACTAGGAGGTCCATGAAAATTTTTTAGGTATTTTTAAATATTTTGACAACTTTTTTTTTCTATGTCATTGCTTTCCTTTGCAAGCCTATGCATTCTCATTCATGCATTTAAAAGCATTATTCTGAGAAAGGTCCACAGCTTCAGCAGCCTGGCCAAGGAGTCCATGGCACACAAGGAAGGTTAAGAGCCCTTCTCCTACTAGAAATTTCCATGAGTATCTGCACAGATGAAACAGGGCAGTACCATACATAGCTCCCAAACAGAAGGCTCTCTCAATCAGGCTCTCCCAAGGGCCCCCAACTTTTTCCCCACTTTATCTTCTCCAGCCTCACTCTGTCAGCAGCAGTAAAACACACTCAGAGTCCACTCAAGTACATAATCAATCTTTACTACAGTGTGAGGGAACCTTAGCATACAAACTATACACAGTTGAAATAAATCACAAGTTCAGACTTTGAGGTTACTCAGCTCAGCACGGGTTGAAAGCACTGAGCAATCTTGTCCTTGTTACTCTTCTTTTTTCTGATCTTCTGCCTGTCTTGAACCTTGGAGGGCTGGGGGAGAATGGGGGGGGATAGGAGGCACTTGTCTTTTTTATTGGCCCAAATGTATTCTTAAGCCCAGATTTGGCCAGAGTTCTCTTTATCCACCCTATGTCCCTGTTAGAGACCAGGAATGTATTAAGTGTGTGTCTATGTGCCAGACACATGTGTGATGGTCACTGAGTATAAGAAAACCAAAGTTAAATAATTCTAAAACTTGATATTCTCTTGAAGATGTACATATGTAAGCATTACATATATAGCTATATACATATATACATATATAACTATAATACATATTAAAACATATACAAAATGAACTCAAACATTTGTAGGGAAAGTAGAGATATTACTGAGGTGGTGTGTGCATTGGAGAGAAACATTAGGAAAGGCCTCCTGTAGGAGGTGATAGCTGAGAGAGAGACAGAGAGAGACAGAGAGAGACACACACAGAGACACAAAAAGAGATGCAGAGACAGAGAGACAGAGACAGAAAGACAGAGAGAATCAGAGAAAAAGAGAGAAAGACAGAGAGGGAAGAGAGAAATACATGTACACATACACATACACATACACATACACATACACATACACATACACATACACATACACATACATATCACAGTCCCCTAAGTACTCAACTCCTATGCCTTGGCTATATGGGAGAATCCTCTGGATCTGCTTTCGTTTGGCTTTGAACACCCAGTTCTTGAATTGCATTCTTTGAGAAGAATCCATCTTGATCATTACAACTTAGGGTCTCTTTTCTGTCTCTAACACTACTTTCCCCCTAAAAATCTCCAGAGCCCCTGCCATTCCTTTACTACCTTCTTCTTTAAATTCCCACTGAACCCCACCTCGCCTCTCCCAGCCCCAAGTTTCCATCCCACCTTCATGATCTATTATATTTCCATCTTAGAAAGGGACCTAGAATCTTCAACCTACTCTTTGTTCATGAATTGCATTTCCATAAAGCAATAGCACAACTGAATTTTATTTGCTTTTCAATTCCTTTAATTGCATTGCAGTTCCTTTTTTGTTTCTCTTAAGTGGATCATCCTCAAAATCCACCATGGCCTGTGGAGAGGAGGTGTTTGTTTGCTCATTTGCTTATTTGTAACACCTATTTCTTTGCTAATTTCATTTATTAAATGATTAATGTAAATGCCAGCGACACAGTGAGGCAAGAATTTACTCAATGGACCTTAGTGAGCCCTTTCTCCCACGTAATTTAAATATCTCTGAAAGAGTTAATTATTTTATTCATTACTAATGAAAACTTACAGACCTAATTAGTGTACAGTTTCAGAAACACATTACAAATAACCCAAAGAAAAACTGAAGGATACATGGAAGGCTTAAGTAGGTTCTAGCACATTACCAGTTATACTTTTTATGCTCAACAAGTCTTTTTAAAATATCATTGAGGATATGTATGATTAGAAAGGAAGAGAGACTGGCCCTATTCTAAGAATAGTATATATTTTGGTACCCTTTGGTTTTTTTAAGAGTAGAAAGGCTTTCAGTATGTTGAATGGATCCATTATGACAGATATATATATATATAGGCACAGATAAGGATCACACAGGAAGAGAAGGCATGGTGGGGTGGGGCTCTACGTCACTGAATATGGATTATGCTCATGGATGAGACTTCAGTTCCAAACGAATACAAAAGTATTCATCTCATTATTATTACATGTCTATGACTTCAATAAGATAAAAACAGATCTCATTTAACCAGAGGCAACACAATATGATATATGCAATGAACTAAATAAAGGATGTGGGACCAGAAGACTTGGTTTTGAGACCTGGCTTGGAAACTTGCTAGCCCATGTGTTATGGGAATCTAAAGATCTTCCCTGCCCCTAGGCCCTTTGTTAAAGTGGCTACGTGACTCTGAGGACCCTTGGATATTTGAAAGTATACTCTGTTCCCTAATAGGCTGAATGTGGTCACGTGGAGCCTGTGG
>CM053592.1:82606479-82636452 GCA_028646515.1 Pseudochirops corinnae
TTAATCATCTCATATAGAAGAGGCAAGGGATAATTGTTACAATGGAGTGGAAGAACAGGGAGGCAAAAAGGAAAGGGTCAACCTTACTGTCATTGAATTTGGCTTAGGGAAGGAATGACATAAACTCTAAACTGGGTATCTTGACACACAGGAGAGTAGGGGGAATGGGGATGAGAAGTGGGAGGATGGAGGGGAGGGCAGGTTGAGGGGGAGGGTTTCTGGAAGCACACATTTCTGTAAAGGGACAAGGACAGGGTAGAGAATAGAACAAGGCAGGGGCAGGATAGAAAGGAGGGACATATAATCAGTCTCTCATACTATGCCCACAGTGGAGATATTCTGCATAATTATACATGTATAGCCTGTATTGAATTACTTGTCCTTCCAGTGGGGGTGGGTGACGAGGGAGAAAGGGAAAGAATCTAGAATTTAAAGCTCTATAATCAAATGTTAAAATTAATTAATTAATTAATTAATGAAAATTGATGGAGAGATAACCAAGATCAGTGTTCCTGGTGAGTAAATATTGTCCCCTTTTGACTTGTGCCTCATCTAACTCTTGGCCACATGAAGTAAATTTTACCACTATTCAGTCTTGAGTTTGATGGTACGTCTCAAAGTATCATAGATTTAAAGCTTGGTAGGGACCTCAGATATCATTCAGTTCAACCTCCTCACTTTACACGTGAGGGCACTGAGGCCAAAGAGGCCTCAGTTAGGCCTTGCCAAGGTCACAGAGGTGCTAAATAGCAAAACCTGAGAACTCGCACTGAAATTCATCATGTCTTTCACCCTGTACTTTTTCCACTGTGCCTACAGAGAGGTCCATGGAAAATCAATGGCAAAATGACCAGGAGAAGGAGAATGGGCTACAATGGACTTGGGAAATTATACAGAATTGGAGTTGTTCTCATGTGCCAATGATCTCTTGTGCCAATGACTTACTTATCTGCCTTCAAAGTCAATTATAAGCCTTAGTACTGGAGACCATGAAGCAGCTAGCACATCCCTTCAAATGAACATTCCTCAATCAGCCAAGTCAAACAACACTCTTTGCTGCATTTGCATATGAACAGCCCCTTGAAAACTGACTTTCCTGGCACATAAAACAATAAACTCTTGATTCTCTGAACAGTTATAGGGACCAGGGCATATAAAATGAAATGAATGGAGTAGCCTGGTTTCAACCAAATGTTGTCATGTCTTTACACAGTAAGCGGCTGCCTCTTTTTCCTATCAAAATGTTAACTTATTTATGCCACATTTTAAGACTGTTGAGTGTGGCAGTTACATATGGATAGGTGGCATTTTCCATTTAATTTACAAATGAAGTACAGTAACAAATTACCATGAACCACGGGAAACAGGAACTACTTTCACTGGGGGGAAAGAAGATATTCAGATTAATTTGAGAAGACATTGATTCGTTTACGTTTACCTCATCATGTGCTCTGAGTTAGATATTATAGACGGCAATGTGTGATAATATTTACCTATGCTATTCATCTTGTCTTTTTTCCTATTAGTTTAGAGACAGGAAGCTACTGTGATAAAGTCCTTTTAAAACTGATTCAGCTAAAATAACAACCTACAGGCAAAGACTTGTTCTAAGTCACAACAGTATGACACCTGAAATAGGAAAAGAGATATTGTTAGGTACATCTATTAATTAAGCAACAGTGATTTTCAGTGGCAGGCATGTTCTGGCTGTTAATGACCATCTGGATAAGATGAGGCGCCCTTGAACCAGTTGGTAATTTACAATCAGGAAATGCCCTAGCTATAGGTCATCACTGCTGCCATATGGGCATGGAATGTTGAAAAGAAGGGGGGGGGGGGGAAACTCAACGTACAAAAAAAAATTCTACATGAGGATTATTATTAAAGCTAAGAATCCTAGAAAGGGCCAGAAAATCTGCCTTTTCTGTCACCAAGGGAGAAAGAGAACTTCAACAAATTATTTGCAATTGTATCTTTGTAACATCTCTAGTATTCACTTTTTTCTTGCCACTGCTACCACTTAGCACCTCACAACTGGACTATTGCAGTGGCCTGCTGGTGAGTTTCCTTGCCATAAGTCTCTCCCCACTCTGATCCATCTTCTGCACAGCTGCCAAAGCAATTCTCTCAAAGCTTGAATTCGGTCATTTACCTCCTTATTCAATAGATCCCAGCGGTTCTCTAATTCCTCCAGGATCAAATATAAAGTCTTATCTTTGACACTTAAAGCTCTTTAGCATGTCCCTTTCCTAAATATTCAGTGTTCATACATTCTCTTGCCTTTCAAACACACAGTGATCCATCCATACTGGCTACCTTGCTGTCCCTCACCTTTGCACTGGCTATTCCATAAACCTGGAGTATCCTTGCCTCCTCTCTACCTCTTAGAATCCTTTGTCTTTCTCCAAGATTCAACTTAAATGATACCTTCTGCAAGGTCTTTTTCCTGGTTCCCACCCAACCATCCCCACTGCTAGAGCCTTCCCCTTTAAGGTTACCTTACATATATCATGTATGTACCTATTAATTTATATGCTATCTCCCCCATTAGAATGTAAGCTCCTTGAGGGTGGAATCATGTGTTTGACTTTCTTTGTATCCCTAGAACTTTACATAGTAACTGATCCAAAATAAGTGCCTAATTAAATGCTTGCTAATTAATTGGTTAATTAATCACTAAGTTTATGATAAAATTCGTTGCATTTATAAATTTTTTTAAAAATCTCGTGCTTTCATCTTTCAGGAAACTGAAGCTATTATTACCTTGGTATTATTATATTAAGGTACCTATACGTGTATTGCCTATATCAAATTGCACTCCATCTTTGGGAGGGGACAGCAGAGGGAAGGGGAGAAAATTTAGAATTCAAAATCTTATAGAAGTAAATGCTGAAAACTAAAAACAAATAAATAAATAAAATTTACAAAATAAATATAAAGTTATCTCCTCTAAATGGAGAACAATGTATCTACATTATTATCCTAATAATAACCAATTTGGCATTTTAAGATATGTCAAGCACCTCACATATAGCATTTCATTTGTTCTGAACCCTGAGTTCTATGTACTATGATATTATTATTATTATTATTATTATTATTATATTAGATGTTATATTAGAGTACTATGGATATTATAATCAGTCTTACTTTACAGTTAAGGAAATTGAGATTCCAAGCAGTTAACAATCAAAGATAAAATTCATACCTACATCTCTACTGACTCTAAGTCTCCACTATACTCTGCTAAGCACAGACAACTTATATGAGATCCAATGATTAATGAACTACAAAGAGACTCAGGAAGATGGATTTCTGTGTTGACTCACTAGAATCCAGTGTTCAATACAGATTAATGAAGTTGATTAATTATTTGGAGAATTATTTTGAAAATTATTTAAAAACACTAATTATTCAATTAGCAAATTATGCAAAGATAATTTGGTAATGAGGATAGATTTGTATAGGAAACATTCTGGAGAATGTTTCCCATTCTGTTTGTTAGAACAGAGGCAACCTACTACTAATTGAAATTCTGTGGTAAAATAGGGCCAGAGTAGAAAGAGCACTTGGACAAATCTTCATCCTGCTACCAAGTAGCTGTACAACTTTGGGCAAATTAATAAACCTCTCCGTGCCTCAGTTTTTTTCCCAGTCCACTGGGAATCATAACAAGGATTTTCATATGTACAAACACATTTAAAAAGGTTTTGAAAAGTACAAGACTGTCATACTAACATAATACACCACCAAGTCACAGAGAGATCTGGAATTGTTGTCAGTGCAGGAATTCTCTCTACCTCTCTATACTTTACGTTCTTTTTGGAACCCCTCTATAACTTACAGGCCAGTAGCCCTAAAGGATCAGGGAGATTAAATAACTTGCCTCTGGCAGAACATGAACCCGAATCTCCTCGATTCCAAAGATGATCCCTCTATCATATACTACATCATGCTGTCTTTCATGTTAATATAATGTAAGGATGGGGTAACTGATTTACTCAGATCCATCTCACTTTAAGTGGTAAGATGTCCAATCAATCACTCTCACTTAACTTAGGTCTTAGGCTAAGTTTCAGGAAGGTCCATCAAACCATAGTAATGTTGAGCAAAAATCCTACTGAGACAGACCAAGCAAATTTGGCCAAGTCCCAGAGGTTATCTATCAATTTACAAGCTAAGGAATCAGAGTCATTCACAAGTTTGGGCTAAGTATACATTCATCAACATTGTAAGAAGGAACTTCTTGGGATGGAAGGAAAGGCCACACTCATCCCCCTGCCCCCACCAAAGGGAGGACTTTGTAAGCTTCAAAGGGTCGAGACATTGGATTTTGGACATATCAGCTTCACCCATGTGTTCTACTCACATCTCCAGATCAGCTGACTGCATTGTACACATGAGGAGGCAAGAATAGATGGGTCCAAAATCACAATGCTTAAGGGGAACTCCTTGAGAACCCCATGAATGGGATGAAAAGACTTTTACCAACTAGGAACTATGATATGCCCTTTTTTGCATATGTGCTTTCTAAGGTTGGGCCTGTTTTCCCCTGGACTCCATATTTATTTGTGTGAGGGTGGGTCACAGACTTTGGGGCAGGGGGAAGGGATGTTTTGTACCGAGTATGTTATTACTTTAGCAAATAACACTTTCCAAAAGCCTATTTAAGCCTGTTTGAGGATATGAAAGCACACCTTTCCCACACATACGGAGACTTGAGCTAACGGCATCAGAGAAGATAACCCTTGACACCCACCCCCAAGAATGCTGAAAAGGAGACACAGCCAAGTTTTGAGGACCCAAGTCATCAGCAATAGGAATTGGAATAAAATTCTTAGATCTTATATGGGACATAATAATATAACACTATCATTATTTTTGTTATACTTTCATACTTATCCCAAAGGCATACTGAAAGGCCTATGGATACCTTCTATAACATATACTTGATTTATACAACAAGTACAACACAAATTACATAGTTTAGTTTTTATTTTTCAATGTATAGTCTCTGACTTGCAGGAAAAGGCATACCTTAATTTATTCAATAGCAGAACTTTCTAAATATAGACTAGGATGGTAAAAGCTATGTACATCGTTGGGCAGGACACTTTCTTGGTGTAAAATTAAGGCATTAAACTATCATTATGACTAAATCTACTTTAAAAAATTAAGTAGTAATATATTCTGTCATAGATATATTAAAAAAAAGTTAAGCCATATCATCCTCCCCTCTACTAAAAAAAAATTTATTAAAAAGCTGCTACTAAGCTTCTAAGCATAACTTTTGCCTGTCTGGTATCATGCTGTTAGGAGTATGCATCTTCTGGGTTTTAATTACCTATCATTCTGTGTCTGTAAATATGCTGCACCTCTAATTTGAGATGTGGAATCCATTATAATGTGAGTAAACAAAGAGCAGACAATAGGCCTGCCCATATGAACTCTCTCTTTGTTCCTTTGTGCTGGCTAGCCACACTAGGGATGTTTTTTGCTATCACAGATGCTGCTGCTAGAAAAAGAAGAAAGCTAAAGGAATTTCTTATGGAAGGATCTGGAGACGGTGGGGTGACAACCAGACCCAAATGTCAAAAACTTGTGGTGAAGTCGTCCCCTTAAAATGGTCTGTGTTGGAAGCAAATGAAGAAAGCAAAGATTCTAATAGTCAAGAAGATTTTGTCAAATTGAACAGGCCGATCTCAAAAGCTAAAGAATGGTCCTTTTGAAACTCTCAAAGGGAATGTTACAAACAATGGGGAGTTTAAAATGATATCCAGCCCATAATGGTATTAGGAGTACTTTTAAAAATAGAGCTAATAATAAATATGCCTCTCATGTTTCCTCTTTTTAAAACTCTAAATAGTGTGGTTTGTCTTGTGCCCACATCAAAGGAACCCAACTAACTGAGGAAAAAGAAAAATGAAGGCCCAATTCAACATCTCCCTCTCCTGGTGCCTAAACACATTTTCCAACAATTTTCTTGGAACCAACAACAAACTTAGAAAACCAGAAACAGAAACGGGAAAATAAACCCAACACAGGAAAGCAACCACCCCAGGGCCCCACCCCCTCTACCCCCCTCTGTCACAGTCCTCATCTGAACATGCACACAATGAGTCAAAGGACTCTTGGTTTTTCTTCAAGGAGCCAATTACTTGAGTCTTGGTCATAGTACAAACAAGCAGAGGCAAAAGATCTCTAGTCTTCACAGACATTGATTTGTCAGCTCCATTGGAAATAGTAGCTTGCTTCAAAGAACGTTAAAATAAATAAATACAGGACTTTGTAAGAGAACAATAAAGTAACCTGGGAGAAAATGTTGCTGATATTTTATATTTTCTTAACTGTATTACATGTTTTCTCCAAAAGGATGCAAGTTCCTTGGGAGCCAAACCTGTTTGACTTTGGTCCTTGTATCCCCAGAACATATCACTGTCCCCAAGCATACAACAAGCACTTAATAAATGCTTATTGGATTAAATTTAGTGATGGCTCAAAAGTTCCTAGTGTCTGAGATCTAGCTGTTCTCCCCCCACTGGGCCATTAAAAGTTTATTTATAGGAGTTACTGTAGTCCAACAGTCCAAGGATGAGAGGTTGAATCCCTTCAGTGCAAACATGTTAGTGCACATATTCTCACATAAACATACATATGTACATATGCATATAAATGTCTACAAATCTATATATGTTGATACACATGTGTATGCATGCATGGATAGATAGATAGATAGATAGATAGATAGATAGATAGATAGATAGATAAAGTACGTATATGTATAGCTGCAAACTTTCTGGTATGTTTTTCCAGCTCAGGATGTCCCAAACTGACTCACTCTGTGGAAGAATCAGTGAAGCACTGTCCCCTCTGCACCCTCATCCCATTCTCTGCATCTACCCAGGGATGCTGCTTCTCTTAATCCGGGGACCAGCAAGGGGCAAATAAGAGCTACCTACATTTATAGAGCACTTTTTCTACAACAGTGCTGTGGGGATATTATCCTAATTTTTACAGATGAAAAAACTGAATTCAGAGAGCTAATAAGGGCTGGACCCAAGACAGGTATGTCCTGGCTCTAATTCCAGCCTTTTCTTCACTATGTTCCCTCAAAAGAGGGAAGCAGAAAAGGGCATTTATATGCTGTGTCCTTAGTCCTTACCTCCATTTACCTCCTGGGACCTTGAAGGTTCAGGATTATTAGCAGGGACAGAAAAGATGTCATGGAACTACTCTCCATAAATTTCCAGAGGATTGTTCCATATGAGTGATTTCAGTCCTGAGAAGGAGGGTGGTACACGTGGTTCTGGTTTGTGCAGCTGGCATTATATGCTACTAGTGAAGAATGGCAGAGGAAGGAATTATGGTATTCCATCTAAATTCAGACCATATGGCCATCTGCCAAGGTGATGGATCTGGAGAACAAGAGCAAAGTCCAGAATTTCTCCTCACGCAAATATGCTCCATTAGAATCCAGAAGTGATGCTTGGAGCCTTTGTCTTGAGAGAACTTGGTCTCAAATGTCTCCCCTTATGCCACACACAGAGGAGAAAACGGGAGAACAAAAAGCACATCACTGGGACCAGACCAAGAGTTGTTAATACATCCCCAGATGAATGTAACAATGATTCCAAGTGGAATGAAGCTTTTCCTGATGCCCTCCCCATTAGTGTATATATATTCAACTATTTTGGATTTAATTTCTTTATAGTTAACATTCTATAGCAATTTAAGATTTACCAAAAAAAAAAAATGTACATATATTCAAGCCTCACTACAACTCTATGATGTGGTTGCTTCTATTATCCCCATCTTACAGATGAGGAAACTGAAACTAAGAGAAGTCCAATGATTTGCTGAGGATCCCATACCCACTCAGTATCTTAAGCAACATGCCAACCAAAGTCTTTCTGACTCCAAGTCCAAGTGCTTTATCAACAATTCTCCCAGCTATCTCTGTGAAAGTATGGTAGAGAGCTGATCTTGAAGCCAAGAAAAAGCTCAGTTCAAATCTTGCTTCTAACACATGCTAGTTAGATGTCATGGAGCAAGTCAAGCCTTTCGTTGGCCTTCTAGGGGTATCAAACTCAAAGAGAAACTGATCCCCACAGACTGCTCATAGATTTAGAAAATCACAAATTAACATTATTGTATTTTATTCTTATTTAGTTTGTTAAACATTTCTCAGTTACATTTTAATCTGGTTCCAGCAATACTCTGGAGTTTGATACTTACATCGTAGGTTATTCTCCAAGTCCATAAGTTTTATAAACCATGAGTTTCACTGGTGTAGGGAATTTCCTTACTGGGAATTCCCATTACCAATGAAATTCCAGGTCCACTCTCTATTTCCTTTATATTTTATATATGTGCTTGTTTTCTCCCCTCCCCATTAGAATGTAAGCCCCTTCAGGATCAAGATTAACTGTCTACCCCACCTAACAGTACCTATCACCTGTTGACTGGATGGCAAGACACTGGCAGTACTGATGGAAGTAAAAGCACCACCAAGCTTCACTTTTCCCTTAGATTCTATTTACCTCAAAGAGGTCAAGGATTTAGCCCACTGAGCTACAGTTTAATGTAAGTCTAATCAATTAAATGAGCAGTCACTGTTAGAGGAAAAAAAAGTACACTGGAGAAACTGAATAGAATAGCCATGATTGGCAACAGTGGGAAGTACTTAACTTAAATCAGCTTTAAAAATGGTTTCCATTCTGGTTATTAGATTGGGGAACTACTCCCATTTTTACAAGTTACTCAAATACCAAGAGAATAGTATAAATAATCAAGATTACTGATTTTGAACTTAGAGGGTCTGGGTTTAAATTCTGACTCTGTCATTTGCCTACGTGACCTTGGGTAAGTCATGTAAACTCTCAGTCTCAGTTTCCTTATTTGTCAAAGAAAAGGCTGTACCAGGTAACTCCTAAGGCTCTTTCCAACTCTAAATCCATCATCATAAAACCATTATAATGTAAATGAAAGCACTCCTAAAAGACAGCTGAACTAAAATTAAAGGTAAGGATTCACTTTTCCCTGGTTGTGAAAGAGGCAAGAACTGCTGTGAGCTATCAGATGGAGGAACCCCTTCCCCACCAGGCTGCCATATGTCCATGCACACATTATGGCACCTCGTTTTTTCTGCCTTTGTCATATTTAACCTTTCTGATCTTGAGTGAATGCATATGCCTTAATGGAAGCACCCAAATCACCATTAAGACTCCTAAACTAGGAAGTCATTCCCCAGAAGGATTAGGGAGAGGGTTCTTTGTTTTTGTTCTTGTTGTTTCAGTAACCACTTTAAGTTTGAACCCACTATCTCCAAGTTCCAAGGTTTAGAGAGGGTAGTGTATGCTCCCAATGTGAGCTGTTGCTGTATTACAGTACTTGCTATACTTTTTCAGTAAATATCTCTTTGTAAAAGCTAATTAAAATAAAAGAAAGTAACAGTGGTAATGACCAATATAGGTTCCCAAAGATATAGGAAAAGCCACTACCTCCTCTTGGTAGGGAAATGAGGAATACAGATGCTAAAGGAGGCATACACTGCTAGAAGGCATCATTGTGTAGGGTGGCTTTGCTTAATTGTTTTTCTTTGTTATAAGGGAGGGTTGGGTTTTTCAGAAAGTGTATGTGGTATTTTAAAAAAAGACAGCAAAAGAACTTTCTAGTAAAATAAAATAAATTGTCTGTGCATTCTGAATGTGCCTGACCTTAATTTTCTTTAAAATAAGTATTGCAATATATCTACTTCTTAACTACTTAAGGTAACAGCAGAAAAATAACTCTTGAGTACAAGAAACTCATAGACAACTGAGAAATCCAACTGTCTATAATATCTTTACCTATTCTCCTACTAAATTCATTACTAATGCTGCAAAATAACCTGATTTGAGTTTTACCTCTTTCTTCTCACTTTCCACAATTACAATATGACCAAAAACAATTATTGCTGAGAAAAAAAAAAAGGATAAGATAAATCACAAACTAGGTGGTCTGTTTCTAAATATCAGAAACTGAATGTTTTGTTTTATCTGCTGAAGAAACAATCAAAATACTTATAGTAGTATTTGAAAATGCAAACTTTTACTAATGTCAGATGTACAATGTAGCAAACAGGCAGATTCTATCCTACAACACCTTCTTTTAAAAAAATTATATATTTTTAGTTTTCAACATTCATTTTCATAAGATTTTAAGTTTAAAATTTTCTCCCCCTCCTTTCCCTTTCTGCTCCCCAAGATGCTATGCAATCTGATATAGGCTCTACATATACATTCATATTAAATATATTTTCATGTTAACTATGTCATAAAGAATTGGAACCAATCGGAGGAACCATGAGAAAGAAAAAAAAAGAGAGAGAGAGAGAGAGAGAGAGAGAACAAATAGTATACTTCCATTTGCATTCAGACTCCATCGTTCTTTTTCTGGATATGGATAACATTGTCCATTATGAGTCTTTTGGAATTGTCTTTGATCCTTGCATGGCTGAGAAGAGCTAAGTTTATCTAAGTTAGTCATCATACAATATGGCTATTACTGTGTACAGTGTTCTCCTGGTTCTGCTCATTTCACTCAGCATCAGTTCATGTAAGTCTTTCCAGGTTTTTCTGAACTCCACCTGCTCACTACTTCTTATATCACAATAGTATTCCATTATGTTCATACACCACAACTTGTTCTGCTATTCCCCAATTGATGGGCATACCTTCAATTTCCAATTCTTGGCCCACCCAAAAAGAGCTGCTATAAATATTTTTGTACATGTGGGTCCTTTTTCCATTTTTGTAATTTCTTTGGGATACAGGCCTAGCAGTGGTATTGCTGGGTCAAAGGGCATGCACAGTTTTATAGCCTTTTGGGCATAGTTTCAAATTGCTTTCTAGAATGGTTGGATCAGTTCACAACTCCACCAACAATGTGTTAGTGTTCCAATTTTCCCACATCTTCTCCAACATTTATCATTTTCCTTCATATTAACCAAGTGGTTAGATGTGAAGTCGTACCTCAGAATTGTTTTAATTTGCATTTCTCTTATCAATAGTGATTAGAGCTTTTTTTCACATGACTATAGATAGCTTTAATTTCTTCCTCTGAAAACTGTCTGTTCATATCCTTTGCCATCTATCAACTGGAGAATGACTTGCATTCTTATAAATTTGACTGAGTTTTCTATATATTTTAGAAATGAGGCCTTTATCAGAGACACTGGCTATAAAAATTGTTTCCCAGATTTCTGTTTCCCTTCTAATTTTGGTTGCATTGGCTTTGTTTATGCAAAAACTTCCCAATTTAATGCAATCAAAATTATTCATTTCACATTTCATAATGTTCTTTATCTTTTGTTTGGTCATAAATTTTTCTCTTCTCCATAAATCTGACAGGTAAACTATTCCTTGCTCTCCTAGTTTGCTTGTAGTATCAGCCTTTATATCTAAATAACGTACCCATTTTGACTTTATCTTGGTATACGATTCGACACCTTCTTTTTACATGAACATTCACCCCAGCTGGGCAAGATGGGAACTTTTTGTTGTCCCTTCCTTCTTTTCCTACTGTGAACCCTATTCTACTACAACTGGACAATTCTTTCCTGCTCTTAGCCAGCAGGCCCTCCCACCCTGCCCTATGAAGGAGTAGGATCTCTAAATTGTTGGGCCAGTGGCAAAGATAAAAGGAAGGGAGTAGTAGAAGAAAAGTTTTCCATCTCAACACATGTCCTCCCATCAGTTCCTTCTTGTCACTACAATTAGGGAAGCAGCATGGTTAAGCTATGGGAATGATGTACCTATTAGGATAGCAGTCTCTCTCCCATTCTGAGATTGCCTAGTAAGAGTAGCTGAAAGTGGAAAGGGCACAGGCTTCTGGGTCGGTGTTCCCCACTTGGCATTTACATTGTGACTGTAGAGCTGGTTATATTGAAAGGAGAGAAAGAAAAAAGCTAAGTGAGACCTCTTTTCACAGCTGAGCGGTATAGGGAGTCTGGTTCCCTAAATAGTCTTCCCTCTGCGCCTGTATCTCCCTAAAGCATAGGCAAGGTGGCTATAGTATGAGAAGCACTTGCTAAGAGAAAGGGGGAAGGCTGTTCGAGTGAAAGTGGTTGCATTACCACCATGCCTTTTCCCCATTTCTATTGCTTCTCATCCTTTCTAGCCCCCTAGTGAGCATTTTATTTTGGAAGCAAGTTAAGAAAAGAAGTAATCAAAATGGACAAGAGGAAGCCAGGACAAGAAGGAAAACCCCAACCCCAAAGATTTCCCAATTCCACTCTTTATCCACATAGCTATTCTCCTACTTCTAACCTGACACTACCAATTCTGCTGTTTCAGAAGACCACTACTCTCCCAGCTGCTGACATCCCATCACTACCTTTCCACTTCCCCACACCATTTGCTCAGAATGAACATGGAGCTTAAAAATCAAATTCTTTATCCCTTATTTAGAACTACATGTTCATAGACCTAGAACTAGAAAGGACCATAGAGGCCACTGTGTCAAACCCTATAATTTTATACGGGAGAAAACACTGAGGCTGAGGGACAAGAAGTGAGGTCAGGACCACACAGCTAATAATTATATACCTTCATTATTTCTACATTCATGGGGCCCTTGGAAGTTGCCTACACTCAATAACAAACTCAATAAACATTTGCTTAAGCACTAAGTTACTTCTATGAAAAGAGTCACTATTCTAGTTGCTAAGGAAAATATAAAGTTTGGATAAAACATAGCCCCTGCCCTCTTAGGACTAGAAAGATATATTTCTAGAAAGAATATATGAAACATATACAAGTTACTGTAACCCAAAATTTTATACATACTTATACATTAAGGAAGTAGAAAAAAAGTCTTTAGGAAGGTTCTTGATGAAGGATGGAGTTGGTTGGGAAAGGCTTCCCAGCAAAGACAGAAATTGAGTTTGGTTTTAAAGCTGGGATAGGAATTAACAAGGCAAAAACACAGTGGGAGGACCTTGCAGGCAATAGGAATTTCTGTATAAGCAAAAGCAGGAAAGGAAGCAAGAGCATAATATAAAGACGGGCAGAAAACAGCATAATTTGACTAGAGCATAGGAGAGAAGTAGTATGGGAGGAGGTAGCAGGCACAATATAAATAGGACCTAAATAGGACATGGTCAGAAAAAGGAGTCTGAATTTTATTTGGGGAGCAAGAGAAAAAAGTCAAGATCTTTGAGCAGATGACAGCTACGATCAGACCTTTGCATAAGGAATATTAGTCTGACATCAAAACAAAGGGCAAAATCGAAGGGGGAAAGGAGTAGAATCAGGAAGAAGTATTAGATGTGTATTGCAGTAGTCTAGGGAGAAAATAATGAAGGTCTGTACTAGGATGATGGCATTGGAAATTTAAAAAGAGACAGATGTTCCCAAAAAGTATTCTGGAGGCTTTGTAACTGATCATATATGAGGAGCAAGGGAGAGACGAGCCTAAGACAGTCCAAGGTTGCAAACAGGGAAGACTAAGTCAATAGTGGTACCTGAGAAAAAAAGAGTTAAGTCAGAAGAAGGAGCAATGGAAGTAGGAAACAGAGTAATATAAGTAATAGATAACATGGATCCTGAGGTAGAAGTGGAACATTCTGGTAGAAATTTGCATGCTCTACCTCCTAACTCTGTGCATCTGCCATAGTCAGACCCATACTTGGGATGTACTTCACTGTCACCTCTTAGAAGACTTGTCTTCTTTTAAGGCTCAACTTCCTCATTGAAGTTTCCCATTTCTCCCATTCTTGGTGTTCTCATCCTCCTCCTTTTTCCTTGTACTACACTTATTAGTGTACATATTGCTCCAAGTAGTATGTAAGGTCCTTGAGGGCAAGAACTATTTTGCTGTGATTTTGCTTTTTGTACCCCCAGCATCTATGTCTGGCACATAGTAGGAACTTAATAAATATTTGATCAAATTGAATTGCAACATAGTATAGGTAGGTGGTGGTTTGGGTCTATATCTAAAATGGGTGATCAAGAGTAAAAATATAAATTTAAGAGTCACCCTTCCATACTGAGGTAATAGTCAAAGATGTGGGACTGAATGGGATTGCAAAGGAGTCTTTAGAGAGGTTAGAGAAGATTCGTTGATGTAGAACATACTATGCCTCCTTTGCTGGATCCACTCAAGGAATAAGAAATGGGGCCACCACAGGAGGTGTAGTAGGATGGAGGTGAGAGATAGGGAGAACCAAAACAGCACAGTATCTCTGGGGCCAACCAAGGACCAGGTGTCTGATAGGGGGAAGACTAACAAAAGGTCATTAAAGGTTATTGGATTTGATTATGAGATTATTGGTGATATTTTTGGAGAAAAGCAATTCCAAAAGAACAGTGTGGAAGGAAGGAAGATTTCATGTTGATAAAGGAAGAATGGTTAGTGAGGAAGTAGAAGCACAAAATGTAGACTTTTTTTTTTTAGTGAGAGCTTGGTGGTGGGGTTGAGAAGAGACATGGAGCAATAGCTAGATGAAACAGCAAGATCAAGGGAAGTAAGGGACCATTTCATTTTGACTTTGTCTTCCTAGCACCTAGCACAATGCCTTAACAAATGCTTCTTGCTTGGTTGATTAAGGGAGCCCCCACCACCACCACCCCCCAGCAGGTCTGTAGCCAAATGTAAAAGACTAGTGAAAAAGACAGTGCAGAGTCACAGGAAAAAGAAGATGACTGCTGAGACAGGTCTAGGGTTGGTGGGACAAAGAAGGATCAAGAGCCAAAGAGAAAGAGACACATTAGCTTTAGCACACAGTGAGGCTTCCTACTCTGCGAAAGGAGGGAAGCCAGAGAGAGGCGATTGTTGATGCTCAGAACATTTGAGGCTTGGAAATTTTGAGAGACAAAAGAGGAAAGGAGAAAGTTGCTGTCAGGTGGTTTGGACCTTATCCATGCAGCCCAAGAGTAAATAGTTGTGGTAGAACCTGTTAAATGTTACTGACATTTATTTCCTAGTCTGGGGTTTCTACCACACTTATTATCATATATATAATCATATTTTTGCTCTTAGCATTTTGTAAATAAAAAGCACCATCTTTTATCTGAGAAATATAAATGAAGTGATACTATTGGCTATAGAACATATGTATACACATATTCATAAATTTTATATGTGTGTGAATATGTGGTTATATATATTTAATGTCTTAGTATCACAGGCAGCTCCCTCTCTCTATACACACATACATATTTGCACGTGTACACATGTATATATGTGTATGTATATATTTATATATGTGTGTGTACATAAAGAGAGAGCCATTTTAATAGGCCAAATAGATCATTGGTAGTTTTTCTGAAACATTAGTCTTAGACAACTGCCTATGACACCAAGAAGTCATTCACCCAGAATCATGCAGTCAGTCTGTATCAGAGATAGGACTTAAAACCAGGTCTTTCTGACTCAAACTGGCCTTCTATTCATTCTTCCACTGTGATTTTCACATTTTTAAAAAAAATCAATCAAGGAATCAGAGAAGCTAAGCAACTTTTGGATGATTACATGGCCCAGGAAGCAGCCAAAACAAGGACTTGGGACTTTAAGCCAGGCTCCTGATTAGTTCAGTGCTGAACAGAGTGCCTGACACAGAATAGAAGCTTAAGAATGTTTATTGACTAACTGATTTCTTTCCATTCTACCAAATTGTGTCTCAGTTGTGTTCATAACTTCAAATAACCAATTTACAAGTAAACCTTTAGCATACAACTAGTTCAGATTTAGGGAACTGCATATGTAGTAGGTTCTCTTTTCTATCCTAAAAAACAACAACAAAAAAGAACAGTAACTATTCATGATGTTGTTTGATATTCTGTAACTGAAGGTTATATTAAAGTATTACCAGACTTCATGAATTACTCATGAGCCCTGATTAAGTACAACCAGATTCTAAGTGTTATAAGGTTGGGAATAGTGTCTTCAACCCAAATGCTCCCACATCAAAAAAATGCCAGCAATAATGACCTCGGGCTACTTCCATTACGAATTTGGTTCTTGCTTTATAAAAAGACCATGATACTTGCATGAGATAACTACCACGTCAAGTGTTCCCAGTGATTAAGCCAAGGCATTTACCTCATACCAAATGCCAGAACTGGGAGTGTGTGGCTAACCGTGGACCATCAGACCAACCCAAAAATACAGTGCAGCCTATTCATCTCCAATGTCCAACAGGGGGAGCTGAGGGAAGCATCTCTAATGCTCTTTAGAAACCTTCAGCTAAATGCTTTTAGAGATTTTGTTCCCTGATTATTGATTGACCTATATTTTAGGTCATGGCACCTACCATGCCCTAGAGGGTTGGATTTGACAGGGAGTTAAGGTCCACAGTTAAAGTAAATTAAGAAAAAGCCAAGATAAGCAGTCTGACTTCCTAAAAAGATTAGTTTCTTCTGTTCTTTGGAATGTTTCAGGGGCTACATCACTGGCATTGCTTTTGAGCAAGGAAAGATTTGCCTTCAGATGACTGCCAGAGTAAACATCTAATCCCCTGGATGGTACCACACAAGAGCTGAAGATTGCTAAATCACGTGAAGTAAACTACATAGGTTAAAAAAGTGAGTTAATCTCAGTCCCCTGGGACTTTCTAGGAACATGGGGTATTAATGACAAGAGGGAAGGTTGAGAAAGTACAAACTTGAGGGATGACCAGTTCACCTGCCTCAAAGCCTGACTAATCTAAAATGAACACAGTATTCTTAGCTTTTTGTGCTCTGTAGTAATAGAATGTTGCCATGCTCAGCTGCTATACTCTACCTCGAGATATGGCTCGCAAACAGATGTTTTTAGCAAAGCAATATGGGGCAGAGCCAAGATGGCAGTGTAGGAGGAGCAACATATTGCAGCTCTCACATAGCCACCCCAAAATACCCATAAAATATGACTCTAAACTAATCCTAGAACTCCAAAACACACACGAATATACTTTCCACTAAAGTCAGCTCGGCTACAAGGAACCATATCAGCACTGCGAACAGAAACCAGCCTGGTCTGAAGCCCTGGTTGAGCCCTGGGGGCGGCTGGACGAGAGGAGTCGAGGAGCCTCGGATTAGCAGCAGCTGCAGTGTTCAGAACTAGGTCAGTGAGACTTGTGAAATCGGGGGAGAAAAGCAGTCTGGCCGAAAGGCCTCCAGGGAAGGAAAGCACAAGGCAGAGGTTTTGCACCCACCTCCACATTGCAACTTCCATGCCCTTGGCCTGCAGTCTGCACAGGGACTAAGCGATTGTTCAGAGGCCAAGAGCTCTCGTGTTGAGCAGCCTGGATCCGGATCGTGGTCTTGGGCTTTCGGTCCTGCGAGTCTTCATTATCCAGTGAGCTGGAAGTAAGTAGGAAGGGACCCAGCACCTTCCTGAGAGCTACAGCAGCCAGGAGGACCCCAGCGATTTGGGACAGAGCTTTCCCTTCTGGAAGCAGAGCCCCACAGAGATTAAAAAAAAAAAATCATGGACTGACCAACCATGAGTAAGAATTAGCATAAGAAACAAAGTAAGAACAGCGACTAAACCCTAGATTCCTTCTTTAGGTAAAAGAAAGATCATGGCAAAGAGAGGGAGGAGGAGAGCGCAGCCAGAGCGCCCCCACCAGGGGCTTCCAATAAACATGAAGATTGCCTTAAAGCTAGGGATGAGCTGAAGAAGGCTTTTCAAAACTAAATAAGAGAAGTGGAAGAAAAATTGGGAAGAGAAATAAGAATGTTGCAAGAAAATCATGAAAAGAGAGTCAGCAATCTGACTGAAGAAATCAACACCCTAAAAAATAAATTAATTCAAATGACAAAAGAGGCCCAAAAAGCAAAGCAATAGTTGAAGATTCATGGGATTCCATAATCCCTAGTCATTATAAGCATGCATCCCACCCTTTCTTGGCAAAGGTCAAACATTCAGAAGGAATTAACAGAAAAAGCAAATTTAGTTTCTTTTTACTAAAACTTTTACTCCCTCCAAGCATGTCTTAATATTGTATACCTTGATACTTTGGTGTATCCTTGTTCTAGACTTTAGAGGGTATCTAATAAATCCTTTATGAGGTCTGGAGATAAGTACTTGCCTAAGAGTAAGGTAAGGGAATAGTTGACTTACCATAAGATCATAGAGTTAGGGCTGGAAGGGACCCCGAAAGCTCTAGTATGACTCCTTAATTTTATAGGTGAAGACATAGAGACCCAGGAAAGTTATAACTGGCTCACCCAGTGTTATACAGGAAATGAGTAGCAGAGCTAATAATTGAACCTGGGTTCTCTGTCTCTGGTTTCTCTGTCGAGGAAACTCAGAGATACAATGGATAGAGCCCTAGGCCTGAATTCAGAAGATCTGAGGTCATATATGACCTTCTAGACACTTAATAGCTGTGTGAGCCTGGGCAAATCACTTATTCTCTTACTGTTTGCCTCAGTTTCCCTAACTGTGAAATGAGGGTAATAATAGCACCCACCTCACAGGTTTGTTGTAAAGTGCTTAGCACTGGGCCTGCCTCCTAATACATGCAATAAAAATGTTTATTCCCTTCTTTTCACTCCCCCACCCCACCCCACTGCAGAATGCAATTGACTTACATCTTCTCATCAATACAGTTCATGGGCATGTCATTTCCTTCTTTTCTTTTCTTTTAATTTATTGTTTTCTTTTGTTTTAACTCCATAATCGTTTCCCCTCGAGTTTCTTTTCTACTCTACACCCTCACTGTCCTCTAAGCCCTTCCTCCTAACAGAACATTGAAGCAAAGTCCACCAACACAGCAAGCTCCTCTGACTGTGTAGACCACACTCCACATTTGCACATCCTGCTTCTCTATTCCATGTCCTTTCACGAATCCCCTACAGTGATTCTATTCTCGTCAACTCTAGAGGCTCACTTAATACCTAATCAGGTAAGTGGTTGCTAAAGTAGATACTTGGAATTTCAATATTTCCCTGTTTTCTAAGGTACTTAAAAATATTTCCACTAGCAATAAACAGAGGAAGGTGATGCTTTACAGACCAATGATTCTTTAGACAGATAGATGCCTTTGAGACAAAAGTTACCCTATACCTGGTGCCCTTTAAAATAGCAGATTTTTTTAAATCTGGAAAAAAGCTTTAGAGATCATCTAATTTATTACCTTCATTTTACAGATGAGGAAAATGAGACAAAGAGAAACCAAGTCACCCATTCATGATTTCATAGCTAATTAGGATCCAGTTCTTCTGAGGCTGGCCCAGCGTTATTTTCATTGCTATTATTTATTACTACCTGAAATTGATGCTTCCAAGTATAGAGTGTTAATAAGTGAACATTTTAATAAACAAGGCAATCTTCCCAGAAAGGGTATTTTAATACACTACAGACTGGACAAATAATAATAGAGGCACGCTTCATTTAGAGATTATCTACTGGCAAAGTAGCTGTTTTTGCTCGTCTTTCCAGAGCATTAATTACATGTCATCTAATTCTTTATATCAAGATATCATTGGTTGTAAGAAATAGCTCCTTCTTTGCCAAACAATCCAATCAAATTTTCTGGTTTGTGTACTCTTAACTCTTACACAGAAGCCATTGCTTTCAGAAGAAAATCGTCATGAGACTAATTCTAGCCTTGCCTAAACTTCTCACATACCTGTAGCAGAGTCAATTGTGAAGAGGGAGGAGAAGTCTCCTGGAATGAGCTCATAGGCCACCACTCCATATACTCCAGCATCCCTGTCAGTAGCAACAACGTTGAGAATCTCCATGCCTGGCTGTGTGTGACCACTGATGCTCGTCGTGTAGGAGGTCGGGTTAAAAACAGGTTGATTATCATTTACATCCTTCAATTCCACTCGAACAAAAGCTTGGGCACTTAGTCCACCCTGTTGGATAAATGAGAAACTATTAAAAACACAGCTCTGCTAAATCATGGATGGCAGGATAACCAGCAGACTGAAACTAGAATGGAATTCTTAAACAACCAAAAAAAAAAACCCCTAAATTACAGTACTTTTAAACTTAAAACACCAATTCTTAGTATTCTTAGTAACATTGTGTAATACTTTATCTGTTTATTAGAGCACTAAGTAGATTATACAGATAATATTACCTTGATACATATTCTGTCTCAAGAGTACAGATATTCAAGTGATAGTGCCAGTGCCTAAAGGACTCCTCCCAGTTGCTCATGCCTTTTTCTCTAAGGTTACCTTGAACCTAGTCTGAATGTATTTTGTATGTAGCTATTCATATCCATACTATCTCCTCTTCTGGGATGTGTGTTTCTCAGGAGGAGAAATTATTTTTCTTTTTTTCACCTGGCATATAGTAAGGACTTAATAACTGTTTGCTGAATGATTTAAGTACACTTGGCATTTTTGTTAGAGTATTATACCTTTAAATAGGCTAATGTTGGGGAAACCTAGGAAGTTTGTCTTTTCTGTTCTCACATCTTACTTTTGGGTAGACCTTTCTTCCTTATTTCAGATCTCTCTCTCTCTCTCTCTCTCTCTCTCTCTCTCTCTGGCTCTCTCTCTCTCTTTGTCTCTCACTCACACATACACACACACACACACACACACACACACACACACACACACACACACAAGCTCACACACCCCTCCCAATGGTACTAATAAGTAGATTTTGAGCAGGAAGTGACCTTGAGACCATCAAGTCTAATCACCTCTTTTTGTTTGTTTGTTTGTTCAAGGTATATGACATTTGTTCATTTTCACTAGCATAAAAATTAACCACTTCATTTTTAAAATGATGCAACTGAGACCCAAGAGAGATTAAATGACTCACCTAATGTCCTTCTTATTGGTTTTGCTTTGTTTTGATTTTTGCTGAGCAATGATCAGAAGTAGAAACTGAACCCAGATCTTCCTCCTGCTAAATTCAGTGCCTATCTACTATTCCTCTCTAATTTTAATTGTCAAGGTTCCCTCCACCACCACCTGGCCAGGCTTATTCTCCATACATTATTATTCAGGTTCCAAATCTTGTCCTCTTCTCTCCTCATCAAAATTCAATCATCCTAAATCTCATTCCCTCAGGGTTTAAATGCCTTTCTGCTAATAGGATAAATTATTTCAAGATAGGGTGTTAATGATTGCTAAGAGCCTAATGTTAGGGTCCTGATTGATTAGCCATCCTTGGCAATATCATAATCACCATATGACGCCAAGTGACCTTGTAGTTGTTTGAATGGGGGAAGGGGAGGGAGAATAGCTCACTTGTTCCCTACTGTGCAACATTAAAAATAAAATGGGGTCTTGACAAGGCATGTGGAAGGATTAAACCATAGTTTTTTGCTATCATCAAGGAAAAATCACTGTTTCAAAATTATCTGATTCAATAAAAGGAGTATAGGGGAGGAACAAATAGGGAAAATCCTTCATTAACCTTTGACTCTGGTGTAGTTGAGAGTCTGGTATAAAGATGTAATGTTGCCTCCAACCTTCAAGGAGGTACTAAGGAAGAAGGGTAGAGACTTTAGTTTCAGAATCTAGACCAAATAAATAGATGGAGCTTAAATGCAAACCAGACTTTTGAGGTCTTGTTCTCTTCATTTTTCCCTTCTTTCTTCCTGGTAGGCAGAGCAGAAAGTGACAGCAAGTACTCTTTTGATCAGAGAAGAACCAAGACACAACTTTCTCATCTTTCTAAAGGGTTAGGAGCTGAAAGCCACTGTATGACCTGGTACAGCTGAAAGAGTAATGTCTATGGAGTCAAAGGACCCATGTCGAAATCCTGCCTATGTCACTTACTGTATGTATGATTGGGGCAAAGCATTGAACCTCCTTGAGCCTCAGTTTCCTCATCTGTAAAGTAACAGAGTTGAACTAGATGCCCTTTGAAGCCCCTTCTAGTTCTAGACCTATTATTGTAAGATAGACTGCCTGGGTCTAGGACAAGTAATATAACTGTATCCTATTTGCCAGAATGCTTTTATGATTATTCTTAATTATCATATTCTCAAATGATAGACGCCATTTGTGATGGATTTGTTTCTTATATGTGTATAACTAAACCAGCTATGTTCCCAAAGTCTATGTGTTTGCTAATAGTAAATATCTCTTTTCATCTCTCACTTGAGGAAATTTATTTTAGTGGAATTATTTCTGCCCATCAAGCATCATATATTACCCAATACCATGAAGGAGCCTTAGTTAAAAAGAAAGCATAACTTTTAGCACTTTTAATGGAAAGAAGCAGGCATCAAGTTTTAAAGAGAGGCTTGCTCTTAACAGTTCTTCTGGAGAAATGAAAGTAGTGACTATGCATTTTAAATGGATGACTTGATGTCTTAGCCCAAAAGAATAAATCTATGAAGGAACTTCAGGCACTATCACATAAGCTAGTGTAGGATTTCTTTGTTTGTTTGTTTGTTTGTGTCTTGTCTTTTTTTGGAGGGAGGAAGGCAGGGCAATTGGGGTTAAGTGACTTGCCCAAGGTCACACAGCTAGTAAGTGTTAAGTGTTTGAGGCTGAATTTGAACTCAGGTCCTCCTGACTCCAGAGCCAGTGCTCTATTCACTATGCCACCTAGCTGCCCCTGGATGTCTTTTTTTCTTTTTTAAGGATAGAAGATTCCCCTAATGCTCTGTCCCAAGTCCTCTCCACACTTTCACTTGGTGATCTCACCAACTCTCATTCATCTGATCTAGACAGATGATTTCACATCTCTACATCCAATCTAGTGCCTCAGTCTCTCTCCTGAGCTTCAGTTATTCATTTCCAATACCTCTTGGACTTGGATGTCCCATAGGTGTCTCAGTCTCAACACTTTCAAAACAGAATTGTCTTTCCTCCCAAACTCTCCTCTCTTCCAAAAGTCCTTATTACTGTGTTGAGGGCACCATCATCTTCCTACTTACCTATCTTGCATCCTTAGTCCTACACAGCTAGTAAGTGTCTGAGACCCAGTATGAACTCATGAAGATGAGTCTTCCTGACTCCAGGTCTGGTACTCTATCCGCTGGACCACCTAGCTATTCTATAAGAGGCCTTAGCTGTTCCCAACCTTCCAGGTTGCTGATGCCTTCCTCTCTTAAATTACTTTTGATCTACTTTATATATAAGTTCTATGTACCTAGTTACTTACATGTTGTTTCTCCTACTAGAATTGTAGCTCTCTGAAGGCAGGGACGTCATTTGACATTTCATTGTATCCCCCGCTTTTGGCACATGGCACGTAGGAAGCACTTAATCATGCTTGCTGATAGACTGATGGGAGGCCATTAACTGACATCACAAAAAACAATACATTGCCTACCAAGCCTAAAAGTTGGGCCAATTCTAGTTTTTCAGACCACTGGGGGACTGTTTAATGTATTTCTGCTTTACTGCAGTAAATATTCCCTCTGGTGGCCTGGAAAAGTCAATGAGGCTTCTTAAAATGCCAAACTTGTCTCTCAGAAAGCTATAGAAGAACTTTCTTTCCACACCAGATGGCCCTTCTCATTAATCACCTCCCCCCCCACGCCAAACCACAAGAAGCAATTGCTCAGACTTAGAAACAATAGAAAAGGGTGCTTTGTGAGAGCAGCTTCCTTCAAGGGGCTAAGGAAGGGCACCACACTGACAATAGATGGTGTCTTCTCTAGTTCCATTCCCAGTTCTCTATGCCCCACCAGCACATTCACTGATGGTATTTTCCCCTTCTCTTAGGTATGGCGTATGTGGCTACATTAAAGCGCAGCTCTCCATTTCTAGCTAACGCTAATGCGTGTTGGCACTTTGCTTTGATCATGCTAGGCTACAACAGCCAGGACTTTTAAACTGACTCATTCCTCTTCCTAATTTTTTTTTAAACCTAGGGGAGTAGGGAGAGGAGGAGGGAATAATAACCTTGGCAGGAAGAGTAAAGAAGGTGATTGACATGTTTGTATGTATAAGATATATGTGGGGAGTGGAGAGGGGGAGGCAGAGTGTGGATGAACAGATGTCTGACTCTAGTAGGGTTGGGAAGAGAACAACTCTTGCCCTGGGGGTGCTCAGTGGATCACAGTTTGAGAAAGGTTGCTAAATACTCCTCTGGAAACAGCCACAATTTTCAGCTTCCCAAAGCAATGAAGTTCAAGGGCAAAGCTGATTACGAAGTACAGAATCTCAGACGGAGGTGGCGGTTGGGGTGATGGCTGCAGCTGCTGTCATCAGCACTCCTGGCAATCCCCCTCTCCTCTGCTCTGGAAGATCAGGAATGCAGAAGAGGCAGGGAAGGCATTGCCACCACTGTGTTCCAAAAGGTTGTCAATGAAGTGTGGTGGAAAGAAGAAAGAGGAAACAGCAATCTCAGGCTGTTGGGGGGAGTTAAATTTCATTCTACTCCTAAGATTAAAATCTGTTATAGAACTCCACCCAAAGTTCCTTTCCTTCCCTTCTTCTTGTCTATTGTCTTATTCCTATACTTTCTTTGTTCCTTCTCCAAGAAGGTGAATGGAAAGGAAGGTCAAATTCACAGGGGATAGGGTAGAGAAAGGCAGTTAGGAGGAGCAGGGAAGACAATACCTTAAGTAAAGAAAGACTAAGATTTGTGTATAGGGCCTGTTGATGCCTCTCCAACCCCTAAACAAAGGCTTTGATTTGTAGATTAAGTGAACTTCCTTCCATTAACACACACAACTCAAGTATCTGTGTACAAAGCCTAGTGATCAGTGCTGGGGAAGACACAAAGTTTAGGTAAGATACAGGTCCTGCCCTTACAGAACTTGCAATCCAGTAGGGAAATATGACATATATACAAACACCTATAACAAAAATAATATCATACTTGTGGCATCCTCTTCTCATGACTGGGAGTCCCATAAAAGCTGCCAGAGAGTCAACTATATGCATTGACATGCACTTAAAAACTATTGTTCACCAGTCCCATGGCAGTATTAACTTTCAGGCATCTGGCAGAAGACCTGATTAATTTAAAACAGTAGATTTAGGATGCAGAAAAATCATACACACACACACACACACACACACACACAGGATATGTGTATAATATGTATTTATATATACACACATATCAGAAAGATTCATCTTCATGAGTTTAAATCTAGCCTCAGACACTTACTAGTTGTATGATCCTAGGCAAATCATTTAATACTATTTATATCAATTTCTTCATCTGTAAGATGAGCTGGAGAAGAAAATGGCAAACTATTCCAATATCTTTGCCAAGAAAACCCCAAATGAAGTCATAAAGAACCAGACATGACTGAAAAACAACCAAAATTATTGTCTTTTGTGCAAAGTCTGCACAAGTGCACAAGGGGAGAGAGGGAGAGAGAGGTGGAGAGAGAGAGAGAGAGAGAGAGACAGACCGACAGAATAGTCACTGAGAAAATTTCTATTTTTCTTGACTACAGACAGATATTTGGTAGAAGAAATGTCTTTTTTTTCTTTTTTTTCTTTCTTTTTCCAATGAGACAGGAGGGAAGAGGAAGAGAAAATAGATTTCTGCCATTTTTTAAGAGAGAGGTACTACAGTAATATGTGATATAAAAACAAATCACACCAAAATAACTTTTTTTTAAATCAACTTCATTTATTGTGAAATCATATTGAGAAAAGGAGTAATGAAACATTCTCCCCAATAACCAGAAGCATGTACTCATGGACACATGCCATCTTTGGAAAGAGTGGACAATACAGAGATCCAACATAGGGAAAGTCACACATTTAGAGAACACGTTTGGTGGGGTGTGAAGTGATACTTCATACCTCTGACACTTAGAAAACCACAAATTAACATTATCTGTGTTCTGTTATATTTTAATTTATTCTGTTTAATGTTTCCCAATAACATTTTAACCTCATTCTGGCTGCACCATGGGCTACATGCAGCCAGTCTTTGCATGTTTGACATCTCTGCTGTATGGCTATCAATATCTTCTGGTGATGTATACTGTTCTTTTCTGGGTCTGCTCCCCACTGAATATTACTCTCTCTTAGATCTGTACGTGGGCATTGATTTGTATCTCTACTGCTACCCTAATGGATGCAACAACTTTACTACCATGCACCTCACATTCTTTCGTGTGCTTCGCTGCTCTTCACTGAATTTTTCCCTCAGAAAATCTTGTGGTCTTTACTAGGAAATGCTTCCAGGCTTTTTATCTTCAGAGCTATGAATCAACCATCTCAGCTCCAGTTCAATAGGGTATGGTGACTATTAAGCTTCTCCTTAATAAGATCTGATCATTAGGCCAAGTCATATGATTAACAAGGCACTTAATTTTGAAATGAGGAGTCACTGGAGACCTTTTAGGAAGCTGTTTCAACAGAATAACAGGATAAGAAGTTAGATTGCAAGGACTAGAGACAAGAATGATAGGTGACATCAACAAGCTTTTATTAAGTATGTACTACATTCTAGTGCTTAGTGCTAAGGATACAAAAAAAAGGCAAAAATAGCTCCTGCCTTCAAGGAGCTCACAATCTAATGGGTAGAGATAACTTGCACAAAAGAATAATACACCCAATAAGGTGTAAGAAGATTGGAGAGTTGGGTAGGGAACAGGCTATGAAGATTTTTAAGAGTCAAATGGAGAACTTTATATTTGATCCTGGAGGTGAGAGAGCACCTGGAGTTTTTTGACTGGGAGACTGACCGAGCAAAAAGAATGATAGAGCCGAAAGTACATTACTTTGGGCATTTATGGGGGAAAACTTATAAGCAAAAAAAAAGAAAGAAAATAAAATAAAATTGAACACTATGTAATCTATGGCTCATTAATAGCCAATACTTTCTTTGTATTGACAAATATCTCCTTGGGCAGTTTTGCCCCTGGGCCAGGCACTATGGAGAATTAAAAGCAATTAGTAATACTTTAAATAAAAATCTTACAGAAACACAACATTCTTCTTCAAATATTTGAAGGGCTGCTATGTGGAAAAGAAAGTTGATTTACTCTGCATGTTTCAGGAAGAGCAGTGTTTGAAAGCGAAAAAAGGGGGAGGGGTGACAGATTTGAGCTCAAAGAAGAAAGAATGTTCCAAAAAATGAAATTTCTCTGAAAATTGGATGTACTACTTTATGAGTTAGATAGATAATGATAAAGCATTTAGATAAAGTATTTATTAAGCACTTTACATGCATCTACTGTTCTAGTGAGTTCCCTGTCAAATCTGTTTCTACCTTCATAAAACCTCTCTCTCTCTCTCTTTCTCTCTCTCTGTCTCTCTCTCTATCTCTCTCTCTTCCCCTCTCCCTCTCTTCCCTTTCCTCCCTTCCTCTTTTCTTCCCTTCTTCCCTCTATGTGTGTGTGTGTGTGTGTGTGTGTATTTTTCCCTCTGTGTGTGTGTTTGTGTGGATAGATAGATAGATAGATAGATAGATAGATAGATAGATAGATATAGATATATGAAGATATATACTGAGCAGCTAGAGAGCCCCTGGAGTTTTCTGGGAAGGGGAATAACAAGGTCAAACCTGTGCTTCAGCAAAATCACATTGGTAGCCATGCGGAGAATGGATTGGAGAGAAGGAGATTGGAGGCAAGGAGACCAATTAGAAGGCTATCCAGGGGTGAGGAGCCTGTGTCCTCGAGGCCCTCTATGTCCTCAAGTGCAGCCCTTTGACTGAATCCAAATGTATGGAACAAATCTCCTTAAGAAAAGGATTTGTTCTGAAAAACTTGGACTCAGTCAAAGGGTGGCACTTGAGGACCTAGAGGGTCACATGTGGCCTCAAGGATACAGGTTCCCCACCCTATGGCAATAGCCTAGGCAAGAGGTGAAAAGGGCCTGCACCAGGGTGGCGTCTGTGAGAATAAAGAGAGAGTCTATGTGAGGGGTGTTGTCCCTTCCAACTCTTAAAGTTCTAAGAAAATCAGAGTCTCAATATAGGTTAAACAAATTTATTGGTGAAAAATGATACTTATTGTCACTTTTAAGGAAGTACTATTTGGGCCAGTTGATTTTTCTTCTGTTGCATATTTTAACAGTATTGTTCACTAATTTCAGTTGTGTTCAACTCATCATGACCCCATCTAGAGTGCTTTCCCATTTCTTTCTCTAGCTCATTTTTACAGATGGCAACTTGCCCAGGGTCACAGAGCCAGTAAGTATCTGAAGCCAGATTTGAACTCTGGAAGATGAGTCTGGGCCCAGCTCTCCATCCACTGTGCCACTTAGAAACAATACCCCATACCTTAATATCTGAGCAATGCTCACATAGCAACATAATTCAAGCATTACTTAATTACAATACTAATTTGCATTTATATAGCGCCTCTTACCCAAGGAGTTTCAGCGCTTTATAAACATTAATTTCTTAATTCGACTAGCTTCCCTCGTAGATATTATTATTCCTGTTCTATAACTGAAATGTGGGGGGTTAGTGGCTTGCCTGGGGTCCTCCTAGGCTGCGCCTGTTAAAAGACAACCATCTTTGTAATTAACAAGGACTGCAAACTGTTCAATGTGCCTTTCTTACAGGCTCACAAATGAAAGCCATTTGCAAGTGACAAACAAAATATATTATATTAGCTCTATTGAATCTGACAGAGGCAAATGGAGACCTTGAGAAATGCCGCTCAGTGGTCATTGCTCTACGCTGCTGAGCCAAGTAGGAAAAGAAAGCCTCATTACAGTGATACGGTGCTTTGATTTTCAAATCCTTGGCACATAAACTGTCACAGCTGATCCTTGCAGCATGGCCCCAAGAGAAGTGGGTAGGTATTACCATTCCCATTTTGAATGGGAAATCATAAGTCAGAAAGGTTAGGTTCCTAACCACAGTCACCCAACTGTACATGGCCTTTATTGTCAGTTGTGGATAGAAATTGTGCATAAACAATGGAAAAAATTCATTAAAAAAAATATCTCAGTCTCAAACAATAATACTTTGAATTTTTAAAATTGCTTTTTAAGATAGCTGTGGCGAGAATCAAGAAAATGATTTACAAATGAGGCAGCTGGTTGATTCAGAGGATAAAGTGCCTGGATCTGACATCAGAACTGAGTTCAAATCACACTGGAGATGCTTACTAGCAATGTGACCCTCCAAGTGATTTAACTTCTTTTTGCCTCAGCCTTTTCATCTGTAAAATGGGTATAATATATTCTGGGGTTGTGGTGAGAATAAAGGTAGATAGTATTTGAGAAGCATTTTGCAAATTTTAGAAAGCTATATAAATGCTAGCTATTATTATTCATAACATATATAGTAATGCAAAAGAAAGCAACACTAAACCAGCTGAACTCACATTAAGTGCAGCGAACAATCTCAGCTCTAGAGAACATCTGCTGAAATGCATCAGGGGAGGAGGGCTTCAAGTGGGGAATATGGCATGCACTGTCAGACAGGGCTGCTTTGTTGGGCATTTTTTCTTAATTGTTTTCCTGGCAAAAAAAAAAAAAGAATTTAATGTGTCTGTTGGACTGGGTGATCTCAGTATATTGGAAAATGACTATTTTTGAAAAGAACAAACCCAAAATAGGGGGAAAGGTGAGAGAGGGTAATTTTAAGCAGCAAGAGAAAACAGGTTCTTAGAAAGGGTCTCTAGAAGATGGAAGCTAAGGGCAGCAAAAGTTTTAGGCCAATACCAGCGACAAATTTCACCCTTTCAGAATTTACTAATGGAAGATTATACATACAGGAAAATACTCAAATGGATCTAGGGTGGATATTTCCTCCAACAAAGCAGCTTGCAAACCATCTTTATAGCTCTTGCCTATATTCTCTAGTAAATTTGCCACAGGAGAGCAAATTCTTTTTCCTCCTACCCCAGCACATGGCTACCTAGTCCCAGGACCCAGAACTCAGATGCTTAATTTATTACAGCATTATTCTGTATGAAGGAGGCTTATGGGCTAGCCTGGGAGCCAAATCACCCCTGGCAGCATTGATTCTATAGAGAACATAGCTCTGGGATTTCTACACAACACAACAACTTACAAACCTTTAAGAAGACAACTTATTTTGAGTTGAGAGCTGTCTGCACAAACTTTGTTGGCAAAGATTAAAAGGCAATTCTATCCTTTTTATTTTTTTCTCCACTGGAGTCCTAATCTTAACCAG
>CM053592.1:82646361-82674370 GCA_028646515.1 Pseudochirops corinnae
ATAACATTCCTAAGAGTTTTCTTTTGGGGATCTTTTCCAAGAGATGATCAGTGAATTCTTTCAAGTTCTATTTTGCCCTCTGATTCTAAAATATCAGGGCAATTTTCCTTGAGAATTTCTTGAAGGATGATCTCTAGGTTCTTTTTCTGATCATGGCTTTCAGGTAGTCCAATAATTTTTAAATTGTCTCTCCTGGATCTATTTTCCAGGTCAGTGGTTTTTTCAAGGAGATATTTCACATCGCCTTCTATGTTTTCATTTGTTTGGAGCTGTTTAATAGTAACTTGATTTCTCATAAAGTCATTTCCTTCCATTTGTTCCATTCTAATTCTGAAGGAATTATTCTCTTTAGAAAGCTTTTGAGATTCTTTTCCCATCTGTCAAATTTGACTTTTTAAGGCATTCTTCTCCTCATTGGCTTTTTGGGCCTCTTTTGCCATTTGAGTTAATCTATTTTTTAAGGTGTTATTTTCTTCAGTCAGGTTGTTGACTCTCTTTTCATGATTTTCTTGCATCATTTTCATTTCTCTTCCCAATTTTTCCTCCACTTCTCTTATTTGGTTTTCAAAATCCTTCTTAAGCTGATGTATGGCTTGTAGGAAGTCTACATGTTGCTTGGAAACTTTTGGTGTGGGAGGTCTGACTGTGTTGTCTTCCTTTCGTTCCATGCTTTGATCCTTTCTATCTCCCAAGAAGGAATCTAGAGTTTGATTGGTGTTCTTACTTTGCTTCCTTTTCCTGCTCATGTTGTCCATCAATTACTTGACTTTTCAGCCCTGTGGAACTCTGCTTCCAGAGGGGAAAGTTCTGTCCCAAATCGCTGGGGTTTTCGCAGCTGCCAGAGCTATTAGGAGGCCACTGTCTCTGCAGCCCCCACCAGCTTTGGCTCACTGAAAATGCACCCCAGGACCACCACCCAAGACCTCAATATGAATCCAGGGAGCTCAATGCAAGAGTGCTTAGCCTCTGAATTATTGTATGGCCTCCCTGCAGTCTGCAGGCCAGGAGCTTCTGAAGCAGCCACATGGAAGCAGTTGCAGGGCTGCCATTTCTGCTGCTTCCTTGCTGTGGAGGAGTTTGGCTAGACAGCTTTTCTCCCCCAAATTTAGCTGAGTTCCACTGACCTTTCACTTTGTCCTTGGTTCTTATGGGTTGATAGTTCTGGAAACTGCCACAGCTGCTGCTGATCCACTCTCCAGAGTGCTCCAGCTGCAGCTTGTCCAGGCCGCCCCAGGGCCAAGCTGCAGTTTCAGGCTGGGCTGGTTTTGGGTCCCAGCATGCTGCTATGAGCCCTTCCTGTCCCAACTGCTGAGCTGCCTTCAGCGGGAGATGTGTTTTTCTTTGTTTTGTATTTTTGTGAGTTCTGGAGACCTAAAATTTGGTTAGAGTCATATTTTTTGGGTATTTGAGGTGGCTATGTGGGAGCTGTGGGGCTTTTCTGCTTCTATGCCGCCATCTTGGCTCCATCTCAAGTTAGTCTATTTTTTAAGGTGTTATTTTCTTCAGTCAGGTTGTTGACTCTCTTTTCATGATTTTCTTGCATCATTCTCATTTCTTTTCCCAATTTTTCTCCACTTCTCTTATTTGGTTTTCAAAATCCTTCTTAAGTTCCTCTATGGCCTGTAATCAATTTACATTTTTCTTGGAAGCTTTTGGTGTGAGAGTTCTGACTGTGTTGTCTTTCTCCTATTCCATGTTTTGATCCTTTTTGTCCTGAAAAAAGGCATCTAAAGTTGGGTTGCTGCATTTACTTTGCTTCCTTTGCCTGCTCATGTTGCCAGTCAATTACTTGACTTTTTAGCTCTGTGGAACTCTGCTTCCAGAGGGGAGAGCTTGGTCCCAAATTGCTGGGGTTATTGCAGCTCCCAGAGCTATTAGGAGGCTGCCATCTCTGAAGCCCCCACAAGCTTTGGCTCACTGGTCACACACCTCAGGACCTCCACCCAAGACCACCATCCCTATCCAGGTAGGTTAAGGCAAGATCACTTAGCCTCTGAGTGTTTTCTTGGCCCCCCTGCATTCTGCAGGCCAAGAGCTCTGAAGCAGCCACATGGAGGCAGCTGTAGGGCCAACACTTCTGCTGCTTTCTTGTCCTTGGGGCAGATGACCAGATCTGCTTTTCTCCCCCAAATTTAGCTGAGTTTCACTGACCTTTCACTTTGTCCTTGGTTCTTATGGGTTGATAATTCTGGAAACTGTGACAGCTGCTGGTGATCCACATCCTGAAAGCTCCTGTCCTTGTTTGTCCTGGCCACCCTGGAGCTGACTGTTCTCGGCTCCCAGCGGGCTGCAATGAGCCCTTCCCGTCCACCTGGCAGGCTGCCTTCAGCAAGAACTTTGTTTTGCTATACTTTTGTGGGTTCTAGAGCTCTAAAATTTGTTTAAAGTCATATTTTATAGGTATTTGAGGTGGTTATGGGGGGAGCTCACAGGGTTCTCCTGCTTCTATGCTGCCATCTTGACTCCGCCCCCTCTCAGCAGGCTTTAAAATCAAGAACTAGAGATGTGAAGCATAAACACCTAATTTCATTAAAATTTAACCTTGCTTTTTCACCTTGTTTGCTAACCATGGTTAAGGGTGAATCTGTGACTGAAAAAATCTATTATATTATATGATTATGTATTTATTTATGATATCTATTGTGATATTACATGATTATGTATTTAATTTTCAACACAGACAATGGTAACCAAGGTCAGCTATTTGAATAAGATAAGTAACTAATCTGGTTATGAGTACAACAGGAAGTTTAATTTTCCAATAAAAATAAATTAGCTACAGATGCTACCAGCATTCAGAAATGGAATCCCTAAAACAATCATATTTTCCTACTGAGACTTGGAGAGAAAATAGAACTTAGTTCAGTCACAATGGTCAGCCTTAGTACCATGCTGTCAAAGTTAAAAGATAGTAATTTTGGTTAAGATAATGCCTTGAAAGAGCACGAAGCATCCCAACTCTCACATATATTCCTGCAATGATCTAAAAAGTTCACCACATTAAAAAAAAAAAAAGATCTAGAAATCAAAATAGAAATATTAGCATTTTGTGACAGTTCTCTGTCATAAGGGAGTCCTTCCTGGGCTGATGTAGGGTTCCCCTAATGATCTATGTCTTCTCCTCCCTACCTCCAGCATAGGTGCAGCTGTCAATCGGATAAGCCCTTGTCTGGAAACCCAGTCTATGTCTAAGAGAAGGTCCCTAGGCCAGGTAGACATGATGAGTCAGTGAATTTGAATGGGGGAAATAATATGTAAAACAAGGGGAATCAGTTCTATACTAAGTTTTACGGGACAATGGAGAGGGAGAGTGGAAAGGGAAAAGGGAGAGGGAGAAGAGGACCTGAACACACTAATTAGGACACACTAATACAGAGTAAAACCCATGTAAGGGTCATGCTGTGTTGGCGAGCACAGAGACTTGGTTCTATTCAGTTGGGAAGACTTGTTGCAACAGGCCTGCATTCTACCATTGTAAGGGAGGCTGTGCTCCAAAGTGTCCTGTTGAGAGTGGGAAACCTAGACTGATTTTAGTGATCATCTGGAATTGGCTTCTTTGGAAATTAGAGTTCAGGACACACAAAGGATTTTGCTGGGTATACAGGTACAGGGATAAAAACGAACTAACTTTTAGATAGATATGATTTTAGGGCACACAACTGTACTAATATTAAGAATATTATTGTTACTATTTTCCATACTTAGATTCTGTAAGCTACAGCCTTCCTTAAGGTGGTCTCAAGAACACCAAGTCTAATCTTATAACAGTAAGCTATGTCATCTCTCCCAGAAATGTACAAAAAGATTTGCCACAAGTCACAAGCACAAGAAGGTAAAAGGATCTTACAACTAGGCTTATCCCCAAGAAAGTCAGCCTGAGCTCCAATGAACCTTGACTGGGGAAGTTTCAGGGAGAATGAAGATCACACTAACATGCTCCAACTTGGCAGATCTCAAGGGGATGAGAAGACCACGGTAGCATCCAAATCAAGGACAGAGGATTTCTTTTGCTTTCCTAGGATAACTTGTTAAAAGGGAAGTAGTTGGGTTTTTGTTTGTTAGTTTTGTTTAATTTTCTTTTTTAGACTCAAGGGCCAGAACACAAATACAAGAGGTAGCTTTTAAAAATTATTTTGTGGGAGGCAGATAACTCCTGGGAAGAGGAGGACTCGTGATAGTAACACCAGTCAAATGAGTGAAAATGAAAATAAAATAATTGAAATGAAAAATAGTCAATGAAGAATTTTTTAATTGAACAGAAAAGATGGAGGTATAGAGGGGGACTCAGACGAGTGGGGACAACTTTTAGAAACAACATGCTGACTTTGTAGTATGTACATGTGTGCATGTATATATACATATATACAATACATGTGTACATATACATTCACACATAATTTATATATACATGCATATTTTAAAATCAACTTATGCAATGAGATGCACAGTTTCATATACAATATTTCCTTTCTGTTTTTTTGTTCTATATATACTGAAACCTTATTTTTTAGGTATTTGTCAATTTTCTGCCCCCAGAAAATCTGAAAATATTTCAAAAAATAAACTTCTTCCTATGAACAATTAGTCAATTGTTTTGGGAGGAGTAAAACTTATAGAGAAGTTTGCTTGACTGGCCCTAGGATCGAAACAAAACATATCATTTTTTAAAATAATCAAAAACTTTAAAATACAAACTACAAAGTTGCAAACCAAATATCCAGTGCTCAAAAACCATAACAAGAACTGTGAGCTCTATGACCTTGTGAATGAGAAATTCAAGGCAAAAGCAATCTTTTCCATCTTTATGGAAGAAATGCTTCAAGGGGACAAGTTTTCCAAACATAATGAACTTAAATTTCACCCTAGTACCATCTCTCTCCTTTAATATGTTTCCTTTGAAGTAAGCAGGGGGTCTACGCACAGAAGACTCATGTAGCAGATGAAAATGAGACTACATGTATTTAATACCAGCAAGTCAATGTGAAAAGCAAAGGCATATTCATATTAAATGTAATTAGTATGTTTTTCCTGGCATCTGTGTAATTAGACTTTCACCTACTGCTGACTTTCTTTATGGTTTCAGGGACCATTGCTTATTTGCATGAAGAAAAAGGATCTATGTTACAAATGCATCCATAAAAACGCCAGAGCAGATCGTTTCACATGGTGTGATGATCCAGACCTGACTTAATAAGAAAAAAAGATTCTTTCATGCCTTCCAAATTTCATTCTTAATTGAGTTTATTGGGCATGTCTTAAAGGTGCATTCTATAATTGCATACTATTAGGTTCAAAATTACATATGTTCAAGTATCTGCTTCTGTGTGAATTAACTGCTTTCGTTGGTCCACGGGGAAATTTTTTATATGCTGTATTAACATGTGTAATGTTATATTTCAAATTCATTCAATTATCTTTTCAAAGTTCATCTTATTTGACATTTTACTTCAAAAAATAAATTCTGGCAATGAGTTACTATTGATTTCCTTTTATCTCTGTTGCCCCTTCTTTGGGGCATTATGGGCTTCTGAACTTCAGTTCAGTATTTAGGAGCCATAGTTAGGCTTCTCTGAGCATCCAGAAACGAGCAACACCAATCTTAGATTGGATATGAAATCTCCCAGGATCAGTGGGTTGAGAAAAAGGCTCAAGAGTCAACCCTCTCTCAATCAATAGTTCCGAGCCTCGTTGGCCTTGGCATAAAGGACTCCTGTGTGAAAAGGATGATTCCAGAGCCCTCTAATGACATTTTCTTTAGAGGAAGTACATCATCAAAACCTGAGAGCATGCTTTTCTTCTTTCTTGCCTATACTTCTTTGCAGGCTAACCCTAAATGAGCCCTGATTTGGCCTCTCTTGTCCTAGTGTGGGTATCATATTTGCCAATGTTACCCAGACTGGGACCTGACTCAAACTTGGAAGAGATTCTCCAGGAAGACTGCTGGTACTCTATGCCTGCCTCAGTCCCAGCTTAATGGAGTGGGATTCCTCAAAAGGTGTTGTAATTCCCATTCCCATAAACCCCCACCCCATTCCCCACTCTGCCCCCACCACCCTTTGGAGATCTTCAAGCAGAGGATCAATGACCACTTGTAGGGAATGTTATAGTGGTATGTTATCAGGCATCTCATTCAATTGATATATTCCTTTCATCTACAGATCAGACTAAATGGCCAGTAAAGTCTCTTATAACTCTCAAATTCTGTAACTATGTAATTAGAGTAGCAAGGTGGGCCTAAAGGTTCCAAAACTTCTCAGATGCTTAGCCTATATTCTGTCAAGATGTCTGTCAAATGTTTCACTGCTGCCCACCAGATGGGAAGAGAGAACAAGGAGATTTGAGTTCAAATTCTATTCTGGCCAATTACCATTTGTGTGATCTTGAACAAGTCAGCTTAGCAAGTCGACCTCAGTTTTCTAATCTGTAGGATGAGGAGATTGGACTAGAAGGCTAAGATTCTTTCCAACTTAAACTATATGATTCTAATTCTACAACAAAAAATTCCATTGCTTTAGTGTCCCTGAACCTATGTAATTGTCATTCATCTTTACCTCTGATATTTTAAGCTCAAAGTCCATAACAAAGAAAAACTCTACATGTATACACACACATACATAGACCCATATTCACAAATACGTACACATATATACAACATGAAATGTATAGTAGGACTGCAGCAAAATTGAAGGATTTTGCATAAATGTGATCAAAGTGGTGATGATTTCATAAACCACATTTTATAAAATAATTTAGTTTATAGGTACAGAATAAAATTGTAAAAATAACTGAGTCTAGATAGTATGGTTCTAGTATTTGGGAGGGGTGGGATCAGAGCGCTAGGGAATAGATTTTAAAATGAGAGAAGAAACTTTAATAGAAACCCCAGAAAGCCTATTTGAAAACAAAATGGTTTTCCCCATTCCTCTACTATTTGGCATACAGAACAGCTTATGGAAGAATTGTGCAAAGTGCTTTTTTGCCTATACTTGCAACAGATGCTGTCTGTCAATAAACCAATTTCTCCTTGTGAAATTTACCATGTGACCTGAGAGCTTTTGCTGCTTCCCTTCTTCATATGTTTTAGTGCTAACCATATCACCAACATCACCACCTTTATGAAGATAATTCAGTTTTACTCTGTTACTACTGTGCTTCTCATGGGTGTGTGTGTGTGTGTGTGTGTGTGTGTGTGTGTATGTATGTGAAAGAGACAGAGACAGAGAGAGAAACAGAGAGAGAAATAGAGAGAGTAGACAAGAGAGAGAAAGAAGGAGAGAAAAGAAAAGAGAGAAAGAAGAAGAAAGAGAAAAAGGGAGAGAAAGAGTATATAGTTTTTCTTCATCATGGGCTTTGAGCTCCAAATATGAGATGTCAGCTGTTACCTTGTTACTTCTTTCTACTCCACTGTGGTTCCTATAGAATCCTTCTGCTTTCCTGCTTCCCCTTTATCTCACATGCAAGAGGTGAAGGCATGCTCAAAAATCATACAACAGGACCAAGAGATTGGATTACACAGGAAACACTAGTGTTCCAGATGTTTTCCAAAATTTATCTTCCAAATTCGCTTGGGAAAACCCTTATTTCTAAACCTCCTTCTTGTTTTCTTTGCTTTCATTGGCTTCTCCTTTTATGCCCCCAAATACACCTCTCCTTACTGCTTGTATTGATTCATTAGTATTATTCTCTTCTCATTTCTTGTTCATATTATGTGAATTCCATCATCATTCAGGTCCTTAGAAACAAAATGTGTTAAGTCAGCAGTGCAGGCAGGAAAACCGTCTCAGCCCTGAGCTTCACAGGCACATGTTCAGGGCACAAGTCAGCTCCAAGAGCTTGTCTTCCCATCCCCTTTTCAGTCCCGCAGCTCTCTTTCACGAGCTTGACTCTAAATCTTGAATCAAAATTCCTTTGACAAGAAGAAGGCTTTTTCCCTAAAAATCAGGGACAGGACAAGTTTTCAAAGGCACATTGGTACAGTCTTTGTGCTGGAATGATGGGATATTTACAGACAGTGGTTCATGATATGTGAAACCTCGATTACAGAACTAAACCAATTACAGCATGTCAATAATTCTCTCTGCCATAGATCTGCAATGGACCAGCAAAAGTACTTTCCATAATAGAGAAACACCTACTAGATTTCCATTTGATCATCATCATAGATTTATAGGTGAAAGGGACTTAAAGGTCATGTAATACAAACTCTACATTTTATAGATAAAATAAAACTAAGATCCAGAGAGTTAACTCACTTTCCTGAGGCCACATGGCTAGTATGTAGCAGAATTGCAAATTTTATTAAGGCCCACTGATTTTTAAGTCCTGTGTTCTTTCTACTATTTTGTTCCCTTAAAAAGCATCCAAAAAACTAGTTTAATGGACATATTTTGTTGGCGTCATTTTAGGCATGTCCAAGTCTCTGTGACCCCATTGGAGTTTTCTTGGCAAAGATACTGGAGCGGTTCGCCATTTCCTTCTCTAGCTCATTTTATAAATGAGGCAAAGGGGTTAAGTAATTTGCCCGGGGTCACACAGCTAGTAAGTGTCTGGGGTCAGATTTGAACTCAGGTCCTCCCGATTCCAGGGCTGGCACTCTATTCACTGTACCACCTAGCTGCCTAGGTGAACATATATCCCAAGAAAATTAATTGAAAACATGAATCATAATATTACTTGCTATTGTAATGGGACTTGTGTTTTTGGAAAAGGTTTATCTTTGCTACCTAAAATTCCCTGTTTATACTCAACTTGTCAGGTAAAGCTTTCAGATCCTTGGGATCTTTAAGGCTTCCTGGTTCAAAAAAGTTATATGTAAAATGCTAGTGCTAATAGAAGTGCAAACTGAAAAGACCAACACGTGACCCAGAGTTCTTTTGATCATGGAACCCCCTCCCCCTTCTTCACCAGGGAAGGACTACAAATAACCAAGAGTACTTTAATAAGTTTCTGGCAAAGACATCCTACTCAGCTAAAGGAGTGGAGCTAATCCGGGAGACTGCAGAATCTTTTACAGGGGAAGACACAGGGAGAGTCTGAAGCTTGATCACTTTGGGAAGTTACAAGCTATCACAGCCATGGCCCGTGCCTGCAGTATTTTCCTAAGAATAGGAAGTGGTATTTGTGTCCAGTCTGTTATATGGCTCTTTTGAACCTGCCAGAGATATCTAAAACCATAAGCAAGAGTTTTTGTGCCTAAGGTAGCACAAACTGTGCTCAGGGTAAGTGACAGGAAACATAGACTCGAATCAAATATAAGACTGTATCCTGACCTCTGTGGACAGAGGTAACTGCAGGAGAAATGTTCATCGGTGGAGAGAAGGCTAGAGTAAAGAGGACCTCAACTGTGGTGGATGCAGTCCTGGGGAGGTCATTTGCAAGCTTCCTACTTTCACTAATTGTTCTTGCTAATTGAGTAATAAGTTCTGCTGCACTATACTGCTAAAGAACTATAAGGGCTTTCTAAACTCAGTGCTCTTGTACAAAGGTCCAGTCACCCTGCCTTAGTTACAGCTATGTAACTACTCTGCCTCACCTAAAGAGTTATTGTTACAAGAAAAAAATCAGCAGCAGATGAGTTCTGAGATCTCTCAACTAAGCCGGGAAGGCAGACCATCAGCTTGGTACAGATGATCGAGGAAAAGTCAGGGGCTGCTAGGCATGAAGTTTAGGTGCGCTCGACAACGACAACAACAACAAAATCGAAGCACCAGAAAGTCCATAGTTGTTAATGAATCTCCCCCTTCACCTCCTAAGTTAATTTGCACTGCAACACAACTTGAGACTTTTTATACAAGAATTGGCTGCTACATTTGAGCACATTCCAATCCCCTTTTGTTTCTTGGAAAGCACAGAAAATCAGAAGATGGCAGTACTGGAAAGGGCTCCAAAAGGCTATCTCACCCCTCTCCTTTCCTTGTCTGCTCTCTTTCATAAAGTCCACACCTTCCTCGGAGTAACGGTAGCCCAGGCTCATATCATCGTGTTTTATAGTTTACAAAACACATTCCTCACAAAGACTCTATGAAGGGAGTAGCGTGACTATTACTTTATAGGGAAAGGTCGTTTGGAGACATCGCATGACCTAGCCAAGATCACACAGCTAATATGTCCCACTGAAACACACACCAAACTCTTCTGATTTAAATCCAATGTTCTTTCCATGAATCAATCAATCAACAAGTATTTATTGAGTGTTTACTATGTGCTAGGCACTGCACTGGGCCTTGGGGATAAAAAAACTAAACAAATGAAACATTCCTTGCTCAAAGAGCTTACATTCTAAAGGAGGAGACATGTGCATTGAAAAACATATACTGCACAAATATAAAGTGAATAAATACAAAAGTATACAAAAATAAATGCAAGGGAGTTCAGGAGAAAGGAAACTAGACACTGCCGCTTCAGGAAAGGCTTCATGGAGAACATTGTTGGTCACGTGGTCACTAGTCAATCAACAGGCATTTATTAAGCACTTAGTATTGGGAGACACTCTGCTAAGTGCTGGAAATACAAGGAAAGGCAGAAATCAGTCCCTGATCTCAAGAAGCTCCCAGGCTCATAAGGGAGAAAACATGCAAACAAGTGTGTATGAGACAGAATAAATCGGGGATGATCTCTGAGGAAAGGCACTGGCATTAAAAAGACATGGTAAAGGCTTTTTTGCAGAAGGATGAACTTTACTGGGACTTGAAGGCAGGGAAGGCAGGAGGCAGAGATGAAGAAGGAGAGAGTTCCAGGCATGGAGGACCACCACCGAAAACACCCAAAGTCAGGAGACAGTGTCTTATTTGAGGAAGAGAAAGAAGACCAGTGTTACTAGATTTCAGGGTACAGGGAGGTGAGTAAGGTGTAAGAAAACTGGAAAGATAGGAAAGGCTCATGTTATGAAGGGTTTTAAAAGCCAAACAAGGGATTTTGCACTTGATGCTAGAGGTGATAGGGAGTTAGAATCTCTGGAATTTATTGAATGGGATAAGTTGGGGATTGATATGGTCCCACATGTGTTTTTGGAAGATCAGTTTGACATCTGATGGACTGAACTGGAAAGAGCTGAGGCATGCAGATCCACTGGTAGGGTACTGTGATAGTCCACGTGTGAGGTGATGAAAGTCCGCAGTGATGGTTGTGGCAGTATCATAATAGAGAAGGGGGCATATACAAGAAATGTTATAAGACACAAGAACTGATAAATTATTGTATATGGAAGATGAGAATGAGAGTAAGGAGTTGAAGATGGCACCGAGGTCATGAATGTGAGTGACTGAGAGTATGGTGGTTCACTGGACAATAATACAGAAGTTAGGAAGAGAGGAGTGCAAAGGAGGAAAGATAATGAACTGCACCTTAAAGGAAGAGGGACTCAATGAGGCAGAGGTAAGAAGGTAATATATATTGCAGGCATGTGGAACAGCCAGTGTAAGAGCATGGAGGTGCGAAATGATGTGTTCTGTGTGAGGAACAGAGAGGTCAGTTTGGATGGGTTGTAGGGTACAAGAAGGAAGTAATAGTCAATGAGACTAGAAAGGTTGTGGTTTAACTTTTAGGGATCTAAAAACTAATTTATATTTTATCCTCAAAGTAAAAGGAAGCCACTGCAGTTGATTGGGTAGAAAAGTCACATGATCAGATCCGTGTTTCAGGAAATTACTGAGGAGGCAACAGCGGGAAAGATGAACTGGCGTGGGCAGAAACTTTAGTCAGGGAGGCCAATTAGGAGGTTGTTGCAGTAATTCAGAAAAGAGGTGAAGAGGGCTTAAATTAATAAGTAGTTGTGTGATTGAAGAGGAGGGGTCAGATGGGAGAGATATTGGGAAGGTAGAAATGTCTAGATCTGGCAATGGATTAGATCTATGGGGTGAGAGTTCAGGATAATGCCAAGGTTATAAATCTTGGACACTGAAAATGATGGGGTGGTAGGACCCCCAAAAGCCCTAAGACCTTGTCTAAGTAATCCACCCACCCTGTTACAGGTACAAAGTTGACCCTGTAAGTCCTCAGATAAAAGCTATCAGTGCAGGGTGCTGGCCCAAGAACTCTCCCGGGGTGCCTGCCCAAGGTCCATGCCTCTTGACAACTAAACAAAAAACTTTCTTTTCTCCTTCAATGTCTGGTATCAACAAAATCATCTCTGCTGACTCCCTGAATTTTCCCATTCATAGATCACTGACGCCTGCTCCCAAAGATACCTGGATCCCTTGTATTACCTAATTAGCATCCTTAACATTCCTTTCTCTGACCCTTTTCTATATAAGCTTAGATTCACCCCCATTAAGTTGCAGGTTCCCTGAGAACCCTTGCCTACTCCTATTGGTGTCACAATAGACCTTGCCACTTCATTAAGGGATGGCTTGAGTATATTTATTCATTCCAGGCAACTCTGCCTTGGCATTCTTGGGGTTCCAGCACCCCAAACCTCTTCAAAAAGATGGTGGTGTTTTTTAAATAAATAAGGAAGTCTGGAAAAGTAGAGGGTTTAGGCAAAAGATAATGAGCTTAGTTTGGGACATGTAGAGTTTAAGTTTAAGAAATAACCATTTACAAATTGAAGAAGCAGGATGGGAGCTGAGCCAAGAGACAGTCTACTTCTAGAGATCTAGGAGCCATCTGCATACAAATGATAGTTAAACTCAAGGCAATAGGGAGACAGTACTCTAGAGGGATAAGAGAAGGTCTAGGACAGAACCTTGATAATATCCATAGTTAGAGGTCAGGATATGATAACTTTTTATTATTATTTTACTTTTTAGCATTATGATAGTAAAGGCATATGGTTAGTAAAAACATAGAAAGAAAATTATAGACCAATTTAAGTAATGAATATGCAAAAATCCTAAATAAAAAACAGCCAGAGGACAACAATATATTACAAAGATTATGTGGTGAAATGAGCAGAACCAAGACAACGTTGCACACAGGAACAGCAATATTGGTCTAAGAACAACTATAAATGACTAAATCATTTTGAGTACTATAAAAACTCAAAACAACTACGAAGGACCAATGAAGGAAATTGCTATCCACATCCAGAGAAAGAACTGATAACTCAAGTATGTATAGTATGGTTTTACATGCATGTATATATACATAAAAGTATGTGTGTGTGCATGTGTGTAATGTTAATGGAATATGAAAATCCTTCCCGTTCATTAATAGGCTTATGTGACCACGTGTCCCCTTTTCCCTTGAACAGGAGCCATGCTCCCAGGTCTAAAGGTACACAGGTATTTTAATCACAGTTGTGATACATCCCGAATCACAAAGACCCCACTAGGGGAGGAACTTGCCTAGGGACCAGCTTGCTTAGGAGGAGGCTTGCTTACAGGGACGCTTGCTTGTAAGAAGGCTTTCACACCTTTTGGTACTAAGCTAATTAGGCACTGAGTCAGAGGTTGTGATGCCTTCTGGCTCTGAGCCTATTAGTCAAGAATGTATATATATTTTGAGGTGAGATTTTGCTTTAGGGGTTCGCTCATGAGAAGGACCTTTGGATTCCCTGGATGAGACTCTAAGTAGCCATTTGTTAAGTCTCCCTCCCCCCCACTACTCAGATGTTGGTGTTTTCCCAGTGCATGTGTGTATGTAGGTGGTTGTATTACTTTGTTCAGACAGTTGGAGCCCTGTCTATTGGATTCTTTCTTAGATACTCACTACTTTCTACTTATCTGTATTTATCTGTCTGTTAATTAAAATAAGATTGTTAACCCCTTTAAAGATGTCTTTCCTTTAAAAAAGCATATCAAAGAACCTATGCTAGCAGCCCACATTGTCTGCTACTATGTATGCTAATACAGTGTTGTGTGTGTGTGTGTGTCTGTGTGTGTGTGTGTGTGTGTGTGTGTGTCATGGTAAGCCTTTTCTAGGAAGGGAGGGAGAAAAAAGTGCACAACAGAGAACAAAAGAAAACTTAAAAGGAAGCACAGACAGCAGGGTAGCTTTGAAAATGATGTGTAGTATTTATTATAGACTTTTTCAAAAAAAAAGGAAACAGCATAAAATGGAAATTCATGGTTTTACATTGAATCCTCTTTTTATGTTGTGCTATGTACATGAAAATGTTCTCTTTTTTGTCCTTTTGTGTTTAAGTTCAAAATGAATTTTAAAAATTGTTAAAGCTTGTATTTCACCATATAATCATTGCTACTGAATAATCATCACATTCTGTTTTTTTAGTTCAAAAAATTATTTTTTTTATCACATAATCATCACATGGTATAATTCTGTTAGTCACGCCACTTAAAAGGTAAACAAAGCAGCAATGTATTCACCAGTGGCTCTTGGATACACCTTTATCTCTCACAAATTGAGAGCTATGAGCCTGGAATTCTCAGGGCACGTGCATTGTTAGTATATTTCCGATGCCAACTCGAATAGTTTGTTTAGAGAGGTGCAGTACTAACAGTATTGTCACCCAATGCAAAGAAGAGCCATAGGGGCAAGGGAAACGGGTGAGCAGGCAAAGCTGTTATAAGTAAGTCACATGATATGGTAAGACTTGCATCTTCCCAATTTTAATGTATGTTCTTGAGTATTCCATGCATCCTAATCTTGCACCAAAGACAGTTCAGTAATAATTGATTTTTAAATAAAATTGGAACAATTTTTAAAAGCTTCACATAATGGTTGCACCCCACTTTTTTGCAAAAAATTTGGCATAAAATCTGTAACGATTTTGTGGTGAAATATAGTATATCCAACTGGAGCATCTCCTTTCATTTAATCTCTCTTTTCTTCAGTTGCCCACAAAAATTAAAAAAAAAACCAAACAAATGATAACAGCCTTTTCATAAAAACCCTTTCTATATACTTGAAGAGGAGAATTAATTCTCCCCCTTTAACTTCTTCTCTTTCCAGTGAAATGATTCAGCTTCTTTTTCTTAAAGGAAAAAAAGTTTTGTAGGACTGCCTGTCCAATGTCTTTGTTCATTGTTGTTTTACTTCTTAGAACGCCTTCAATTTTCTCCATGTTGTTTTGTAATGGGAAAAAAAAAAATCGAAGTACACTATTCTAATATGTGTCCAGGTTTCCTGACCTGTATAGCTCATGGTCTTTTCTGCAAATCCCACAGTACACAATCAATAACGTGAGTTTTTCCTCCCCAAAGGTGACGTGTTGATAATTCGTTCAGTTTGCTGCATAAACTACACCCAAATCTCCCCTTACCTAAGGTCTTTGTTTGCTAAAACTATGCCTGGTTGCTTCCTTCCCATTCTGCAGTTGTGCTGTTGTAGTGCTGCTTTATCCTAGCTCTCCCACCTTGTACCTACCTTGAACTGAATTACATTCTGCTTTTGTTAGCGCCAGTCTTTCATTTTCCAAGGTCATTAAAAAAAAAAAATTCCTGCTCTTTTCTGCAGCATGAGCTGTTTGGCTGATTTACCATTATCTGGATATTTGATAAACATATCCAATTCATCTGGCCAGGCCATCAATAAAGATATTGACTTAGAACTAGTCCCAGGACTAGTTCTATTTGCTCATGGGACTCCACTTGATGGATGCCCTTCCTGGTCCACAACACCACATTTCTTGCCCTTGACAGGCATAGTCTTTCTTCCCAGCCACTGTCAGATCTCAGCCACTGAGATCCCTGTTGTCATCATGCCTCTGTCTCTTCTCCAACATAATGAAGCTGAACTCAGGGCCCATCAGCAACTTATTCGACCTTCCCAAACTTGCCTCTCTATTATATGAAAAGTATATATGAAAAGTAGCATGACACCTAGTCTCATCACTGATAAATAATACAACAGCAAGCATTTCTATTAGCTTTAAGATTCACTGACCATTTCTCATACATTCTTTCATTTGATTCTCTAAATAGTCCTGTACTTCAAGTATTATTATCTTCATTTTACAGATAAGGAAACAAATGTAGAAAGGTTAAATGATGTCAAGGTGGTACAGTGGTTAGAGCCTTGGGTTTGGAGTCAGGAAGACCAGAGTTCAAATCCCCCCTCAGGCACTGGCTGTGTGACCCTGGACAAGTCTCACTTTACCCCTGCCAGCCTCAGCCTGCTTAGCTATAAAATGATGATAATCATCTACCTGGGGTTGTTGTGAGGATCAAATTTGTTAAGAGCACTTAGCACGGTGTCTGAAACATAATAGGTACCATATAAATATTTACCCCCCTTCCTTTCCTGCTAGTCCATGGGTGCAAAGTGAAGAAGAAATCCTGCCAGACAAGATTTGAAGAAAGAAAAGAAATTCCGCCAAAGGGAAGCTTTGAACCCAGATCTCATATGATTCCAGCATTCCTTTCAACGTTCCCACAACCCAAAAAGTAAAATGTCCCTAAAAACACAACATAGATCATACCTGCAGGACACAACAAAATTCTACTTTAAAAACGAAACAAAACAAAACAACCAAAACAAGCTAACATTTATTGCCATGTGCTATGTGGCAGGCACTATGACAAGTGCTTTAGAATTTTTTATCTCCTTTGATTCTCACAACAACCCTAGGAGGCAGGTGTTATTATTATCCCCATTTTACAGATAAAGAAACCAAGGACAAGTGACTTGTCCAGGCTCAAACAGCTAGAAAGCGTCTAAAGCCATACTATCTACTGTGCGGCCCAGTTGCTACTACTACATCGTGAAAGATTTTGTCATTCAGCTGTTTCAGTCACATCTAACTCTTTGTAATTCTATTTGGAGTTTTCTTGGCAAAGATACTGGAGTGGTTTGTCAAGTTCTTCTCCAGCTTATTTTACAGATGAGGAAATGGAGGCAAACAGGATTTAGTGATTTGCCCAGGGTCATACAGTTAGTGTCTAAGGGTGGATTTGAACTCAGGTCTTCCTGACTCCAGGGCAGGTGTGCTAACCACTGCATCAGCAGCAGCTGCTGAAAGAATTGCAGAGTACAAACTATGTACAGTTGAGGAATATCCCAAGTGCATGAGGACCATTCTATATGCACAGGTTTAAAGCACTAAACAATTCTTTACAGGTCTAAACCTTGTAAACCACTTCTCCTTTAGTTCCTCCCAGACCCATTCCCCAGCTCATAGTCCTTGGTGTAACAGTTCTAGCTAATTCATCCATCCCAGTTCTACCCACAATTCCCAAGTCCAACTACCACCATATAGCAGTCTCTGAAGGAATATGGTCTTTTCTTATTTGGGAACCAAGTACCCTTTTTACCTCTCAATCCAAAGAACATTGAGTTCAGGGCCACTTCTCGCCTCACTTCAGTAAGTCTTCCCCTGGTTTCTTCCCGCTCTAGGAATTTTGGTCCTTTTTATTTCTTTTTTTTCTGCCTCTGACACAATCCCTCCTCTCAACATTAAAGATAATTTGTTCTTCCTTCTTTATCCCATTTTAGGTTATCACAGAGAGCCCTTTCTTTCCCCTCCACTTGACAGCTGCCATCTTGGATCCCCATCTTCATCCTTAGTCCTGACTTTAGTCTACCACTGTCCTTGAAGCTCCATGCTCTGATTCCCACTCGTATTAATATTCCTTCATTTTTCCATTCTAGACCCTTTAATGCTTCACAATTATAATCTATGAATGGAAGGTGGGAACTGACCCACTTTAGTCTGCTCCTTTGCCCAGACTAGACATCACCTTCTTTTATAATATCTCTTTCCACGGATTCACAAAACACCCTAAGGCAAGCTCCTCCTTTCTCTATCTTGCCCAGGAAGTTTTCAAGTTATTTTAGTAAATTTTTAAAACAATAATTAAGATCCCTACATTTAATATTTAAACACAGACATTTATGACCCATTTTCTGAAGGGTTGTCACTAAGTTCACAAATCTCCTCATTTTTTGAAGGGGATAAGTCAGGATTAGAAGAAAATTTTGAGGATGGAACAGTATTTGCAACAGCTATCCACCAAAATAATCTTTTTACTTCAGTTAAATAAAATTGATGGCCAGCTTCCCTATTAATTCTGACCTATTCTGACCTCATCTTTTCATTCATGCCATTATACTCTGAACCTTCTTCCCCTCTCTCAATCTATTCTCATTACTTTCCTCAAGTTGTAGTAAAAACTGTGTCAACCTTTTCTTCACAAACCCTCTATAATCACCCCTCTTTGAGAGAGAAGAGAACGGGAGGGGGGAGGGAGAGAGAAGACAGAAACAGAGAGACAGAAACAGAGAGAGACAGAGAGAAATCTGGCTGCTTTAGAGAGTCCAAAAGACCACAAGTTTAAGTTGTCCCCTCCCTTGTGGGAGAACTTGTGTTTATCAACAAATTATTTATGTGGAATTAAATTCTGGTTTGAAAGGGCAGAGGAGAGAGATGAGATCCTGCATTTCAAAGTCAAGAAAGAGATCTTCTAGTATCAGGATGAGAAAGGAGACTGAAACTTCATACCCCATCCACTCCCTCACTAGTTTGGAGACAAAAAATCAAGCCCTAGAGGAAGTAACTCTGCCAATACCAGAACTCCTGACATTTCTTCACCCACCTGCCTACCCACAACCCTCCATTTTTTCAATAATCCACTCTGTCTTAGTGAGGGCTATAACCCCACTTCATTGTCCTCCCTGGATATCCCTTCACTAGCTGCTCCTGTCCCCACCCATTTTTAGTACAGAACCATAACAAATTATTTCTGTCATTGCCCCTGGAAACTAATTTTCAGCCCTGTAAATTTTGAAATAAAAATATTCTAACACATCGCTTCCCCCCCCCCCCAAACTCTCCAAATGTGTGATTTCTCCCTATTAGCATGTAAGTTACTTGAGGGTCGGGGATTATCTTTCATTCCTATTTGTATCCCAGCACTTAGCCCAGTGTTTGGCCCATAATAATTACTAAGTATTTTTTCATTCCTTTGTTTGATAGACATAATTTTTACTGCAGTATTTTCCACTTAGTTCTTAGGCTCCTAGAATCATAGATTTTGATTAGGAAAGAACCCAAAAGGTCACCTAATCCAAGTCAATTTAGAGACGAAATAGCTAAGACTCAGGGAGGGGGACACGGGGCAAATAAATAGCTCAGTCAGGAAGACATGAGTTCAAATCCAGCCTCACTCACTAGCTGTGTGACCCTGGGCAAGTCACTTAACCTCTGTTTCAAAGAGAAAGGCAGACCATTCTAGTATCTTTGCCAAGAAAACCCCATGGATAGTGTTGGCATGCTATGGTCCACAGGATCATGAAGAGTCAAACATGATTGAATAACAATTATTATTATGAGCATTATTTTGACCCTGAAGTTCTGGAAAAGTCTTAAAGACACCCAAAGGTTTGAGGACCACACTTTGAGAACTATTAACTGAGAGAACTTAGATTTGAACTCGGGTCCTCAGTTTCCAAATCCAGTGTTTTTGTTTTTGTTTTCTTTTCATGATGCTTTGTGATTTTTCTCAATGTGTATATTTCTTTTTTCTCCTCAAGCAGTTAGTAAATCTCTCAAGGACAAGTACAATGATTCTATATTAGCTCCTTCAAAACATCAAAGTATACAGTGCTGGCCTCACAGTAAATTCCAATAAATGCTTACTAGAAGAAAGAATAACCGCTCATTGGATACAATATTCAAGAAACTTCTTCCCCCCACCTAATAATGAGTAGCACAGCAATGCCAGACTGCTTCAAGTTGTCACATGTCATTCATTTTATAAATAAATATTTCATGAATTTTGTTTCTAAAATTTAAGCTAGGTTTATGAATATTTGCTTGGGCATTTATGTACACCTTTATTAACTATTACATTTCAAGTCTAATGGTAGCCCCTCCAAAAAAATGTGAAAAAAAAAAACATTATACATTATCCATTCTTTAACTCAGCCTTTTATGCACAAATGCAAAGACTACAAATTTAGAGTGGAAAAGGGCCAAGTACTTACTGAATTCATTTTGTTCCATCCAGACAATCAATCTGAATAATGCATAGGAGTGAGCATCCCTATTCACCTGATTTACTCAGATTAGCTGGTGAATTGAGGTCCAGACAGCCAATCACAAAATCCTCCCTAATCTCATGACAGGAATTTTGTGGCCTTAGATTCCACTGCATAGCTTGCCATGGAAATTTTATTTCCACACAGAATTACAAAAATCTCAAAAAGCATGTTTCCAGGACAGCCAAAACCTCCAGCAAGACTTACCCCATCCTGAGCTTTCACTAACAAATCATAGGTGACTGGATCTCGTTCCCTGTCGATATCCTGAGACACACAGATGTGGCCAGAATGTGGGTCAATCTGAAATGCTTGAGATTTTTCAGAGCTGTGGAATCCATCGTAAAGAAAGTATTCAATATGGCCATACTGGCCTGTGTCAGCATCTGATGCTTTTACCTGCAAAAGAAACCAGAAACTGAATGGAAGGATGGCCAAATGTTACTCCTTTTACTGCCCATAGATTATGTCTGGTTGACAGAAACAAGGCAAACTGATCGCTGCTCTCAAAGAAGAAAAGCTTAGTTTCTACAACTCCTTCAAATGACAGTATTACTAAAATGCCCTTTATTATTCTGATTTGACACAAGGTTGACAAATCATCTAGTAAATAAGAACTTGACACTGTCTCACAGTAAACAAAAGGGCTGGAGAGGTCTGTCTATGTCAGAAAATACTACATATACTCCCCAAATTCAAGAAACATGTATAAATCACCTAGGTTCTGAGATAGGGATGCTGTTGTCAAAACACAAATAAGTAAGACACAGATAAGTCCTCTACATTCTAGTTGTCATGATAAAGAAGGCAGACAAATAAGCATGATACAAAGTAGAATGAACAAATGAATGAAGCATTTATTAAGTGCTTAATGTATTTTTATTTCCTCAGACATTTAGCACTGCCTGGCACATGATAAATGCTTAATGAAGGCACATTTACTGACTGATTGCCAAGGACGGTGCTGCCCTGGGGGGGATAAAAAACAAAAGCAATGATAGTGTCTGCCCTCTCAAGTTTCCACTGTAAAAGGAGAGAAAACACATGCAAAGTGGATAGAGTTATTTAGCTTGGAAAGTCACAGGAATGGTGTGCCCTGACAACAACAAAACGATAGAATAGTTTAGAGGCAGGAAAGATTACTTCCTCCAGAAACCATAAAAGATTGTTGAATGGGTTGACTTTCAAACTGGGCTTTGAAGGATGCACAGAATATCAAAAGGCAAAGTTAGGAGGGAGGATATTCCAACATTCTAGAACTAAGGAAATGCAGGATAGATCCAGGAAAGGGGGCTGGAGTATGTTTAGGGAATGGCAGATAAGTAGCCAAGTTGGGCCAGAGCCCAGGATACATAAAATGAAGCAGCGTGAGATTACTATGGAAAGGTAGTTGGAACCAGGTTGTAGAAGGCATTAAAGGCTGGGCCGAGAAATTTGGACTTTATTCAATAATCAATGGGGAGCTATCAAAGGCTCTGAAGAGTGGAGAGAGAATAATAATGGGTTATCTCTCTAAAGTGCTTTAAAGTTTCTATAATGCTATAAGGCTTACAAAGCACTTTATAAGCATGTATACATATGAGACATATTTCATTTATACTTATAACATTGCAGGATAATAACTTCCATTTTTATAGTATTTTAAGGCTAATAAAGAACTTTATAAGTATTATCTCATTTGATCCTCTCAACTACTCTAAGAGGCACGTGCTATTTTTATCCCCAGTTTAAAGATGAAAAATTGAGATTCAGAGACCTTAGTAACTTGCCCACAGTGAGCAGTGAATCCAGATCTGCCTGGCTCCAAGGCAAGCCCTCTATCCACTGCACCTATTGCATCTTTGTATAAGACAGCTATAGCAATTGTTGTTGTTAACCCCCATACACAAGAAACTGATTCACAAATGGGTTAAATGACTTTTTGTAAGATAATTATTGAAATTATTATTGTCACTATTATTACCTCCATCTACAACGACTCTCAAATAGGTTAAGTGGTTTGCTTATGATTCTACCCCTTGTAAGGGTCGGCTGTGGGATTCAAACCCAGGTCTATCACTTGACAATTTAACTATGTGCTTCCCATTTCATACTGTACTTGTGTCCAACCCAATCTCCAGTCTCTTCCAGAAAGAGGAGTTGATCCTTTCACTAAATGACAAACATTCTCACACCAGTTCAGACTTACACAACCTAGTGATTCTGAACTGCAGGGTATCATCCAAACCCCATCCTTCACCCCCCAGTTTCTTATTCCCATCCTCCTTAACCCTCCCATCCCAAATACTAGCCAGCCAAATTCCATCCAAACCTTCTACTATGCCCACTTGGCATTCTAGGTCCATAAGCAACAAATTTCCCTCCATGCTGAATCTTTTCATCTCCCACTCTTTCCATCTACTAGCTATTACTGAAACATGGCTCCCCCTGATGACACAGATTTCCTGGTCACCCCTTCCAGCATTAGCTATATTTTTACTCATTCTCCGTGGCTCACTGGTCAAAGTGGGTAGTTAAAATAGACCTTACTCCTCATTGCCACTTCCAGGTTCTCATCCTATTTTTATCACTCAAAAGCCTCTGTTCAGTACAATCCATATCTTCCCCGCCCCCAATCAAAACTCTGGTAATTGTTGTCTACAGACCTCCAGGTTAATCTCCTTCCTTCATCAATGAGTTCAGCATATGGCTCATAATTTTTCTTCCCCAGCCCCAACTCCTGCCTTTGATACTAGAGGACTTCAACTTATACAATAATTCTACCTTAAATACCCTAACCATTCAGTTCCTCAATCTACTCACTTCCTATAACCTACTCTTCCACCCCATTCCCAGTCACAAAGAAGATGGCCATTCCCTCGATCTTGCCATCAACCCACAAATGTACCACCTCCTTTTCAAGAATTCTGAAACCCTTATCTGATCATACTCTATTAGCTTTATACCTCTCCCTCTGCCTTCCCTTACCAAACCCAGCTCTATCTGCAGCATCATGACCTTTAATGCCTTGACCCCTCAATTCTCTCCTATGCCATCAACCTTGCACTAACCCTTCTCTCTTCTTTTCCCCATCTTGACCTTTTGGGCAAACCCTTTCAACTCTATACTGTCCTCCTCTTTTGAATCCCTAATACTCTTATCATTTCACCAATTGTGTCCTGACAGGTCTCACAGCCTTGGATTACTCCCACTGCTCATCACCTTTACTCCTATATACTTGTTATTGAACACAGATGGAGAAAATCATGCAACCTTTCTGACTGGGTCCACTACAAATTTATGTTACAAACCTCAATTGGGCTCTCACTGCTGCTAGGCAATCCTACTATTTTTCCTTCATCAGTTCACTAACCCACTCTTCACAACAACTATTCCAAATCTTTCCTTCCCTTCTAAAACTTCCCTCTTCCTCCCTGTCCTCCCAGTCTCTCAGCTGGGAATCTTGCCATATAATAAAAGAAATTGAGGTTATTTGGCATGAACTCTCTTTTCTTCCCACTTCTTTATCTTGTAAAACTAATATGCCTTCTACTGCTATCTCCTCTTTAACCCCTGTCTCACATGATAAAGTGGCCTTACTCCTTACCAAAACTAATTCAACCTTTCAAATACTTGAAGACAGAACTCATGTCTGTAAGTCTCTTCAACCTTTCAAATACTTGAAGACAGAACTGATGTCTGTAAGTCTTTAAGACTCCAGGAAAAACACACCTGATTCCATCTATTCAATATTTGTATGGTTTGGTATCCAGGACCCTGGCAATCTTGGTCACTCTGAATAGACTCATTCTTGTTAATGTCCTTAATAAAATGAGATAGCCTGAACTGTGAAGGAGGGTACTCCTGTTCAAATAATCTCATTCCATCTGTCTCCTCTGGCAGATTACCCCCTTTGTAATTCCCATTCTTTCATTCATTTTAAATCCCTCCCTCTCCACTGGCTCATTTCCTCCTGTCTAGAAACATACCTACATCTCCCCTATTCTGAAAAAAAACCCTCACTTGATCCTTCCATCCCAGCTATTATTCTGTTTCTCTTCTGTCCTCTGTAACTAAACTCCTCAAAAAGGCTAACAATAGATGTCTCCAAATTTCTCTTCTCTCCTCTCTCTTTCTTTTTAACCCATCACAATTCAGTTTCTAATTTTATCATTCCACTGAAACTACTTTCTCCAAAGCTACCAATAATCTCTTAGTTGCCAAATCCAATGACCTTTTCTCAGTCTTCATTCTCCTTCATCCTCTCTATAACCTTTGCTACTTCTCCTCCTTGATACTTTCTCCTCTCTGGGTTTTTGGGATGTGCCTTTCTCCTGGTTCTCCTCCTACCTAGCTGACCGCGCCTTCTCAGTCTCCTTTGCTGGATCCTCATCCAGATCATGCCCTGTCAGTTTCACCTTTCTAAGGCCCCTTCCCCTTCAGAACTATGATCCTTTTGTCTCTTTACTCTGCCACATGGTCTTTCAGTAAAAAATGTGATTAAAGCAGTATATAAGCCCATTGACCTGGTAGTGCCATATGAGATAACACAAAAGTTACAAGTTGGAGATTTTTAATGGAGTACATGAAATTCATCCAGTTTGACTAGAGTGAAAAGTACACAAAGAAAAGTGGTGTGGGCTATGGTGGGAACAGTAGGATATAGTCAGATTCTGGGAAGCCTTGAATGGCTAACTTAGCAATACACGTTTTATTTGACAAATGCAAGGATACCATTGAGGGATTCTGAACAGAGGAGTGGTATATAAAGATCAACTAACTTTGTGACATATGCATTGGAAATGGAAGAGATTAGAGGAGGAACACAAGGAGATTATTTCTTTACTCCAGGCAAGTGATGATAGATGGCAAAAAGTGGTGGTGAGATGAAGAAGAATATAGATGTAAGAGAAACATATGAAAAAGTTGGACTTGGCAGAATTGGAAGCTAGGGAGGTGAGGGCATAGGAAAACTGAAAAGGAAAACTATTGCACTACACATCTTACAGGGCTGTCATAAGAAAAGCATTTGGTATACTTTAAGTGCTCCATAAATGTAACTTCTTAGTTTTAAACGCACCACAAATCTAAAGGAAAACATTTACTTCAATACCATGGTGATGCAATCTTTTAATAGTCTTTGATGAAAAATCTTGTTAAAAGATTTTCCTAAGTGCATTACACCCTTATCCCTCTCAAAGAACAGTAAGATATCAACATGGCATCATATGTTATATTTTTGTTTCTAAACTATGATGCCTTTCTCCTCTATATCAGGAACCAAGGGTCTCAGACACTAGCATAGCTAAATAGCTCTCTATTTACGAATCTATGATCCTAACAGATCTTTGCGTGGCCCCATGCTAAGATTTTATCACTGACGTGGATAAGGAGCTAATACACAAGAAATGAGCATGAAAACAATTCTGATGTATCACTTCACACTTAAATTGTCAGAGATTGTAAAAGGATGGGAAAAGTTAAAAAAAAAAAAGGGTGAAATGTTGGAGAGTTTGTGGCAATCCCAGCATACTAATTCACTGTTGAAAGCTGTGAATCAGCCTAATATTTCTAGAAAAAACTTAAAATTATGTAAAAAAGTTACTAAAAACTGTTCACATACTTTCACTCAGCCAATAAACTTAACATTGAGTTTACACCAAAAGGTAGTCAATGAAGAAATAAAAAATATACCAAAACATTATAGCAAAAAAACTGGAATCAAATTATATGCCCAATGATTAGAGAATGGCTGAGCAAATTCTAGAATATTAAATGTAACAGAATACGATTGTGTGATAAAGAACAATGTTGTATGGAAAATGCAAAAAACAAAAACAAAACAGGAAGATTTGTACAAACTAATGAAGAACGATATAAAGTACAATCAAAATAAAATATGCAGAATAACTAAAATAATGTAAATGAACACAACATCAAAAGGTAATAAAATTCAAACCAAATACAATGGATATTTGCTTCAACTTACTAGAAATACATATCTTTCCTTACAGTTGACCAACAGTAATCTACAAAAAATGGGAAGGTAAATATATCAATGGGCATAATAGACAGTTTTGTTTAACTCCTTTTAAAAAAAAAAGGAAGTTAGAGAAGGATTACTTAATGGGAAGGAACATGTTGAGACAAAAATTTGTTAAGAAAAATGAGACAGGGTAAAGGACAGAGAAGAGTCAAGAATAACTACTGGGAGATTAGAGATGATGGTACCCTCAACACAGGGAGGGATGAAGGTAAAAAAAAATGGTATAGTAGACATGATTCTCTAATTTACAGATGACATGGGTGGGATACTTATATCAGACCACAGACACAGACTCTACAAGAATCTTAGCTCCTTGAGATAATCAGTTTAATTTAATTGGATAAAATTTGGGGTAGCTAGGTGGCACAAGAGGTTAGAGTGCTAGCCCTAGAGTCAGAAGGACATGAATTCAAATTTGGCCTCATGCCCAGTGTGTCCCTGGGCAAATCATTTAAACCTGCTTACCTCTAAGCAGAAGGAAATGGCAAACCACTCTGGTATCTCCGCCAAGAAAACCCCAAATGTGGGCATGAATAGTCAGACACAACTAAGTGATAAAAAACAAAATCAAAAGCCTTTGGTTGCAAAATATCAACTTTATAAGAGCAATATGGCAGACATATGGCTAGAAAACTATTTATGCAATAAAGATCTTGGGGTTTTAGTGGACTGCAAACTTAATATAAGAGAACAATGTGTCATGAGATAAAGATGGTTAGACCTTAGACAAAGCCAAATGTCAATGGGGCCTAAGCACAGCCACCAGGGGAGAGTAATGATAGCCCTCCTTCACAGTTCAGGGTATTCCCTTTTCCAAGGGATATTAACAAGTACAAGTTTGTCCAGAGTAACCATCAGCAAGCACAAATTTATCCAGAATGACCAAGATTGCAAGGGTCCTAGATATGAAGTCATAAGATTAAGTGGATGGAATTGGGAGCTTGTTTGCTGTTTTGTTTTGTTTTTTTCTGGAGTCTTGAAGATTTACACACATGAGTTCTGTCTTCAAGTATTTGAAAGGTTGTTGTGTGGATTAGTCTGAACAGCAGAATCATGAATAATGTAACACCTTCAAATTAAAACCAGATTTATCATTTTAATTGCTAGTCTGAAAGGAAGATATCATACATTCTTGAATCTTGATGTATTTTAACTCTGCAGAATCAACAAGGTTTTCATGTCACAATCAATATTTCAATATGGAAATATTTTATTATTGATTTACCAATAGTTATATCATTAATTTTGATAAACAATAACTATACTCATTTTGTTTCATGTATGTGCTATGGACCTGAGAAAATTTGTCAGGGTACAGGGGAATTCATAGTATTGACACTACGCATTGGAAGACTGGGAAATGTTGACAAATTGGAGAGTTAATCATGGAAAAGTCAAAAGATATCTTGTAATAGGAATATGAAAGCCCTAGGTATAGATTGTTGGGGTTATTGTTGGGGTTTGTTGAGGGTTGCGGACAGTCTAGGGATGACAGGGACAGCCGATAAGCCCTCTCGCCTATTATCTCTATGGCTATAATGTCCGGATCGGCTCTCCAAACTATGCTCTCCCCTGTTCCCTGATAAAATGAGTGTCAGTCATGTTCTCATTCCTATTGACGTATGTACTATGTTTGAGTACAGCATGGGTACAGCACAGGCACAGCACAAGAATAGCATGGACTTCCATGTTTATATATAGGATGTTAGAGAGTATAAAATACCTTGCTTTGTGTTGAATAAATGGAGACTTTCACCATCTCTGTCTCCCGCTCCTCCACTGCCTTCGGAATATCAGGTGGCCTTAGCTGGCCGCAGCCACCACCACCACCACCCCACCCCACATTCCGCCCCATGTGCCGGCAGCAACAATAGATAGTCATTGTTCAGTCATTTTCAGTCATTTCCAACATTTCATGACCCCATTTGGGGTTTTCTTGGCACAGATACTAGAGTGGTTTGCCATTTCCTTCTCCAGTTCCTTTTACAGATGAGAAAACTGAGAAAAAAGGATTAAATGACTTAACCAGAGTCACACAGCTAGTAAGTGTCTGAGACTAGATTTGAACCCAGGAAATCACAGCTCCTCCACAACACAGATGACAGTCTT
>CM053592.1:82674870-82723559 GCA_028646515.1 Pseudochirops corinnae
CCCTACCGAGAAGTGACATAGGGGAGAATAGACTGGGGGAGGGGGGACACACTGGGATGGCTGTTTTGGGGCAGTGGGTGGGAGAAAGAGGGGGAGAAAATATGTAACTCAAAATCTTGTGGTAATGAATGATGCAAACTATAATGAAATTTAAAAAAAAATTTACCTTAACAAGAAAAAAAAAAAACAATCAGGAAACTTGGAGGTCATCTAATCCAACCCCAAAATGAGAAACTGAGATCCAAAGAAGCAAGTGAGTGAACTGCCCAAGACCACACACGTAGTAAGTAGAAGAGTTGAGAGTGGAACTGATGTCTGCTTCCCAGCTCTCTCCGCCTCCCAGACCATCATCCTCATCCACCTCCCACTGGAATTTTGATCTCTGTTCCTGGGAAGATAGACTCTGATAGGTGAGTTTTCCTTTATCATTCCTGGAACTAGGATTCAGTGCCACTTCCCAGCCATATCCGCATCATACCCCCAAGGTGGCTTTCTAATTCCCCTGTATTTCTTGTATTCCCCTTCCCCTGTATTTCTTCCACCATTAAAATGTAAGTTCCTTGAGGGCAGTGACTGTCTTGTTTGTGCTTATATCTCCAGTGCTTATAACATGGTGACTAGCATGTAGTAAGCACTTAATAAATGCTCACTCAATCCATCCATCCATTCATTCATTTCAGATTCCAAATCCAGCACTCATTCTACTGTACCATGTCTGGGCTACACCTGAAACCTTTATAAATGTCATGATGCACTGATTGTTGTTGTTGATGGTGGTGGTGGTGGTGATGGTGATGGTCTTTGTCCTCCATGCTTCAAGAGAACCAAAACTGCATCACAACATCAAGGTCAATATAGAGTCTGCCTAGCTGTTTCTAATCAGACAAAAACAACCTCCACAGACTCTACCACAGGTCAGGCATGGTTCATATGACCATTTGGAAGGGAGACGTCTCTAAATTTGCGCACATCATGCTTTTTTTTGAGCTACTACTACACTTCTGCTATGCTCATAGAGCACAGCACCTTCTTTGATGCAGGTACACCATGTTAGACAATCCAAGGCTGGATTTCATGCTGCTCTAGTAAAACCTTCTAGAATGCAAGGTTTCATTCTCTACTCCCTGTACTGCTCCCACAAACTATGCTAAGCCTCAATCAATCAATCTATAAGCATTTATCAAGCATTTATGATGTACAAGGACACTACGATAGGCCTTGAGGATTCAACCAAAGGCAAAAACACAAAAGCAATGCCTGCCTTCAGGTAGCTTACATTCTAATCGAGTAAAACTTCAGCAGAACTCAGCACATAACAACAAATAAGTCCCTAATGAATGACTTTGTAATGCTGGACTATTTATGTTTAGAACATGGAAAAAAATCCTAAGAGATGAAGAGGCATGGTAGGAAGGGAGGTTGAGATCTACACTCCAGAGGGAAAACCCACACGATGAGGCAATAGAATAACTGACATACTCCAGTGGTATTTATATTTAGCATAGTGTGTGGGAGCAGCGTAGGGAATAGAGAAAACTGAGCACTTACTATGTGCCAGGTAGTAGGCTAAGAACATTAAAATTATATCATTAATTCTCACAATAACCCCAGGAGGTAGGCACTGTTATCATCCCCACTTTACAGATGAGGAAACTGAGGCAAACAGAGGTCACACAGCTAGTAAGTGTTTAAGGTCAGAATTGAACTTAGGTCTTCTCTATGCCAGTCACAGCATTCTATTCTCTACACCACTTATTTCCATTTACTTTCCCAATTTTTGACCTTTCATTTAGCATATTTGTCTATACAGATATATGACTTAAAAACGCAGTTGAAACACTGAATATTGGGGCAGTCTTGCCCATGTGAAGAAAAACTTAGACTCTGTCTCAGTCCTGATCAGTGGTGTGCTAGAGTTGGCTCCTACCAACCTGAGAGAGCTGATGGTTAAATTTTTAGTGTGAGCCATGGAAATGAGCAAACAGGTCCATTTATTGTTTTGTGGACACTACTGAGAATAGTTTTCTTAACTAAGTGCTGTATGAAAATAGGCTGGTTGGATTCGGCCCTTTTGATTTGACCTTTGAGCTATAATTTAGTAATCCTCTTGGTCTCTCGACTTAAGAAAATGATGGAAAAAATAGTAAGAATGCAGATTAAACTTAAAAGTATATCTTTTTATTTCCCAGAGAGCTCCTTGTTAAACATTTACCAGAACACCCCAGATCCTAGGTCTGGGGATCTTAATAAAAGATAGTAAAAAATTAGACTGACTAGTAAAAATGGTCACATAACGGTCTTCCATCCTGCTTTTGTGACATCAAACAGTCAGAAACTGGCATAACAATTTTACCCAAAAAGGAGTGGGCTGGAAAGCCCATATTATTTCAATTTAAACCTTTACTAATACCCAAGTTCTCATCACATGTAACACCCAACTGAATAATGAATATATTAAACCTTTCAAAAAAATGTTATCTAAGGTCACAAATATCATTACATTCTTATCTGCTTTTCATTTTTTATAAGCCTGGCTTCTCTTGTTAGGTATTCTTAGTAACTGCTATTTGAGTAATATTTGAACATGTACAACTTATACAAATGAAAATTTCAGTGAGGTCATTTTCTTTTCAAGTCGTCATGTTATTTTTACTAATGCTGAAAATGTCTTAGATGTATTTTTGTCCTATGCCTCTGTTTGCTTGCCTATTTAAAGCACAAATCCTATATTTACAACAAGAGAGTGCCATAGTCCAATGACTTTAATGTAAGGGGGAGGAAATCTGCATTGTAACCTCAGGGCGAGATAAAACAGCAGGGAAAAAGAGATATGATGGGGGAGGAGAAGAGAACTGATTAAAAGAGAATATCTCCAAACTAGAAGCATTATAGTTTTGTGCGGTAAGTCAAATTTTTTTAAAAGAATTTGTTTTATTTTCATGTGAACATTCCGTTCATTATAATAATAATATACTTTTATAAATATCCACAAATATAGCATAAATGTAGGATGGTTAAACTAGACACCTTTCTTAGTGTATAACAGGCTTTAAGAGAGTAAAAAAACTGGGAGGGAGGGAATTCGTTGGCAGTGGTGGGGGTGGAGGATGGGAATTAGAGCTAAAAAAGAAACATATCAAAAAACAAACATAAGATATTCATTATCCTATCATTGTTGTTGTTGTTCACTCACTTCACTCTGACTCTTTGTGACCTATTCAGGGTTTTCTTGGCAAAGGCACTGGAATAATTTGCCTTTTCTTTCTCCAGATCATTTTATAGATGAGAAAACTGAGACAAATAGGGTTAAGTGACTTGCCCAAGGTCACACAGCTAGTAAGTGTCTGAGGCTGGAGTTTAACTCAGGGAAATGAATCTTCCTGACTCCAGGTCAGGCACTCTATCCACTGTGTCACCCAGCTGCCCAAAGATTTTATTTACATGTATTTATCTGGAGCATAGATCAATGAATGCTAACAGAGAGGCAAGTCCTAGGCCAATCAGCAATCTCATTGCCATATCAAACTCCTGAGTAAGGACATTTTCTCTAACACTGCAGGCCAGCACTTTCTCTACAATTTGGAGTTTGCCATTAAGGTAGAGCCAGATGCGGCAACCATTGGATTGAGTGTTTCCCTAAATTCTAACCTTTCCATTTCTGACCCAAAGTTAAGATTGCACATTTTCTTTGCTAGCTCTCATTTACGTGCATTAAGTAGCCTTTTTTTGTTTGATTGGTTTCTGGAAGGGGGAAGGCAGGTCAATTAGGTTTAAGTGACTTGACCAAGGTCACAGGGTTACTAAATGTTAAGTGGCTGAGGTCAAATTCAAACTCAGGTCTTCCTGACTCCAGGGCCAGTGCTCTATCCACTGTGCCACCTAGCTGTCCCGTAAGTAGCCTTTTTTTGTGTGCTATGATGTTACTGCACATCTAGGGTTTAGCAACAGGTAGACTTACAAAGGCAAAATTTTCAAATAAGCAAATCCTACCCCATTGTTTCTCTGAGCCTCAGTTTTCTCATTTGCAAAATGAGGGATTTGAACTAACTGGCCTCAGAAGTCCCTGCCAGTTCCGTATCTATGATCCTACAATACTAAGTATCCAAACAACTGGGCTTTGTTGTTGTAGTTGTTGTTGTTTTAACAAAAGTCTTCTGAATGTGTGTTGAATATTTTCATGCTTTTAAAAACAGAATACACTGACAAGAATTTTAACCTTTTCTTTTATGACAGGGTCATCATTTTGATTATTAATCTAATACAGAGAGACTTCTTGGATTCACTAAAGTTTATAGGCCTTTATGTTAAGTGACTACTGTATTTTTAGGGTTTTTAGGTATAGTTTCTATTGTTCTGCCTTCATCTCCTATGTCTAATACTCAGTTTTATTTTACACACATTAGATGAGGTGTTGAGGGTGGCTCTTTCTTTCCTATGAAGCAAAACACTGACATTGTGACATCCATTTTTTGATAAGAAATCTTTCCCCCCTCTTTCACAGTTATACGCAAGAGAATAGGGAAAGAGTAAGAAGGTTCTGCCCTGGACTGCCCTTACGACAGAACAACCTCACTCTCCAAGCCCTTGGCTAAATGTGGTGCCTTAAGACATCCCGCAGCTTGCAATACACAGCTGCTTAATGGAAGAGAACATAGACAGACACACTCTAATAATAGCTGCCATGTATATAGCATTTTAAGGTTTGCAAAGGTTTACAAAATCATTTCATTTTAGCTTCATAATCACTTATTTTACAGATAAGGAAACTGAGGCAGACAAAGGCTAAGTAACTTGCCCAGGGTCACACATCTAGCAAGTGTCTGAGGCAGAATTGGAACTCGGATCTTCCTGAAGATAGCTCCAGCTTTCTGTTCACTGTGCCACCTAGCTGCCTCACAACAGCCCAAGGAAGGAGACATCTCAGAAATATATTGTTCTACTAAACACAGAAATCACACGGATTTCTTTTTTTAATAATATTTTCCTCAATTACATGTCAAAATAATTTTTAAAACTTTTTAAAGTTTTGAACTCCAAATTCTATCTCTCCCTCCTTGCCCTCCCTCTCCTCTCCCTAAGATAATAAGCAATCTGATATACTTTATACATGTGCAATTACATAAAACATTTCTATATTAGTCATTTTGTATGAAAAGATTCAAATTTTAAAAAAAAGAATTAAGGAAAGAAAGTGATAAGAAAAATAGTCTTGCAGGATAAGAAACAGTTTAGAAACATAGGCCTGGACTTTGTCTTTTATTAGATGGCTATAGATGAGAGGGAGAAAGAGGGAGAGGAGGGGAGGAGAAGGGAGAAGGGGAGGAGAGGAGGGGAGGAAAGGAGTGTGTGGGATTAGGGAGACTGAGTTATTAGGAAGATCTTCTGCCTTTCTTCCATACAGCTCAGCTCAATAGTCCTTCCTTCCTAATTTATAATAAAACATACTATATTCCAGGTATCTGAAGTTGTGACAAGTCTTAGTGCTAGATAAGTGGAGTACTATAAATGAATCATACATACTTATTTGCCATGATTCAGAATAAAGGTTGAATAGGAACTATTTATACCATAACTCTTTCCTCCCATCACCTTCAGTTCTAAAATCATGAACTAGGGTCAAATGAATCCTTCCATTGTTCCTGGATGGAATGTGTCCATACTTCCCAATAGTCCCTCAGCACATTCCAGTAATTTTCAAGTCTAGAGTACCTTTTTTTAGCCATCATTCTCCCATGTTTGTTTTCTTCCTCTTTATAAAGTAAGCTCCTCTAAGATAGCAATGGTCTTTGATTTTGAATTTTTTCCCTAGTAAAGGAATGAATATTTTTTTTCACTTCATTCCTTCAAAACCAGTTACAAAGAATAAACTAATTAAAATACACATAACAAGTGCTAAAGAATAGTTGTCCTCCATTTAATTTAATTATTCACTCTCTGAGGATTACATGCAAAGCCAATATCCTCTACTTGGATGTGAAGCTGCTCCAAGGGCTTAAACTGAATAGCTAAGTGTCCATTATTGTCAGTTATTTTTGGCAACTGAGAGATTGGATCCTAAACTGGCTACTGGGAGTTTAGTTCCTCAGTGTAGACAATTCATTCCACAAGATCTTGCAGAAGTCTGCAACTAAGAAAGTGATTTAGACTTGTTAATTCCTAGCAGCTTGTGCTCTACAGCTGCATGCTCACGTCACAGGATTTCTACCTCAAAGTGAAATTCTCTGGGGAGTTAGAATAACTTTCAAATTGCTGCTATTTAGCTTTTTGATCTGTTATCCTAGGGAGATGTGTTGCTTATAAAGGCAATACCACTCATCTGTCCAAGAAACTAAATGTTTTAAATTTAATCATTACGTCGCCATACTCATCTCCTGGACAGACACAAGAAGACACAAATAGGTTTGCAAGTTATCTAAAGGTATCCAGGAGGCAATGGTCAAGCTTGGAATTAATGTACAAATCAGATGCCTGGTCTTACTCTATGAGGACTAGAATAGTTTGCATCTGGCACAATGACTTTCAGTAAATCCATTCTCAACAAATGTTTTTCTTGTGATTTTTTTCCTCTGTACATTTTCAAACCTTTTCTGGTTTGCTTCCTGGTCATCTTAAGTACAGTGGGGGGAAGGACCCTCCATTAATTTGCAAAAAACATTAAACTAAAGTTTACTTTTACATATTTTATGAGGAACATATTTGTGAAATAGGTTTATAGTACAAACAAAATTGTAGCGGAAATCAGCAAAATATATAAATGTTCAGATTTTTCTGAAATACTTTAGAGCTAGTCAGTGAATAGTGTATACTAATTATAAATCATTCTCATCTATTTTTGAGAGACTAAAACCTAAGGACTTTTATTTACCCAAGCTTGAGAATCATCCTTGACTTTTCCTTCTCTCATATCCATGCTTGGTTTATACACCTTACTTTTACAACAGCTCTCACCTTCATCAATTTGACTCTATTCACTCAGCCAACACCCTAGTCAACACCCTAGACAACAACCTTCATCACCTTTGCCTAATTGATTGTCCTGCATCAAATCTCTCCCTTCCCCAATCCATCCCCCACTTAACTGCCAACTTGGACCATGTCACTCCCCTGCTCAAGAGACTTCTGTGACTTCCTCTGGCCTTTGAGAAGAAATATAAACTCTTTTGTTTAACATTCGAACCATTCACAATCTAACTGCAACTTATCTTTCCAGAATTTTTTCATATTATTCTCTTTTTAATTAACTACAATCCAAGCAAACTGGTCTCCTGGTTATCTCCCAAACACAATGTTCCATCTCCTGTCCTCTTGTGATTGTCTTTGCCCAGATTGTCTTCTCTTCTTGAAATGATTTTTCTCCTAACAACTTTCCCTTGGAATCCCTACTTCTGTTTAAGTATCCATTCAAGATTCACCTTTTCTACACGAGGGCATTCCTAATCTCCTCCCCCCTCACCGTGAGCAATTTCTCCTAGGAGAAATCTGTATTTATTTTCTAAGTGTGGAGACAGAGTTAGAAAAAGATGGGGAGACAGAGAAGGGGGGGGGGGGAATAGGTGTAGATAGCTATCCATAGATTCTCAAAGTGAGTGATATCGCCCCCTGGGGGACACTAGAATAACCCAGGAGGGCAGTAATAACCTCCAGTGCAACTGGGGAATGTTGAATAAAAATAAGGGAGGCAGTGGAAGCATAAAAAAAGAAGAGAAGGAAATTTTGAAAAACCATTCATACATGTTTCATCTGTTGTGTAACCGAGTTAAAGTCATAGTGATTACATTATTTTCCAAATAAACACACAAAATGCAATTGGTTAACCAATCAGTGGTCAAGTTCACCCACAGGTCTTAACAAGCAAGTGTTGGCAGACAGGAGTATCATACATTGTTGCGAAGTCCACCATGCATTGGCAGGAATATGTGAGCATAATGACTTGTTTACAAATATGACGCTATATGGTTACAGGATGCAATATTGCACCATCAAAATTTCAATGCAGGAAAACCCCCACAAATTTACAATAAATTATTAAACTTTATATGACTCAAATTAAAAAAAAAACATAAAAAAACTAGATTTCCAAGGAGAGGCTGAGAAATTATTATTTTTTTTTTTTTGAAAAGCGGGCAGTAGGCCAGTTAAATTTGGGAGCTTCTATATATAGATATTTACTTAGAGCTGAAGCTATTGTTTGTCCCAACAGAATGCAAACTCCTTGTGGGCAAGGACCGTGTTCATTTTTGTTCTTGCATTTTAAGTGCTCAGCATAGTGCTTACTGAATTGAATTACATCAAATTTATGACAATTAAGCCAACCTCAATTTGTCATGTCATTGAAAATCAATAGATCTCTCCAGTGAACTAATAATAATAATAGCCCTTGTATAATGCTTCAAGATTTGCAGTGCTCCATAATGTGATATCACAATTGATTGTCACAACAACCCCCTGAAGAGGGTGCTATTACTGCCCCCATTTTATAGATGAAGAGACAAAGAGATTAAATGACATCCCTAGGGTCAGAGAGCTAATAAATGTCAGAGGCAGGATTTTAGCTGAGGTCTCTTGTGGCTCGGAGTCCAGGCCTCCTACCTTTGCACCACCCAGCTACAGCTAACCCTCTTCTGCCTTTCTTGGTTTTTTGTACACCTGCCATCTTCCTTTAATGGGCTATAAGCTCTATTAGGTCAGGGTCTTAAACAAAAAGGCACTTGATAAATATTTACTGAATAAATACATGTCTTTCCAGGTGTACAATAGCCCTGGCCTCACCAATGGAGACTAGTTTTCCCTCCAGCTAGTCTCAACTAGCAAGGTTGTTTGTTTGTTTTTTCAATTGAACAGGCATTTACTAAATGTTAACTTTGCACTAGGCAATAAGGATATAGAGACAAAATGAAAAGCAGCCTCTACTCTTGTCAAGAGGCTCACATTCGAGTGAGGTATTCAGCATGTAAAGAGACAATTTACAAAAAGAAACTTTTCACAGAATTCTATCACATCATCCATCTCTATGTATACTTTTATAGCAGTCAGGAGATTAGGGGAAAGAAAACTGCTACCTATCATTATTTCATGTTGCCATATCACTTCTCTACTCAAAAGACCCCACTAGTTTCCCTCTTACCTCTTTGGAGGTTTAGCTTTCAAAGTCATTCACAATCTGGCCCCACCCTAGCTTTCCAAACTCAGTGTGTATCATATATATATATATATATATATATATATACTCTCTGTGATCCAGCCAAACTGGTTTCCTCACATATGGCAGCTCTGTGCCTTTACATGGACTATACCTCATGTCAGGAATGTAGTCTTTCCTCATCTCCACCTCCCAGAATCCTTCTCTCCCTTTAAGGCACAACTCTAGAACCTCCAGTCTTTATTATTGGGCATCCCCCACCACCACATGCCTGCCAATTGCTAGGGCCCCTCCCTCCTAAACTGCTTTGTTTTTACTTATATTTTTCTCTATATATTACATACATATGTGTATACATATATATATATATATGCATATATATATATATATATATGTACACACAAAGAGATTTTTTTCCCTCTCACCCACCCCAATGAAAATGTAAACTCCTTGAGAATATTAGGGATTGTTTCATTCTCTGTATTGTATCTGCTGTACCTAACATAGTAATACATTTATACAAAACTTTAAGGTTTGCAAATCACTTTACCTACGTGGTCTCATTTGATCCCCATTACATGCTGGTTGATTGATTGATTTAAAGGGGCAGCATGCAGTAGGGGAGGGCAGCTAGGCGGCATAGGGAATAGAGAGCTAGGCTGGGAGTTAGGCGCATCCTCATGTGTACAAAATCTGACCTCAGACACTTACTAGCTGTGTGACCCTGGGCAAGTCACTTTATCCTGTTTGACTCAGTTTCCTCATCTATCAAAATAAGCTGGAGAAGGAAATGACAAACCACTTTAGTATCTTTGCCAAGAAAACCCCAAATGGGGTCACAAAATGTCTAACATGACTGAACATGTGATAGTGTATAGAATGCTGAACTTGGAATTTAGAAGACCTAGGTTCAAGACCCTACTGAGACACAAGCTATGTGACCCTGGGGGAAATACTTAAACTCTTGGAGCCTCAATTTAGTCATCTATAAAATGGAGGGTTGGACTCCATGGCCTCCAAGGTAATTCCCAGAACTAAATCTATGATCTATGATCCCGTGATTGATTGATTTCAACTCTAAGAGCAATGCCTTATTTTAGATGGTGAATAAAAATTACCTAATATAAAGATGCTGCTGACCCTGCTTTTACAGTGAAGCTCCATTCAACACATTGCAAGATATTCTCCACTACCAGAATCGAATGAGTGATTTGTGTCAAGACTCTGTGCTGGCCACTGACACTGGGGTAAGGGAAGAGCTTTAGTTGGAAGCACTCCACAAGATACCTGTCTCTCCAGTCGGGGCATTTTCACTGGCTGTCACCCGTGCTTCGAATGATTTTCCTCATTTCCACCTCTTGGCTTCCCTGGTTTGCTTCAAGTCCTAGCTAAGGTCCCACTTCCACAGGAAGCCTTGCCCAATCCCTCTTAAATCCAATTCCTTCCCGTTGTTGACTGTTTCCTTTTTTCCCTATTTATAGCTTGTTTGTATATAGATGCTTCCATATTGTCTCTCCTCTTAGGCTGTGAGCGGTTCAAAGACCTGCCTTTTGCCTTTCTCTGTATCCTCAGAGCTTAGCACACAGTAGGCATTAAATGAGTGCTTCCTGACTGATAGTTGAGTCTAAGGGCACTTCCCCTAGGTAACGGATCTTCCCCAACGTCTACCAACAGAGTCAGACCTAAATGTAAAAGGGCTGCCCTCAGTGAAGAGACACCAGTCAGAGTGCTTCTGGGTACCTGCTTAAACTCACCAGAATCCTCAGAGGGATGCAAGGAACTCACCTAAGAGAAAGGGAATAAAGACCCTTCGATCCTCACCATCACAGCTACATCAATTCTGTCTATTGGAAAGAGTTCCTACCAAGGGGCCATTTTCCTCTCTCTGTTGTATGCAGAATGGCAGTGGCCAATTTCAGTCCCGCCCCTTCCCCTCTCCTCCGGCTCCTTCCCCTCCTCCCCCCTTCCATCCCGTCCCCTTCTCCCTAGGAATCTGCCTTAGGTCCTGCCCTGCCTGATCTGGATTCACAAGAGGGTGTAAGCCCTAAGAATGACTCTCTCCTTGCCCAAAACTTCACTTCAGTCTGAGTTCTCTGGAGGCTATTGCTGAGCACATTTCACAAGTATTTATGAAAAATCATCTCTAAACCAAGGGTTCTTAGCCTTTAGATTCTTAAGGTTCTTATCCTTAGAGATTAGACTCTTAAAAAAATTAAGGCCTTATTTAAAAACATGAGTTAAAATTACTTAATATAAAGATGCTGCGGGGTGCCACTAGGTGGCGCAGTGAATAGACACCGGCCCTGGAGTCAGGAGGACCTGAGTTCAAATATGACCTCAATCACTTAACACTCAACACTCACTAGCCGTGCAACCTTGGGCAAATCACTTAACCCCAACTGCCCTGCCCTTCCCCTCCAAAAGAAAAAAAAAAAAGATGCTGCTGATCATGTTTTTTACAACGAAATACAATTAACCCTGCCAAAGGGGTCTGGTGATAGATTTCTAGGGTTCCACAAACTTCTTGTTGTTACTCATTTTCTCAGTCTTGTCTGACTCTGATCCCATTTGGGATTTTCTTGGCAGAGATACTGGAATAGTTCTGCCATTTTCTTCTCTAGCTCATTTTACAGATGAGGAAACTGAGGCAAACAATGTTAAGCAACTTGCCCAGGGTCACACTGTTAGTGTCTGAGGCCAGATTTGAACTCAGGTGTTTCTGACTGCAGGCTTTTGGTACTCTATCCACTGCACCACCTAGCTGCCAAAAAACTTAGATGGGGAAAAAATGACATCTTTATTTCAATATAATTGATTTGCCTTGTTAATCTCAAGTATTTTACACATTTGAAAAAATGATTCTGAGAAGGGGCACAAAGGCTTCACCAGGCTAACCAAGGGGTCCAGGACACACACAAACAGGTTTAGAACCACTGCTTGCTCTAAAGTTATATAGTATAACAGATACTGGACCAAATTCTAGAGAGAATAAATGAGCATAATAAAATGGAGGTTCCAAGAATTTCATTACACTTCACTGTCTCATTATAGACAGTCAGAAGCCAAGAAAATGAGGTGGTAAGATAGGATTTGCACAAAATAAAGAAGCAAGCCGGAGTATGTGGGCAGGCTATTAGAGATGATAAGAGACATAATTTAGTGTAAATCAACGAGAGGGGTAAAGGTGGAAGAGGACATAGAAAGCTTAAGAAATACAAAAGGAAACAGGGAGAGAGAATCATAAAACTATGAGGCATGTGGGATAATTAACTACATTTTACACTAAGCTGTTAAAAAAGACACTGGGCTACCAGGACGGGAGTAAATAGGGTCCCACTGTCTTGCCTGAGGAAGGAAATAGGACATTACAGCTTGGACAGATTTATATTTCAAGTGAAATGAAGAAACCAGTTTAAAGAAGAAATTGTAATACTCAAAGGAAATAAAAGTAGAAGCACAAATAATTTTGCAAACTGGCATAATCAAGCACCAGTTTTAAGGAAGTCAAAGGAAGCAGGGAGCTAACCAAGAAAGAGGGACAATTGGCTGCAGCCTCTCCTACCCCAGAGTTGCAGAAATTAAAGGCAGGCAGCAACAGCATAAGATCACAGGCTTAGAGCCAAAGGAACCTGAGGAGTTAGGTCCAGCTTCTCTCCAGAAGTTAAATCCCTTGCACAAGGTCATAGGTATAGGAAGTGACAGAGAAGGATTTGAAACCTGGTCCTATGACTCAAAAGTATTATTTCCACTGCACTACTGTATGATTGTGGAATGCAAGAAAGGTCTTTGGGTTTGGGGGGGGGGGGTTTAGACTGAAGGAAAGGAAATTTAGATGGTTACATAAATCAAAAGGTATGAAATATGGATACTCAGTAGTGAACATCGGAGATAAAAGTTAACTAATTCAAAGAAGCAGCAGAAAGTGATTTTGAAAAGAATAATCAAATCTTAGAATTTCAGAGTTAGATACTCCAAGTCATATCTAAGCAAGAAATCCCCCTTCAACATACTTGGTAAGAGGTCATCCAGTCTTTGCTTCAATAACCTGAATGAAGAAGACCCCACCACCTTCAAGGGTAGCCCATTCCATTTACAGATTGCTCTGAATGTTAGAAAGTCTTTTCTTTTCAATTCTAAATTGATCTCTTTCTAATTTCTACCATTGCTGTTGATTTTGCCCTCTGGGGCCAAATGGGATGACTCTAATACATCTTCTAAGGGACAACCCTTCAATCTTTTGAAAAGAGCTATCATGACACTCTGAGTCTTCCCTCTTCCAAGCTAACATCCCTAGTTCCTTCAAATGGTTTCCATTTGGCAAAGGCTGGAAGCATTTTGCCATCCTGACTGCCCTCTCCCAAGCTCCCAGCTTATCAGTGTGGTTTCTAAAACACAGGACCCAGTGCTGAACACAGTACTGAACAAGTGATCTGACCAGGGCAAGGTACAGCAGCTGGAAGTCATATTGTTCTTAATAAATCCCATCACATTAGGTTTTTTGAGGGCTGCTATATCTAATACTGAATTTGTAGCCCACCAAAATCCCAACTTTTTTCAAACTGGTGTCAGGTAATACATCCCTCATGCTACACTTTTTGAATTCAGGTTTAAGACTTTCCATATACCTCCCCATATTAAATTCCATCTTCTTAGATTTGATACAGTGTTCTTCACTTATCAATATAATAATAATAACTAGAAATTATATATTTATTATAATTTTATTATACAATATAATGCATATATTATTTATATTCTATTATAATTAGTTAATACTGCATTTATTTTATATATAACATACATTATTTTTATTATATATTATATTTTATTATATTTATGTATCTATACATATACAATTTATAATAACTAGCAATAATATGTAATGGTACTTTATTTGCTTCTCATAACAACTCTATAAGCATTATAATTTTCCTCATGTTACAGATAAGGAAACTGAAGTAAATAGAGGTTAAGTGACTTGACCAGGGTCACACAGCTAGGGAGAGTCTGAGGCTAGATTTTACCACAGGTCACTTTGACTCCAAATGCAGCATTCTATCAATTGAAACACTTAGCTGCCTCCATCTTTTGGAGATCCTGTCATTTAGCGTACTAGCCATCCTTGCCAGCTTTGTATCATCTGTCAGTTTGATAAACCTGCCATCTATTCCTTTATGTAAATCACTGGAGAAAAAAAAAACTCCCCCAGGAAATAGTAAAGGGCCAATCACAAATCCTGAGACTCTCCACTGGAGACCACTTGAGAAACTGACATCAAAGCATTAATGACTGTTCTTTGCATCTGAAATCCTCCCATCTATACTCTCATTTAGCTTACATCTCTCCTTCTTTTCCACCAGGATTGTGTGGGAGGTTTTATCACAGTGGTTCTCAACCTTCCTAATGCCGGGACCCTTTAATACAGTTCCTCATGTTGTGGTGATCCCCAACCATAAAATTATTTTCGTTGCTACTTCATAACTGTAATTTTGCTACTGTTACGAATCTATCTGATATGCAGGAGGTATTTTCATTGTTACGAATTGAACATAACCCACAGGTTGAGAACCGCTGTAAATTTATCAAGTGCTTTCTAAAGTAACTAAATTATATCTATTGAATTCTCTTAAGCAGTATAGAAGCCATAGAGAAAAACAGACAAGATAGAAGAGATCTAGCTAGACTTCTAGGGAATTGATGGGAGAGTTTTTATTTGTAAAGAACAATATACACAGGAAGAGCTAAAATCTGAAAGGAGTAATCAAAGATGTCAATGAAGAGCAGAAGGAAATTTTTTAAGGCAACACAAAGAATACTAGTATTATTTCAGATTGAAAACTGGAGAAGCAGCGTGGCATAACAGGGAGAGGGCGGGGCTTAATATGACCTGGTTTCATATCCTCCCTTTGAAATTTACTGCCTAGGAGCACATGACAATCTCTCTGAGCCTCAGTATTGTCATCAATAAAAAGTGGTTTGGATTAGATGGCTTCTAAGGGTCCTTCCAACTCTAAAGCTTTGGTGTTTTGAATTCCATACAGATGACTTTAACTATTAAAAAAATAATTGATCAGTTAGGGAACTTTGCATCTGAGACTGAAAATGAAATTAATGTTCTCTAAATTACAGCATTGCTTCAACATAAAAATGCATCTTAACACTGGGTCTGGCCCTGCTAAATCTCTCTCAGTTTTTCTGTTTCACTTTGAAGTTAACTCTCTGATGTCCTCAAGGGCAAGGACTGTCTTTTACCTTTCTTTGTCTTCCCAGCCTTTAGCCCAGTGCTTGGCACATAGTGGGCACTCAATAAATGCTTATTGACTGGCTGACTAAAGCAAGTGAGGGAGAATCTCAGAGGATAGAAGGCAATTCCTTGGTGGAATTAGCTGGACCTCCCCTCCACAATACAGGGAGGAAGAAACCTTAGCAAATAAGAGGCTTATGCCACTTTCTCCTCCAGGATCCAGGATCCATAAGGAATACGGGGTAGAAGGGAATGCTGAGGGATCCTCTTCTTTTCCAAAGGGATGTACTGTCTCTGAGCTTCCTGGAGGCTCTCAAAAGACAGATGGCTCTTGAGAAGCGCTGGGGTGTGTGAATTTTTGTTGGTGGTGGACATCACAAGTAATGTCTTGACTTGCCCATGAATTGGATTTAAATGAGGCAGAGCTGCTCAAAGTTGTCAGCCTCACTCTCTCTTCCTGAGTCATTCAAATCCAGGGACAGAACAAAAGTCAAGATGGTCCAGATGCCATGGATGACCTGGACGTCTTTAATGCCTGACCAAGTTCTAAGTGCTGCCCCACAGACCCTGCTTAAGCTGCCTTCATGACTGTTGGAACAAATTATTCTCATGCCCCCATTCCACAGGGGAAAATCTTCACATGCCTGGGGTAGATATCCCCTAATTCGCTGATGGATTTGAGACCCCTCGGTTTTCCTTAGTCTGGTTTAGCCAGTCTGCTGGAAAAGTGTATTGGGGTGTGGTTACTGCACATGCTGCAGCTTCTTGTAGCTAGAAGTGAGAGATGAGTGAAGGTGAACACCGAGGCAAGCCTTCCCACAGAAGTCCTGAACAGTTCATGGTGGAAAGGAGGGGTGAATGGGAGGGCAGTAGAAGAGCTGGAAAGGACATGGCACTAGACAAATTTTCAAAATAAATGAAGATTGTCTTTGGTCTACTGACCCTGTCCTTTGCTTCTCTGTACTTCTCTTCTCCCCTGGCTTCCCTTCTCTCCTAATGCCCTTTGACCTCTTAGCTCCTTTCTGGGAGAGTCCTATTCTTCAATATTGCTTCTTCCAAGCTCTCATTTCCCTCATCCCTTTAACAACCTACCATCACATTTTCATCAGTACCATCCTTGTCAGTCAAGAATGGAAAGGAAAGCTAATTGCATGGAGTCTCTTCAAGTCCATCCACTGCTAGAGAGAAAGGGGAAGTCAAGGTTGTCCTTCCCAGCTAGCCATCAGCCTTCTGTTTTTATATTTTGAGCCTCTCTTCCAGACCATACTCATCTTCAGCTTCTATCTGAAGGAGGGGGAGTTACTCTTTACTGAGCCAAGATTCAACATCATCAATCATACTCATCATAAAAAAAAAAAAAAACACCAGCAGAAAGGACTGGCATTTATAGAGAGCTTTAAAGCTTGCAAAGCATGACTCATTTGAGCCTTACAATAACCCTAAGAGGTGGGAACCACAGGTAGTTTTATTGTCCCCATTTTACAGATGAGGAAGATGAGGTAGTAAATTACTTATGCAAGGTCAACACAGCAGATTTATACTAGGGGCAGGCTTTGAGCCCATGAAAACTTGGCTCTAAAGTCCATTATTGTATCAACATGGCTCCAGGATCTCAGTAACTGCACTTTCCCAGATCCTAATACCCTTGGGAAACCTGTCAGCTAGGCAAGTCACCTCTAGAAAACTTTATGTACCCTTGGGGCAGAAAAGCATAGAACCCTGATGCTTACTTGTATCCAGGGTATTCAGAAGATGCTCAAAGTCATTTTCTGAGTTGCTCCTCTTTTTCTGTCTGCTAAGCAAAGACCCAATCCTGGCATATTTATCTCTGATCACAATCCCTGCCCCAGGAAAAGACATATTGCCTCATATTTTCAAATGATGGAAAGGATAAAAGGTTGTTATTGTTGTTTTAAATGCACTAATGAGGTAAAAATAACACTGAACTTCTTTTTAAAGCTAAGTTAAATCCAATTATTATTGTGTCATCATTGAGCACTTTCTGACCCCTTACAGTAATCTCTCCCCCACCCACTGCCCACAGGATACTGACTATAAATGATTATAAATTCTAGGGCTGTGTTGGAAGGTGGGGGGCAGTTGTGTGTTTAATTTTTAAAGAGATTAATGTTTAAGCACCTTATTCTCCACTGGGAAAAACACCATCATAAATCCAGGTTCTGTTTTGGCTTTTATCTTTTATTTTTACAGCAACTGTATATGTTTTGAAAAGCAAAACAGATAAGCTTAATTTATGTGCACTGGTCTTCCCAGAGGAGACAGAAGGAGTAGGAAGGATTCATTCAGGAATCCGTGCTCAGAATCCAAGGGGGAAGAGGTGTTTAAAGGCTCTTGGTGAAACAAAGTCTGAGGATAGAAGGGCTGCCTGGGCCAGGCACCAGAGGGCAAGGTCAAGAGCTGAGAATGCTGACCTGTGCTCTACCTGTGAGTGACCCTGGAGAAGCTCACAAAATTCAATTATGTGCTACAGATTTGACATCTATTAAAGGAACCTTAGTCATATAATCAGCAAATGTTGGAGTTTAGAAATTGGATTATAAATTCCATGCCATGGATGGTCTTAAGGTGATAACAGGAACTGTACACACACTATACAGGGGAAAAAATGGATTATGAAACCATGAAGTCTCCATAATTATAAACTGACTGTAAAATGTACAGTTTCATACCTTTTCCCATTAGGCATCACATTACAGCTGCACTGTTTTAAACATGCAGCTGTGTACATGTGGGTATGAAAGGATAGAATGGTCTTGGTGCAAAAACTACTCCTTGGATACATCCGGCTCTCCTGCCATTTTGAGGAAGATCCCAAGCATGTAGCTGCTCTAATTTCAGAACTCAGAATGTTTTGTCAAAGCGTGATTTGTCCTGGGAAAGGAGAAGGAATCTATATTTCAACATACATATCATTGAGACTATAAAAATATGGGCAAAGCTAATAATTATGGGAAAAACAAACAAGTAAAATTGATTGGAAGAGAGTTGCATTATATGACACCAAAAATGTCTCTAGTATATAAGTCCTATTTGGCGACTCATGTTATTGTAGAAGTCTTGAATGCCTACCATATACAAGATTTCTACCCTTAATAGTCTATCTTTATGTTAGCTATAGGCTTTGCCCAACACACATGGTTAATTGGTTCCACAAAAAAGCATTAGGCACAAGAACAGTATAGGAGGCATTTGCTTCCATAGAAACAGAATTATAAATGGGAAATGTGTTCCTGGGAAGTCAAAATTCAGAGTATAATTCAAATTAGGTCTTTATAGGAGCCAGAAATTTTATTGCTTTACATGCTAATACCAACCTTCTATTCCATTCAATCCTCCCCTCTGTACACTCCAGAAAACTGGGGTATTTTCACATTTCTATGTATTTTTTTTACAAACATGTTCCCAAAGTTGACTAGAAGGGAACTTCTATTCATGGCAGACAACAAAACAGATTAAATTGCCAAAAAGGGCCCTCGGTCCTTGGGCATTTTGTATTTATTCTGTGATGGTATCAAGGTGGCAATACTGTTCTTATACCATCTATAAGTATTCATTTACCTCTCGGCAGTCTTAACATGTGCTTTTTGTCCAGAGACCAACAAACTGATGTACCACTGGAGAAACTCAACCAAATCAGTTTTCTCAATTACTCTACCAATCACCAGGTATTTAATTATATACTGTGTGCCAGACACTGTCCTAAGTGCTAAGGATTAAAGGAAGATAAAAATGAGATTCCTGACCTCTAATAATTCTAATAGAGCACACAAATAACTATGTATATATAAGATACATACAGCATAAATGAAAAAGTAGACTCAAAGAAAAGGAATGGGATGGGGGAGACCAGGAAAAACTTTCTTAAAAGGCAAGATTTGAGCTATGACTTAAAAGAAGCTAGGAAAGCCAGAAGAAGGAGGTGAAGAGGCAGAATATTCCAGGAGTTGGAGACAGACTATGAAACAACATGGAAGAGGGAGATGAGAGTCGTGTACCAGAAACAGGAAGTAGGCCAATGTTGCTAGACAGTAAAGTATATAGAGCAGTAGTTCTCAACCTTCCTAATGCCGTGACCCTTTAATACTCGTATGTGGGCGTATCTGTATGTGGGCTGACCCGCCTGGAGAAGGATAGAGGAGCCCTGTCTTGGTTCCTAAGACCATTGGAAATATGTGTTTTCTGATGGTCTTAGGCAACCCTTGTGACCCCTGCAAAAGGGTCATTCAACCCCCAAAGCAGGATTTTAACTCAGGTCTTTCTGTCTTTAGGCCCAGCATTCTATTCCCTGTGCCAAGATTGTAATAAGGGAGCTGCCCCAAGATTTTAACAAGGAAGACTACACATACAGAAGGTTTCAGCTGCAAATAAGACGGGAAAAGTCCCATGGTACCAAAGGTACAAAAGCAGATGTTAATGCCTTTTCTTTAATGCTATTTTTAATATCACTATTCCTAGTAATATTTTAATATCAGACTGCCTTGCTGCTTCAGCTTGCTTGCCTGATATGTATTTTGCTTCTCTCTTAATGCCAAACACTATCTTCCCACATAGCTTTCACTGGACTCCACTGTGACCACCTTTGCGTTAAATTCACTGATCATTATGACGTGTTGGGCAAGTCTCTTAGCCCCGTTTGCCTCAGTTTCCTCATCTGTAAAATGAACTGGAGAAGGAAATGGAAAACCATTCCAGCATCTTTGGAAGGAAACACCAAATGGGGTCATGAAGAGTTGGAAACTACTGAAGTGAACGAACAATGACAACTCTTACCAAAAATTCAAAACAAGTGCTCAAGGAGATGCCCTCTACTATCCCTGTGTCTGCTTTCTTATCTCTTTAAAATTTGTATGGGAATGGTCTAAGTACTTGAGGAATGTATCCCTGATAAAAATAAAAGATGGAAGCAGGAAGCTCTTCACAGATGATTTTCTATAGCAAACCTCATTTTTTCACATTTGAAAGGTACAGAGAATCTAATATCCCACTTTCCAAAAGCAATATGTAACATTATTTTTGTGGAATAAAATAATCTAAATTTCAAAAAACTAACATACACAACAAGTATTTACCAATTAAAAATTTGAGAGTATCTACATTTATCCTTAAAAGCTTTCTTAAATTCCTACCATATCACTATTTACATTTCCAAAGTCTTATATTATAAACTGATTATTTGCTTTTGCATCTGCACTATTCCTTTGCGTCTGCACTATTCCTACACTATGAATGTGTATATGTTTTGTGATAATTTCATCTTCCAGGATAATCTATTAAAGCAGGGCTGCTGAATTGCACGAGATTAAAGGAGAGATGTTCCATGCAAAGGGATGGCTCAGCATATTAATGGCTATATCTCTTCTGATTTCCATTTTTCACCTACAAATAAAGCAATGCTACATATCATAGAGTCACATGTCAGTATTTTTAAAGGAGAGGTCGTTCACTACAGCTGCTTTCTCTCAAGCTTCCCTATGTTACCAAGACACAAGTATACTAAGGCTTCCCAGGATATTCTGGAAGGAATGCATGTTTTTTTTTTCTTTTGTTTCTCGTCATCAGAAGACTCTCAGGAAAAACTAATGGAAAGATTTTTTAAGTAGTTTATTTTGAGAAGGGTGGGACCAGCTGATAAATTTGAGCTCCTTCTACCTCAAAAATTTTGAGTCCATGAATTTTCCTGCAGAAGACTTTTGAAGACAACAATATCCAAGCGGAGATTTATCTGGCTGTAAAACTCAATGTGTGTACACCCCTAACGTACTTGATGCACTATGGTTTATGAAGGGAAATATAATAAGTCACACGATTGATTAATGAAATCTTCAGGCTAAACACGTAAACTGAAATTCAGAACAGAATGATGCTCGGTAATAAAACATTTCTATAATATACAGAATGTTACACATTGACAGGAGTTATAGTGACCAGCACATTCTGTATATGTGCCCAGGACTCACAACACAGTAGGGTGGGGGAACATTCTTGAGCTAAATGACACCAGTCCTTACAACACAGTTTACCTATTTTTAACTTTGTTAAGATTTCAATGGTGATTATTTCTGGAGGATGAGACTTCAAACTTCCAATTAAAATTCTAAAAATACTAAGCAGTCATTTTATGACCACCTTTTTTTTAGGGTTTTTAAAAACTTTTCACAATCTCATGAGGTAGGTAGTATAAAAACTGTTATTATTCCCATTTTATAAATGAGGCAACTGAGGTTCTTATAAGTTGAAAGTATGATCACCTTTTAAAACTAGTGTAAGAAATAATGGACCAAGATATAAACTAAAATACCAGATGCTTTTTTTTATTTATGAATCTAAAAAGTTGGAAAAAATTTTTGTCCCCTTATTTTCTGCATTCCAGAGTTATCCAGCATGCAATCAAATTTATTAGTCCCTTAAGTGAAGAAGATAGAGAATTACTATGTAAGGAAATGGGCAGAAAGTCAAATGAGATAGAGAATTTGGCATCCCTATGATTCTCTAGAAATCGCAGTCTTCCTCAGTGTATGGTTAATCATTCAGTTAGAAGCAAGGCTGGCAAAACTTAGAGAACCTCCATTCAAATCCTAACTCTCTCTCTCTCTCTCTCTCTCTCTCTCTCTCTCTCTCTCTCTCTCTCTTTCTCTTAAAAAAAAAATTAAAGAAGGTTGAAGAGCAGTGCTCTAATACAATTCAGACAACCAAGATATCAGAGAGCTCTGGGTACAATTCTTTAAAAGGTTGACTCCTGAATCATTTTTTTTTCTGTCTATTATCTTCTCCCATCTAATGGTAAGGGAGCAGGAATGCAGTGCTTCAGAGAAGAAACTAGAGGTTAGGAAGATGATATCTCATCATCCATATTTCTACTTCCCCAGTACAGTTGTTGTCAGTATTCTAAAATGTGTGAAATGTCAAGAGATGGAGATGTTCAGGCACCCTAGTAACTTACTCTGCTCCGCCCTCTATGACAATTCTATAAACTCATAACTTATTTTCCCCCATCTCAAACTCTGCTTTTTCTTCTAATATTTCTGTCAATGACACCACCATTTATCCAACTTTGAAGTTCTGGTATTGTTTTTGACTCTTCCTTCTTCCTCACATCCCACATTCAGTCAGCTGTGAAGTCCCATCTGTCATTAACCCTTCTTAATATCTCTACTGAGTGGCAACCCTGGAATTAGGAAGACCCAGAATCAAGTCCTATCTCTGACATACTGATTGCGTGGCTGTGAGCAAGCTGCTTAAACTCTCAGGGTTCTAGTCAACTCCCTTAAAGTGCAAATAGAGCATTTGGTTTAGTCAATCAATGAGCATTTATTAAGTACTTATTATGTTTCAGGTATTTTGTGTCAAGCTGGAGATAAAAAGAAAGGAAAAAATCCCCTTCCTCAAAGTGAAAATATTCTAGAGACACATGTTAACGAGGTACACAAAAGATACTGCATATACATACAACAGAGAAAGGGAAGAGTAGGTGTAGGTCTTCATAGGAAAGATAAGTTTCTTTACTGAAAGTTCTTCATACTAATAAAATCACAATTCTGGATATATGTATGTAATTATATGTGTGGTTTTGTATATAATTACATGTGTGTTTGTGTATATACACATATATGTGCATATGTATCCATACATATACACACATCTACATATAGGTACATATATACATACATATATGTGCATATCTGTCTTCTTTATTCCCAGTGACACTATGAACAGGTCCTCTTTACCAATCATATGTATTTTTACAGGGATAGGATAGAGATAGAGATAGAGATAGAGATAGAGATAGAGATAGAGATAGAGATAGAGACAGAAGACAGAGACAGAGATGTATGTATGCATACTGTATATAATATGCACATATGCATGTATGTTTAATTTCTAGTCCCTTATTTCTAGTTTCATTGCCACTATTCTACAACAGACTCTTTTTCCAACCATATACATTACTATAATATTGTCCCTTAATAGGTCTCCCTGCCCCCATACTTTCCTTCCTCCAATTCATCCTTCAGGACACTGTGGTATTAAGCTTCCTTATTCATAGTTTTTATCATGTCATTCTTCTACTCAAAAGTTCTTCAATGATTCCCTATTTTCTACTTTAAGAAGTTGAGGCTTTTTTATCTGTCATCTCCTCAATAATTTAGACTTGATTAGCCTCTGTGTTACATCCTCAGTCTTATCTCAGGTTGTTCCCCATCTTCTGCATTCCTGCTAAACTGGACCATTTGGTGTCCTCTAGTCACATCTTTTTGGCTCAGCAGATAGAGTGTGAACTCAAATCCAGCCCCAGACACTAGCTATGTGCCCTTACGCAAGTCATGTAACCCTGTTTGCTTCAGCTTTCTCATCTGTAAAATGAGCTGTAGAAGGAAATGGCAAGTCACTCTAGAATCTTTACCAAGAAAAACTCCAAATGGGGTCACAAAGAGTTGGACAGGACTAAAAAATGACCCAACACATAGACATATCCCATGCTCAGCTGCCTTCATGCTTCTGTTCATACTCCTCAAATTTTTTTAGAATCCCATCCCCCCACTCCCTACAGTTTCTGTTGAAATCCTTCCCCCTTTTCAAAATCTAATTCAAATGCCATTTCCTAGATGAAGCCTTCCCTGATCTTCCCCTTCTTCCCCACCCCCTCCCAGTTAGAAATTACCTTCTTCTCCATCCTACTATATCACTTTGCTTCTGATCACTGGTCACTTCTGTAATAGTTGTTTGGGTTTAAGGGTCAAATTCCTCTCTTATAATGAAAGTTTTGTGAGGAGACCAAGTCTTTATTACACTTGTCATTCTCTCAGCACCTCACACAACACAGCAAGCACCTAATGAACATTTGTTGAACTGAATTGAATTCATAAGAAGTCTATTTCTTGAAAAGGAATGTGCTCAATAAACACCATTCTAGCTGTTCAGTATAGAATGTCCTTGGTCTTTAAAATGTCATTACTGACAATGTTGTATGTGTGTGATTATAGCATGCATTTTCTGCATTGTTTCAGTAATTAACTTATTACAGTAGTGGAAATGTTTTAATTTGGGGCTGAGTCAATTATTATTTTCTATTTGTGAGGATATACACAGAAGCTAATCAAGTCTAAATTATAAACTGAAGCATTTCAAAAGCATAAGCAAAGTTCCTTTTGAATGTAGAGTAGACATATGACTGTTAGAGAGAGCAGCTGGAAGGGGGAGTCAGCACAGAGCCTATTAAAGTGTCCTTGGTAGAGAAAAGCAGACAACGAAGACAAGGAAGGAAGAGGTAGATAAGAGGAGGGAGAATGGGGAAAGGCAGGCTCAAGAGACAGAGAGTGAATGAATTAAGCACTGTGGAAAAGAGATAGCTGGCAAGAAAGGAGAGGAAAGGAAACATGTGCAGAAGCACTAAAGAAGAAAGGGGATCCAAATGCCAAGGTGGACTGGGAAAAGACAGGAAACTATAAGATGATAGGGGATATGAGAAAAGCAAATAAGCAAATCTAGTCTCCAGAATGATAACTATGGGGGAAAATATATACATAAATATGTGTGTGTATCTTTATATATAATAAATAATGTTAACAAACACACACACACATAACAATGTACTATCTATTTAAATGAAATTAAATTCAAATTAACAAATGCATTCAGCTTACTAAGACTATTAGGTACTATGATAGTTGTAAAGCAATTAAAGTAGGTCTTTACCCTCAAAGAACTTACACTGTAGTTAGGAAGAAAACATACACACACACACACACACACACACACACACACACACACTTTTTTATCTTCTGTTTATAAATATATGTATCCTAGAAATATCACCTACATTTCCCAATGTATCCCTCCCTACTGCCACCCCAGAAAAAGATATCCTAGAAATAAATAATAAAAGGGAACACTTTGGCAAAACTAACCACAATTCAGAAAGGATCCGTTGTATGCAGTGTTCCACACCCATAATCTATTACCTTTGCAAAGAAATAAAGGGAGGTACCAAGAAGACAAATCTTTGAAAAGATAAGATACAAAAACTAGAAAGGATGAAGAACAAAGAGGGGAAAGGATACTACCTTCAACTATCTAGATATCTGCTGGGTTTGTTATTTTACAACCTGCTGACCATCTACAGTAAGTCTCAATTTGCTGAAAACTAGGTAAAACCAGCTAAATTGCCTTTTTGATAAAGTCATCTCTTAGAAAGTATCAGTAACAAGTAGAAATGTTGCTGTGGGCCTCATTTGAAATTAGAAGGAGGATCTAAGCAATGAACTGGAAGTGATAACTTTGGGAGAAGGCAAACAAAATTACATTCAGATTTACAAAAGCTATGTCAGAAAATGTTGAGCATAGAGAGGAATATGATATCAAGTTTATGAAAGATGGTTTAAAAAAAACTTGAGAAAAATTATAGACACAGCTCCATGATATAAGACCCTAAAGTGGAAGATAATCCAAAAAGAACTGCAGTTCTCAAAAAAATTCTCATCAGAAAATTATGAATGATCCAATGATATAGATATAGATATATAACCACAAAAGGTTGATAAACATGTTAAAGAGGGGATTTCAGTCCAAAATAAGAGAGGAGAGAAAAAGAAAGCAGCTAGATGGAAATTTCTAAAATGACTGATGATGCTGCATAGGGAGCTCTCTAATGATCTCCAATTTCCATGACAAAGGTCCAACACAAAAGAGTATCAAAAGCCAGTGAGAAAAGTGTCAGAAAGGAAGACACCAAAAATAAACTGAGAATAAACAAAAATGTTTGAGAGAAAACACATTTGGTGCAAAGAAAAGAAAGAAATAGACCTACTATTTAAGGAAGATTGTATGATGTTTAAATATAACGAAGAGAAAAGAAAATGGCTTAATTACAAAATTGTTTCTGGAATATCAATTAAACAATAATGTAGATATTGTCCCCCTTAAAAGGCTGGAAAACTTGTTGAAGAAGGAACTGCAGCCCAAAATAAGAGAAGAGATAGAAAGCAACTAAATGCTTTAAATAATTTTTTTCTGGGTAATTATAAATCAGAATAAATAGGGTGACTGCAGATTTAATCTAAACTAAATTTCTTTGAACTATCATGGGAAATATGAGAAAAACTAAAGACTTTAGATAGGTAGATCTCCTGTTCTGTGAAAAGAGAAGGGAAGGAGGATACTGAAAAGCATGTATTGGTGAGCTATCCATCCCTAAAAAAGTTCTAGAATAGATTACTAAATGCATAGTTTGTGAGCACTTAAGAAATTCAATGGTAATCATTAGGAATTAACATGGGTTCACTAGGAACAAATGATGCCAAAGCAATCTAATTTCCTTTCTTGACATGATTATTGAACTAGTTAGTTAGCTGATAGGGACATTCTATCAGTGCACTTTAAATGAATTTCAATCAGACATAATTGTCTGATTTTCTTAATAGAAAATCTCTCAGTGATGAGAGAAGATAATTTCTTCAGGTAAAATTTTAAAAAATGTAGGCTGGATAATGATGTGTCTAGGGGAATGAATAGAGGGTTGAATGATAATCCCCACAAATTCATTTATGAAGTCCTAGTCAATAATTCCATTAATGATTTGTATGAAAACATAGATGCAATGCTATCAATTCTTCCTATACCACAAAAAGTATGAGGGTTGGCTAAATGTTGAATTGACAGAATTGAATCACAAAATATCTTAGACAGACTGAGATCATGGTACAAAGGATAATACACTGAAATTTCAAAGAGATGATTGCAAAGTTAGGTTCCAAAAGACCAAATGTGCAAATGTAAGACCTAGAAGATATGATTTCATATCACAATGATAGTTTGTAGAAGGGGGGAGAGGATGGAAGATACCCAGCCTTTCAAGTGTTAGTTGACTATAAAATAATACTACATGGTAGCCACAAAAATTTTACACCAATAAACTATATTGATTTAAAAAAATACACCTGAAAACAATATTCTGTCCTGGTCAGTATTGTATTCAACTACACAAATCATATTTCAAAAGGAATATCAGCAAGCTAGAGAACAAACAAATGATGACAAATGGAGACTACAAATTAGATTATTGGAGGAACAACTTAATGAACTAAAGAAAAGGCAAAGGAAGATCAAATCGCTTTATTCAAACACTTGAAGGACTATCACATGGAAGAGGTCCTTCACTTATTCTCAAGAGTACAGAACCAGGACCAAGAGAACCAGGTAGAATGTACACAGAGGAAGACTTTAGCTCAATACAAAGGACTTTCTAATAACTAGGTCTGTCCCAGGATGAAACAACTTGTGTCATTGGGTAGTGAGCTTATTGCCACTGAAAGTGTTCCATCAGAGGCTGGATGACCACTGCTTAGGAGGTTTGTAGATAGGAAATTCACAGACCTCTTGGGGAGGGGATGTTGAATTATTTGATCTCTACTGTCCCCTTCAATTCTGAAAGTCTATAATTCTATAAAATTTCTCTTTTTATTTTTTAATTTATGGAATAAAACAATCATTTCCATAACACAATATAATAAAAAATATGATTGCACATGAAACAGCAAATCTATTATGTACAACTTGCTATTCCTTTTAAATTTATAATAGTTACCATGTAAATTTTTTTTCTTCCTTTCCCACCCCACCCTAGAGATGACTACCATTAGACACAAAGTATATATATATGTAAAATTATTCTATACATACTTTTATTTATCAGTTCTTTCTCTAGATGCAGATAATATCTTTCTTCATATGCCCTTTATAGTTAATTTGGGTATTAATAATTCTGTAAAATTTAAGTAACATTTCAAGACTACAAAAGGGGGCCTTCTACACAGAATTATATTGTTGCTAAATGGGTGCCACAGATGGGTAAGGCTCTAGGAATTCAAGGGAAAGAAAGATCCTTTTGGGCACTAAGGGTTAGAGAAGGTTTCATGAAGGAGATGGGAATTCAATTCAATTTTGAAGGATGGGTAGAATTTTGGTGGGCAACACAGTCAAATGCACTCAACACAGGGGTAATAGTGTACACAAAAGCACTGGGGCTGGAATATTTAGGAAGCATTTGAATGGGGGATGGGGGATATAAACACATTTTGCTAAAGATGCATGTTAATATTAAAGAAGAATTGGGGCAGCTAGTGGCTCAGTGAATAAAATACTGGCCCTGGAGTCAAGAGGACCTAAGTTCAAATACAGCCTCAGACACTTAACACTTACTAGCTGTGTGACCTTGGGCAAGTCACTTAACTCCAATTATCCTGCCTTCCCTCCTCCAAAAAGCAAAAAAAAAATGAAGTAAAGTAAAGAAAAAAATATTAAAGAAGAGTGATTAATGAAACTGGAAAGATCAATTAGGGCCAGATAGTAGACGCCTTTGAATGCCAAGCAGAAGAGCTGAGAACTTTATTCTATAGACAGTAGGAGCCATTGAAGGTTTTATTAGCAACAGAGTGACATGATTAAAGCAGTACATTTGGAAAATCAATCTGGCAAATATTATCTTGAATATATTTGTTAAATCATTGTTCTCCCATATGTAGGATATTTGGCATGATTTTACTGAGCAGCTGATTTTTTTTTTCCTGTCCCTGTTCCTTTTTTCATAAATCAAACCAGAAGTTTGAATTGAGGTCATCATAGACTACTCCTCTATGTTCAACAGGAAACCCAGGTGTGTTTTTTAAATGCTTCAATTTATACTATCAGATCAATTAACTAAAATGTTACATCATTCCAAACAGAAAATCACTAACTTACTCCCTTCACAATTCTCAACTTTCCACTCCTCTCAGCAGCCTATGATATGACCATCCACCTTCATGGAAATCTCCTTTAATGTCTCAGAACATTTTTTTTATCTCTTTCATACACTCCTCTTCCCCTTGCCTTTTAACTACTGTTGCTTCCCCAAAAGATACAATCTTCAGATCTTAGCTTTTCTTCCTGGATACTCATTTAAACTAAAGGAAGTATTTTCTTATTAAAAGAGTATAGAACAAATAAAATGGATAAATGAAAAATTGGCATTTTTTTGAACCTCGAAAACAGTGGCTCTTAGTCTGGGATCTGTAAACTTTAAAAGAATATATTTTGAAAATTCCATTTCAAAATAATTGATTTTCTTTGTAATCCTCTGTACCTTGTTTTATGCATTTAAGAACACTATACTGAAAAGGAATCCATAGAATTCACTGACAAAAAGGTCTATGATACAAGGAAGGTTGAGAACCTACCTTTTAAGGTTACCAACTCCTCTCCTAGAACTGGTGAGTGAGCTCTTAGTCCATACCTGTAGTAAATTTACAAGCTATCTTTTTAATCCAAATGATCCCTAAAGTTTAATTGGAAAAGCAATTGCTAAGTAAACTGGCTCAATTCTCAAGAGACACAGAATCCTTCCAAGACAAAGGAAAACAGCCTCTTACTTAATACTTTTTCTGTCAAGAAATTCTCACTAGTGGGGAATTGTAGATAAGCTCAAATTCCCTTCAAACAGACTGAGAATTCCTGACTGCCAGGAAAGCCACTCCAGGCTGCAGAAGTGGAAGCCAAGATTCCCAAACTGGGCTCCAGGCTGTCATACCATACCTGGGGGCTCCTCTGGTCCTTTCATGAGGTTAGAGCTCAGATCCCCCTAAATCTCTTTCTGTAAACTGGAGGTCAGGAGTACACAACATTCAATTGGTGACAGATTTGAAGGCACTAAAAGTTTACAGATGTGTCAACCCACTTTTTATTCGTTTTTCTCCATGTCCTCTTAGTGATAGAGTCGTATTCATCTAGTTTAAACCATAAATTCACTAAATCACATCTAATTACGTTTTTATCAAATAAGCTCCCCAAAATGTTAAATGATAAAAATAACAATTTAGAGATACAAAAAGCCAACAACCTTTAAACAGCGAGTGAGGTCTCGCTGGTTGGTGGTTGAGAATCAGAACAAAAGCCTGTACTCATCATAAAGAGAACACAGCTTGTTCTTTATGGCATGTACTCCAGGAGAGGAAATTGATTGCTTATAGTAAAAATATTGTATTCAGGGTTGATTCTAAATTTTACTGAAATTGCTGGATTAGATGACCTAATTTGATAGTTCCAAGCTTCTTGAGGAAATCTGGAAATACAAACTGGTCTGCAAATGTAGGATCACCAAGCCTGAAAGCAATTTCCCCTTTTTGATTTGGCTGGACTTGTAAAAGCAGTACCAAGCCTAGCATAGCTAATGAGAGCTCGGTTTCCACCTCCCTCAATCTATTCCCCAAATCCTGCTCAAAACCAGAGGTGGCAGAAGACCTAAAAATGAAAACCTTGCAAGCAATGAGGGGGAAAAAGCCTACTGGGCACAAATCTGTCCCTTGTTAAAGCATGTTTTATGGCAGTGCCATCTTTTAACTACTCTGAATTACAAGAGGTTAAGACACCATAAATAAAAAGCTTTTAGTGATGATTTTTGGTTGTAGTTTTCCCCTATCTTGGCACTAAAATGATTCCTGATGTCAAACATTTTCTGAATTGGAAGTTAGTTTTGAGTATGGCGCTAGTCATTAACACAAAATGTCAAGGACAGGAAAGGAGAGGATGATGACAGAGGAAGCTTCCATGCTGGCTTTTTTCCCCCTAACTATACTCAATGGGAAGTCCTGGTGACAGAGCAGTGGGCAAGGATAGCAAAGGGAATCTTGGACTTACTCCAGAATCCCCCATGGGGCTCTCATAGCTACTGTGGCCGAGTGACTGCTGGTTCCCCAGGACTCAGGAGTCATCTGAGAATTCACCCTACTGTGAAAAGGTTACAGAAGAACTCATAACAATAGGGTCCTAGTCTTTTCCCCATTTCTCAGAGAAAAATTCATTGGGAGTTTGTGGTGTCTAGGCTGGATTCAGGCCTTGAGATCACAGAGGAGTAAGGGAGCTTAGAGGTCATTTAGTCCAACCCCTCCCACCCTTACCACTTTACCAACAAGGAAATTGAGGCCCAGAAAGATTAAACCATCTGCCCAAAGTTACACAGGTCGTAAATGTCAGAAGTGAGATTTGAACTTAATCCTCTAACTTAAAACCCACTCCTCTTTCCATTCTTTCCAGTATGCTACCACTTAAAAGTTTCCACTTCAAAAACTTGGGCTTCTATGAACTAATGTTGAGTGAAGTGAGCAGAACCAGGAGAACATTGTACAATAGCAACAGCAACATTGTGTGATGACAACTTTGATGGACTTAGCTCCTCACAGCAGTGCAATGATCTAAGACAACGATGGAAGATGCTATCCACTCATGATGGAAAATGCTATCCACGTCCAGAGAAAGAAGTATGGAGTCTGAATGTGGATTGAAGCCTTCTATTTTCTCTCTTTTTATTCTGTTATTTCTTTCTTGTGGTTTTTCTCTTTTGTTCTGATTCTTCTTTCACAATATGACTAATGTGGAAATATGTTTAATATGATTGTACATGTGTAGCCTGTATCAGATTGTATGATGTCTTGAGGAGGGGGAACAGGAAAGAAGGGGAAAATTTAGAACTCAAAATCTTATCAAAGAGAATGTTGAAAACTAAAAATAAATTAATTTTTAAAAAAATTTAAATTTTAAAAATTTTAACTTCAAGATGTCTAGGACTTCTGAAACACCCCATTTATCTCACCTAGTATGGCATGGAATCATGACAAAACATTCTCCCACAGACCTTACTCCATGAACTAGACAGTCTAACTCCACAAACATACTCCAGATACCCTGGGAAACTGGAGACCCTGGCTGGGTATATTACATATAGAGACTAAGTATTTCATCATTTTCTGTTAATTAATGAATTATTCATGTCATGAGATTAAAAGAAAAATTTTGAAGAAGCAGAAAGATGATTTTAGGAACAAATTCTCCTGAAATCTAGGTTATGAGATTCTAACAGAGCTACAGAGAGAAAATTTAAAATAACATAATCCCTCTTGTTTATTATGCCTTGACTGGCTTATTTGAGAATTCACATTCAGAGTGTCATCTCATTTGACAACTAGTGATTCCCTCCAACATGAATGTCATGATGGGGCCTGTACTATTTTTAATCAGTACATTTAATAAGACTATCACTCAAAAGTAATAAAAGGCTATAAGTTATTCTTGACAAAAGCATTCACACAAGCATAATTGGGAAGTCATGCTTGTAATTATGCCAAGTGAGAAAAGAGAGTGGTAGTTCCTTTTGCCTAGTGACTGATGCAAAATATGAATATAACTAGTGTCCTTGAACATCAGGATACTATGGGATGATGATATCAACAACATGCAGAGAGAAAACAAATAGGTCCTGGCTAGTGTGGAAAATGAAGTAAAATGGTAGAATTATCTTCAATAATACTAATTTAAATTTATATGTAAAATATGGTAATTGGTTCTAGCCTAATAGAAATATGCAAAGACTTTGTAAAAATAAGTTTTATCTGTTTATTAATGGAATATAAGAGCAAAGAATATGAAAAAATATATTTCTGGTTCCTTTATTGCAATAGAGTAGCCATACAAAGCAAAATTTTCTAATTACTGAGTATCATAATTAAAGAAACACCTACACTGACAAAATGATGAAAACATTGTTTTATCATTTGAAATAGATTAGCAGCATATATTGAACTGGTTTCTCTTTCTTTAAATCTTCATACATAAATTAGTAAGTACAGAGAGTTTTATCCATATGTCTGCAAATTTGCACACTCAGATTCTCACACAATGAATCAAGTGTAGTTGGATGACCATCCTATAGCATTACTCCAAATCAGTAATCCTTTAAATGAGATATTGTGGTCTGTGCCATATTTTTCAGCAATTAGGCTGAAATAGTGGGCAGCTAGGTGATGCAATGGATAGAGTACCAGGCATGGAGTCAGGAAAACTCATCTTCCTGAGTTCAAATGTGACTTCAAATACTTACTAACTGTGTGACCCTGGGCAAGTCACTGAACCCTGTTTGCTTCAGTTTCCTCATCTGTAAAATAAGCTGGAGAAGAAAACAGCAAATCGCTCCATTGTCTTTGCCAAGAAAACCCCAAATGGGGTCTCAAAACGTCAGACATGACTGAAACAACTGAACAACGACAATCAATTAAAATAACTGGAAAACTAGTATTCAGAAACAGCTTTAGAAACCCTCACTTTCTTATCTGACTACCAAAACATTGGAAGCCATGAATGACTAGCCTTGCAGAGAGGTGGGATTTCATGAAAGATAAATAAACACTGGTTTTAATTTAAAGCCTCCCCTTCTGCATTACCTGCCAATGAAAGTGTTAAGTGATTCTTAGGCACTTTCAGTCCAAGTGGAATTCTTAGCAATGTAAGTTCTGGAAGGCATTCTTTTCCAGATTAAAGTCTGTTATATCCATGTTAAAAATTTGTCGATTACCGTGTCCATTTTCTTTGACTATTTTCTTTAGTCTGTGTCTTCATCTGCACTGGCCACCTCTCTGGTGATTTTAACAAGCAATGAACTTGATTTTTAAAGCAATTGAATAAATAAACACTTGCAGCAATGTTTCTTCATTATCCACTTCATTTTCATTTTCTTCCACTGCCTTAAATATACTTGAAGCATTTGTATAAATGGCTGCTCTCATAAGAGAAATGTATTTTTGATTGCAAGCTTCAAACTATACAACTAAAAGGTGCTCCATTTCCATCATTATAAATTATTCTTGTCATTTGCAAACTGTAAAAAGCTGATGCAACTTTGTCTTTTCCTTTATTTCACTTTATTTCATGCATATTTCATAATATTTTGCACAATAGATTCAGATGTTCCAATATCTCATCCTATTTTAGAGTTACCACAACCAATCTGTGCCATGCAATTACATAAAATCTTTGTTCCAATATATCAACAAGCCCCTTCTTTTTTGCACTGACAGTCTTTCTATCTAAACTAAGTATTCTTCCTTTTCTTGATTTTGCTAAGGGCTCTTTTTAAAATAAATTAACACAATTGTGATTATTTGATACAAAGCAGCACATTGTATCCACACTTAATGATAGGCAAGTACAGACTAACAACATAGTGATGTGTTAAAATCCTCAAGTAGCTCTCACTCATCTCACTGAGTACTGACTCACCTTTAAAAAATTAGCCTATCATTTTATAATTCACACTAAATCTAATTTCAAATCATCTGGAATCACTAACTGACATGTAGCTGTAACATCATTTAACCCAGAATCATCCAGGAAACAATCAAGGAGCCAGGTGTTAACAAATGGGAAGAATAGAATAAAATTTTTGTACCATGTAGAAAAGAAACTTTGAGGTATGGGACAAGTCCAAAACTTTAAGACACAATCTCAAAACTACTGTCAGTAATTTTTGAGCTACCAACATGTAAAGACCCAGTTCCAGAAGACAGAAGACCAAACTCAAGCAAATGTTATAATTTAAAATAATAAAAAGGAAAGAATAGGTTCCCCAAACTGGTGATTATGGCAGTGACAACCAGCAAAATTTCAGAAAATATTTTTAAAGAGATAGTTTATGAGCATTTAGAAAAGAATGCAGTGATCACTAAGAGTCACTATGGGTTTTAGAAGAATATGTCATGCCAAACTAACTTCATTTCCTCTAATAATAAGATCAATAGTTTGATAGACATCGGATGAAGGCTGTAAACAGAAATTATTTTGATTTCAACACAGCATTTCATAAAGCCTCTCGTTACTTCCTTGTGAATAATATGGTGACAAGTGGAAGGCATAGTACTATTATGTGGACTCACAGTTGATTGAATAGCCATAACCAAAAGATGTTCTAAAAGATCTCTTTCCTCCTAAACTCCCTTATCATTCACAGATAGGTTACTTAATACTTCGTCCCTTCTGTAGATTAAATCCCAGATGTGGACCCTAATCCTATCCATTAATGGAGAGAATACAAATAGGTTGCTGACTTGTACTCCTGTGGCTGAATCTCTGACTTTCATTCCATTTGGATCAGGGGACCTAAATGTTAATCACAGTTCTGTCATTTTCTAACTGTGGACTCTGCATGTCATTTCTCAGAGTTTCAATTTATCAATCATTACATAAACGAGTTGTAGTAGGTGTTCTCTAATGCCCCTTCCAGTTCTAAATTCTGCGAACCCAGTGGAGCCAAGATGGCAGAGTAAGAGCAGGGACTTGCTTGAGCTCTCCTCCAAACCCCTCCAAATACCTGTAAAAAATGACCCTAAACAAATTGTATAGCAGCAGAACCCACAAAATGACACAGTGAAACATATCTCCAGCTCAAGATAGCCTGGAAGGTCTAGAGAAAGGGTCTATCTCATTGGACTGGAAGAAGAGTGAAGTCTGGCATGGGCCTTGTCTGCACAGAGAAGGGTGGAGCAGGCCTCAGGAGACTGAATCACTGGCAGCTGTGGTGGTTTCCAGACTTCTCAATCCACAAAAACCTAAGACAGCACAGAAGGTCAGTGGGAAAACTCTGTGGGACCTGGGTGAAAGAAGAGTGTGGTCTGGACCCATTCCCAGGTGGTGAAGGTAGTAGCGGAGGTGGTGGCGGCAGCAGCAGCTGATTCTAGAGCTCCTGACCCACAGATGATGGGGGAACTGAGCAGCTGATCAGAAGGTGATTGCAGGGATCTCTTTGCTGAAACTGAGGCAGGATTCTCCTGCTTTGCCCTTCTTGGATCTGGGTAGTATTCCTGGGTGATGATGCTGGGGCAAGGAGGAGCACTGATGTGGTGGAGCTTGTGGCAGCAGTGGAGAGGGAAATGTTCTCACAGTTCCAAGGCAGAAAAGAATGCTTGAGGTCACTCACAGACCAGAGCTCAGGACAGGAGAAGAGTAAACACCTCTACTTTGAATATATCATCACAAAAGATATGAAAATTTACCAGTCCATAGAATTTGTTCTGAAAACAGCTGTATAAAACCCCTGAAGCCTGGGACAGTACACCCACACCCACCCACACCCCACTGGAATCAGAGTGCTCCCTTGACAAAGAGTTAGAAAGTCAAGTATTTGGCTGGGAAAATGAACAAACAACATTAAAAAAAACCCTCAGATTATAGAATCTTACTTTGATGACAAAGAAGATCAAAACATAGAACCAAAAGAAGACAATGAAGTCAAAGATCCTACATCAAAAGCCTCCAAAAAATATAAATTGGGTGTAATCCATGGAAGAGCTCAAAAAAGGTTTTTTGAAAATCAAATAAGAGAATTAGAGGAAAAATTGGGAAGAGAAATGAGAATGATGCAAGAAAATCATGAAAAATGAGTCAACAGCTTGCTAAAGAAGACCCCCAAAATACTGAAGAAAATAATACCCTAAAAATAGACTGAGCCAAATGACAAAAGAGGTCCAAAAAGTCAATGAGGAGAATGTCTTAAAAAGCAGAATTGGCCAAAAGGAAAAGGAGGTCCAAAAGTTCAGTGAAGAAAATAATTCCTTCTTTATGAGAAATCAAGAAATTATACAGCAGAACCAAAAGAATGAAAAAATAGAAGACAGTGTGAAATATCTCACTGGAAAAACCACTAATCTGGAAAATAGATCCAGGAGGGATAATTTAAAAATTAATGGACTACCTGAAAACCACGATTTAAAAAAAAAAAGAGCTTAGACATCATCTTTCAAGAAATTATCAAGAAAAACTGCCCTGATATTCTAGAACCAGAGGGCAAAACAGAAATTGAAAGAATTCACCAATCTCCTTTTGAAAAAGATCCCCAAAAGAAAACTCCTAGGAATATTATAGTCAAATTCCAGAGTTCCCGGGTCAAGGAGAAAATATTACAAGCAGTCAGGAAGAAACAATTTGAGTATTGTGGAAACACAATCAGGATAACACAAGATCTAGCATCTTCTACATTAAGGGATTGAAGGGCTTGGGTTATGATATTTCAGAAGTCAGAGGAGCCAGGATTAAAGCCAAGAATCACCTATCCAGCAAAATTGAGTGTAATACTTCAGGGAGGGAGATGGATTTTCAGTGAAGTAGAGAACTTTCAAGCATTCTTGCTAAAAAGACCACAGCTGAATAGAAAAATTGACTTTCAAATACAAGAATCAAGAAAATCATGAGAAAGTAAACAGGAAAGAGAAATCATAAGGTGCTTATTAAAGTTGAACTGTTTACATTCCTACATGGAAAGATAATATTTGTAACTCATGAAACCTTTCTCAGTATAAGGAGGGAATATTGATGGATAGATAGATAGATAGATAGATAGATAGATAGACAGATAGATAGATAGAGTGATAGAGTGATAGGTAACACAGGGTGAGTTGAATATGAAGGTATGATATCTAAAAAATAAAATTAAGGGGCGAGAGAAGAATATATTGGGAGGAGAAAGGGAGAGATAGAATGGGGTAAATTATCTCACATAAAAGAGGCAAGAAAAAGGTTTCACAATAGAAGGGAAGAGGGGGGAGGTGAGAGGGAATGAGTGAATCTTACTTTCATTGGATTTGGCTTAAGGAGGGGATAACATACACACTCAATTGGGTATCTTAACCAATAGGAAAGTAAAGCTGAAGGGGATAAGGTGGCGGGGGGGAATGACACAGGGGGAAAGATTGGGGAGGGGGTGGTCAGAAGGAAACACTTTTGAAAAGGGACAGGGTCAAAGGAAAAAAATAGAATAAGTCGGCAAGTGGGATAGGATGGAGGGAAATATAGTTAGTCTTTCACAACATGACTATTATGGAAATGTTTTGCATAACTACACATGTATAACCTACATAGAATTGCTTGCTTTCTCAATGAGGGTGGGTACAGAAGGAAGAAGGGAGAGAATTTGAAACTCAAATTTTTAAAAACAAATGTTAAAAATTGTTTTTACATGCAACTGGGAAATAAGATATATAGGCAATGGGGTATAGAAATCTATCTTGTCCTATAAGAAAGTAAGGGGGAAAGGGATTGGGGGGAAGGGTGATAGAAGGGAGGGCAGACTTGAGGAAGGAGTAATCAGAATGCATGCTATCTCTGGGTGGGGAGGGGAGAAAAGGAGAGAAAATTTGGAACTCAAAATCTTGTGGAAATGAATGTTGAAAAATACAAATTAATTAATAAAGAAAGAAAATAAGTAAATTCTGTGAACCCAAATCACTTGTAACAAAGGCTCTTATTTTTAAATTCTCTAATAAACATATACCTATCTCATCTCCCAATTACTTGCAGAAAATGGTTTTTTCTGACCTTGAACCCCAATCTGAAGTCAAGTCAAATCAACAAGTGTATTTATCAAGTACCTAAAATGGACTAGGTACAATGCTTAGTACTTGGGTTACAAAGAAAGGCAAAAAATGTTTGCTGCCCTCAAGGAGCTAACAATCTAACTGAGGAAAAAGCATGCAAGCAATGATGTACAAACATGACTGCTGCAGGACAGATAGAGTGGAGATAATCTGAGAAAAAAGGCACTAATATTAAAAGAGGCTGGAAATGGCTCCTTGCAGAAGATAGGATTCTGAGACTTAAAGGATTTTTTTTTAATTAAAAAACTTAAATTTTTTTCTTGTCCCATTACCGTTTCTAGCTTTATTCCAGGGGAAAAGATAAAAAGATAAATAGTAGTAGTAGTGATAATACTAACAAGGGTGGTAGTGCTGCTGGTGCTGGTGAGACATCCACCTAATATGTAAAAGCTGGCTCATGCTCCAATTACAGGATCGAAGATTTAGAAGTCATTTCATCCAAACTCCTCATTTCACCAATTGGGAAACGTAAGCCCAGAGAGAAATTATTTGTCCAGGTTCATACCAGTATCAAATGGCAAAGTTGAGTATTGTCTACAAGTTCTCAAATACATCGTTTCCACTTCTACCCACTTCTCAATTTGTGAAATGATCTCAGTCTCTCCAGTTCAGAGGTTCTTGTTAAGACTTTATAGTGCATCCCTGTATGAAATATATAATGTATAAAATCTACTTTTTCTAATGTGATATCTTTAAATGTCAGAGGAAATAAACCAACAACTTAAAGTAGGATGGGTCTTCTGCCTCACCTGTTATTTATTTTACTGCCATACCTTGTTTACAGTTACAAATGATACAAGTGAAGGCAATATTACTTTGCCTGTCCAAATCCTGAATATTTAGTCCCAGCAAGGTGGTTCCAACCTGAAAATTGTATGCCCCACCCCCAATTGTGCTTTCACATTTCTCTGGCAAGCACTGGGATAAAAGGGAATTATGATCAGGGCTCATTAGCACTAACCACAAACTAATTAGCCAGCATGACCCACCATCAAAAAGAACATGGGGAGCTATTTCTGATTAGATTATAGAAGCTTATGGAGACAAAGGAACCTTGGCAGATAGGAGATCATTATTTTACATTATGAGGAGGCAAGAGAGGGACCTCTCATTCTTAGAGTGTGGTTAATACTCCCACATACCAAGTGCTCTTTTCACTAGTATCTAAATCTCTTGTCCTTGCCCATCGTAAAGGAGATACCCAACAACTGTGAACCACTAATGCCATTCATAACCCTAAAGCAGTGATAGCTAAACCCCTAGCAGCAGAAAGAATCACAGAATGAGAGTTAGAAGTGACGTTGGAGACCATTCTAGCACAACTTTCTTTTGCAGATGAGAAAACTGAGGTTCAGGGAGCTTAAGTGACTTGCCTAATGTCACACAGGTTATAAGTGGGAAGCATTATTTGAACCCATGACATATGATGCCCAATCCAATGTTCCTTCTGTACTTGCCTCTTAAGTCAAGGAATATTTCATAGTAAGGGAAACTCTCATCTTCCAGAAACACAGCCCCTCTGTTTCGTGAAGAAATTAAAATAGGACTCAGAGGCTTAGAAGAGAATGGCATTGAATATTTCTCTGATTCTTTTTGCTATGCCTTCAAATCCGTTTTTTAACAGGGGCTCCTATTTCTATGTAGAGTAACTTACTCAATTTCCCCATTGCTTTCTCTTCCCCAGTGACAAGGACAGAAAATCTTTCATTCTATACCTAACCCAGGTCCCATCCGTCTCTGTCCATGACTCAGGGTCCAAAGTCGCCAGATGCATGGAGCACAGATGTGTAGCAACAGTGTTCATTAAGGGCATAAAACAAACAAAAGTGGGGGAATCTGGCCCTGGTTAAAACCTCACAGATGGGAATCACAGCAGCTAAAATTTCACAACACAAAGATCAGATTTCAACCACACAAAAGAACAATACCTCAATTGATCACCAGGAACCAAGCAGGCCATAGATTTGTTCTTTTCGCTCTAGCCAGGACCCACCAGGCTTGGTTAAGACAGAAGTTTGCCAGTTTTGTGTTTGGGGCAGGCACGCTCTACTGTCATGTTCTAGGTTCAATCTCTTACCTGAAGAATCAATTTTCACTCGTAATACTACATCAACATTTAATAACTATTAAACCAGATTCTCTCCAGTGCCCAAATTAACTCCCCATGACAACTCCAGCCCTTTTAAGCACTGAAAAGCCCAGGGGCCAATTTTTATACTTTACATTTGACCACCCATGATGAGCACATAAGAGTCGGCAAATAAATATCCACTGACTGACTGATGCTGACTATTTCTGGTATCAAAGTACCATTTAGGCATTACAGTAATGGTACCCTTATGGCCTGAAAGAGACAGCTGGTCTAGGAAGAAGCAATGTGGTTTGAGAGGAACCCAGGGAATTTTGGAGCTGAAAAGGATCTTAGAAACCATAGTTCAATGTCCTCAGTTTAGACATGAAGAAACCGAGGACCAGAGAGGCTGAGTGAATTGTTCTAGGTCATACAATCTAGAGCTAGAACTAGGGCCCAGGTCTCCTGTGTACTTGTCATGATATCAAACTAACTCCAGAAATTCTAGGCCAGTTTTGCTAGTAGCTGGAATTTAGAGTCATTTTGCCATTAAACCTGACATCTGTAAAAGTAGAGAAAATCAAATCACTTGTATTCTTACGTAGGATGTAGAAAATTGTTATTAAAGGATGTACTTTAAATTATTTCTCCAGAACTGGCGATGCATTTGTATCCATATAGCCAGACACTACTCCTCATGATCACTGACATGTGTTTTGGGCGTGGTTGGCCATATCTCGGAAGGCAGCCCTTATCATGGAAGAGAACTAAATAAATTGGGTCCAAAGGGGTACTACATCTTTTGCCTTTAACACTGTCATGCACTAATTAAAAAAAGCAACAACAAACAAAAAAATGTACAAAACATACCACATCACATGATACAAATATATTGGGGGGTGAGCTAGGCTAAGAATGCCAAAGTCTCACCTCTCCCCAAATCCTAACTATTCCCTCCAAAGAGTTGCTAAAGTACTCCATGGAATCACAGAGTCTGTAAGATCTTCCAGATCCAGTACAGTGCTCGCCCCGCCATGACTACCATCAAGTGATCCCCACCAGACAAGGTTCCTATCTAAAGATGTCCAGTGATGAGAAACACACAGTGGGAGACAAAACAGCCTTTTCTTCTTTTGGGAAGTTTTCTTTATATTGAAATTGGAATAAATGGAGTGAGCCTCTCAGCACTCCCACCAATTGTTTCTCTCTCTGGCCTCTGGACCTAATGGGACAAGGCTAATTAATCCCTCTTCCGGGTGATAGACCAGACCTGCACAACTTGGCAGTAGGTTGGAGTCAAAATTAAAATAGTCTAAACTTCTTCAGGCTGTAGATAGGTTTTTAGCAGCTCACTTTACAAGTAAATGTATAATTAATGATTAAGCTATTTCTCAAAAACACTTTTTTATTGGGGCACAAATCAGAAACTATAATCAGCAAACACTTCTTTATGAGTTCACCTTCAGTAAAAGACTTCCCTGCAGCAGAAATTTCTTTAGAAATCTGAAAATTAACGTTAGTAGCAGGCTCATTTTCTCAGTTTACTTTCCTGAAAAACCATTGTTCTCCACTGAGATTTTCCAACAATTTGGATGCTTTAATTTGTTTTTCATTGGTGTCCAATTTGCTTAACTCCGGATGTTTTGATTCGAAATGGCAATGAAGATTATATTCCTTCAGAACGGCTACTACTCAGAAAACAAGGCACCATATTTTGTCTCTCATGTAAATAAACAAGTATCTATTTGTCCCCTCGGATTAAACACTCTGAGTTCCAATTCGATCTTCCGTTTCTTTTTTATCACCCATTTTACAAAGTCATCCCCAAACCTTTGATGTTAGAACCAAAAAATCTCCACAGCCACTGCTCACATACAAAGAAATACTGACCCGAGTGTCTGACCTTGGAGAGAGCGCCAGACGCTCACGTGACTTGGAGGGCGGCCTCGCAGCGAGGGAGGGGAAGAAGCCCTTGCGTGATTGGCGCTCAGCACATAGCTGGTGTCAGCCGTGCTGGAGCATGACCACACTCACTTTGTCGCTGTTCAACACCAGCAACAACCAAAAACAACAGAGAAAAGATAGGACGCTTGCTCCTTGCAGACTAGAGACAGACACAGGATGGTTGGTTGCCGCAGGTCACGTGACAAACAGGCAACCATGCACAGCGGCAACTCACCCCCAAGTTACATGATGGAGACAATAGTGACCAGTGGAAGACGTGTTGAGTGGGGCACAGATGAAGCACTTGTTACATCTTTACTTTCTTTAACATCTTCTACATTTTTTGTGGGCCAATGTTGTGTAGGCCTAAGACAGACCCTCAGAAAGATGGAGACAGAAATCATGTCCTTACCACCCTCCCGCACACCCAGGTGAAGCCTTCTGTTCCCCAAGCTGAATACCCTGGTTCCTTAAACTGAAAATATCAGAATGATTAAGTTTCTACCATAAGCCAAGTTTTCTTTTAAAAAAAAAATGAATTCAATTCAACAAGCTTTTATTCAAAACCTACTTACAATGTGTTTAGCCATTGCTCTAGGCATACCAAAGAGAATCAGAGACAGAAATGAAACACTTCCTGCCTCAAGGAGCTTACATTCTACTCAAGTAACATGTAAACAGGTAAAGTACATATAAAATTCCTACATACATGAAGTAATTGGGGGGAGGGGGAACTGAGGGGATCAACAAGAGCCTTATGTGAAAGGTTGGGCTGAACATGGAAGGGAACAATGGATTCCAAGAGGCATAAGAAAGTATTCCAACCATTGCAGACAACTCGTGCAAAGCCATGGAACCAGGAGGTGGAAAATGTCTAAAAGATAGTCACGAGTCCTCTTAAAGAATGCCTGGTCACATATGACATATTCATAAACACCATGAGAGAAGATGGAACACAGGCTCTCCTTCTTTTAGTTGTTTCCACTGATTTGGAGAAGAAGATTTGGCTCAAGCACCATCCATAATGCTGCTCCCTTCTTGACAGCCTAACAATCTGATTATTAGCCTGAACTAGTGCAGTTTAAAATATAAAGTACCTTCTCAGTGCAGTAATATTTAGTTAAGACAGAACCTCTTTTCATCACTGAAATGCTAAAGCCCTGGGGGCCCATTCTCCTGCATATGTGGGTACATTTTAGCAGTCACAATCTGATAACTAAAACCTACTAATGCACTTTTAAAAATTGTAACAGGGACCTTTGCACATTACACATTTAATATTTCCTAAAACATCTCATTACCTAGTCTGCCTGGGTCCAAGCCCGTTTTGTTCTTTCTCTTTTCTTTTTTTTTTAATGGGACTGTGTTCTAATCATTTTTAAAAGTGGCTGTACTTCAGATGTTTCAAAATGTGTAAATGAGCCTTAAGTGTCAAAAGGTCCCAGAGATTCTGTCTGACAAATGCTTTCCAAAGCGGAAACAGCAGGAGAGAGGTAGGGGTTTTGAGGTGGAAAATTCTTGGAGATGAAAGAAGGGAATTGGATCCCAAATAATATTATTGCAGGGAAATGATATGTCAGGAGGAATAATTGCTGAGCTGAGTGAATGGAATGGGGTAAATGAACCCAGAATGGCATTTCTGAGGGAGAAAAAAAAAAGTTGGCATGCTGAACTAAAGTGAGCCACCTGAAATGGCAAAGTAGGAAACAGAAATCAATAGGGGATTTCATCAGACTGTATCTTCTAAGATACAGAAGAAATTGGGATGGGGGAAAGATGGTCTCTGATAAAGGATTAAAAGGTTAAAAAGAAGATAAGCATTCAAGAGGTAGAAAATAAAATTGAGAAAAGACATTGAACTAAAATAAATTTTCTTTTTAATTAAGAGCACTTTATTTCCACCAAACAGCATCATAAAGCATACTGGGCATAAGGATTTACTAGTAGGTAGCACAGATGTATGCCATCACCAGGTAATTAAAACAAGGGCAGTCTGTCAGGAACCTCTTCTCTTCTCAAAAGAATTAGGCCCATGTGATTAAGTAGTCATCTCAGCTCTGATTTTTCTGATAGGAAATAGAGAAGTAATCTTTGCTTCATTTCCATATTATTTACAATTCAAGATTCTTTGGAGAGAATCATCTTTGAACAGAGCTCTTTGCACAACAGTTTTTCCAGGCCTAGGTAGCCCCTAGATTACACATAAATTCCAGTGTCCCACCAACTGTATCTGTAGGAGCACAGTTGTGGTGACATAAGAGAAATACATATCAAAGCAAGTGCCAAAGGAAATCTAAAGCTGATGCTAAATGTGGTGATCATGCCCACAGCCAGACAGAGAGATTCCAACTCAGTAATTCCTTTTAGAAGTATATACATACATGTATGTGTGTATATGTGTGTACACATATATGTAGACAGACAGACAGAGAGATAGATCGACAGATGGATTGATAGATAGATAGATATAAAATTTTCGTATACTTCCCACAAAGAGGGCAGTATACTCTACAGAGGACAGATTACCAATAGGTGTGCCTTGACAGCTGCTCAAATAAACAGGATCTCTGTGTGCTGAGGGATCTCAGCCAAGTAACAGATTATAGTAATTATTCCAAGAACTGTACTACACAATGCAATGAAATTTATCAATGTAGTAAAGAGGTTTACTCTCAAAAAAAATCTGACAGTCATAACTGCATTAAAAAGCAACTTTTTTTTTTCCCCAAAGCAACAGTGCTATCATCTTAAAGGGGTTCAGAGAGAAAAGGATATCACAGTCAATCTCAGAAGTGCTAATGCTTTGAAATCGTAGAATTGGCACTCCCACATCCCTCAAGTGACATTTGGGGGATTGCCGTCCTATTTTTGTGATTTCCGAACCGAGTAATAACTTGCATTCCTTCTTCATACAGTAGTTTAATCTACTGGGATCAACTGTTTCCAAATGTTGCTGATAATTTGTCTCAGGAACACAAATTCACTGCAGAATATAGAAACCAAATGTCAATTAATAAGTGCCTTTAATCACAGAAATCAGAGCTTGGAAGTTGACATGCTAGTGAGCTAATTTGGGGGATGGAGACTTGGGACACTTAACAGGAAATGAATTTTCATTTCGTCAAGTTTCTACATTACATTCTACAAAATGGATTTCTGGATCACTGGGCTCCACTTGGCTAAGGCTAAATAAATTGTTTTGAGGTAACTAGCAAAGATATAGTATTTAAATGAAGCATGATTAATTTTCAAATAGGACCTTAAGAGAGTAGAGCTAGAACTATTTCTCTCTTTACATTCACCCTCAATCCTAACCCTACCCCCACTCTAACTATGTCTATTTAATTACCTTAAGTATCAGAGCAAATATCTTTCCCTCAGTCCCCCAAACACACACACAAACACACAGGCACACATGCACACACACACACACGCACACACACCAGAAAATATTTAAGAAGTCCCTTTCTCAGAAATCTTTTGTCTTATTATGAAGCCCATTCTTGGTGATGTCTCTCTCTTTTTTTTTTTGCCTTTTGGAGGAGGGGAGGCAGGGCAATTGGGGTTAAATGGCTTGCCCAAGGTCACAGGGCTAATAAGTGTTAAGTGTCTGAGGCTGGATTTGAACTCCAGTCCTCCTGACTCCAGGGCTGGTTCTCTATTGACTACACCATGTGATGTCTCTCTTTGTTACCCAGAACCCTTGCCTCATTTCTGACTCCTAATTGTCTAGATACTTTGCCTTGGTTCTCAAGTCCCTGACTCTTGATGCTTCATCTCTCCAGGTTCTGGACTTAAGACTATCTATTCCTGCAGGACTCACCAGTTCCTCACCTCCTTAGCTCACCTCCCTGACTCTAGTCCTTGACTTTTTGAACCTGGTTCATTTGATGTCCTTATTCTGACTTAGGTAAACTCCCTGGACTTGACCATTTGACTATGAACTTGTTGCCATATTTCCTAGGCCTCTTTGCTATAGCTTGACCCCAAGTCTGTACATTTTATTGCTGTCCAAGTCTTAGCACGAAAGCAAGGGACTGAATTCTTAGTATCTCATTGTCTCTTGAAAATATTTGCCCATTTGTCTTAATTTGTTGTTTATTTCATAGTAGCACAAGGTGAAGAATAGAGTGAGGGAATGGTGTGTGTGTGTGTGTGTGTGTGTGTGTGTGTGTGTGTGCGTGTGTGTAACTGTAAACTTCTCAAGTTCAAGGAACCAATTCAGGAAAAGTTCATCCATTATACCATCATGTTCACTCTACTGAGTTCATGTGCTCAATATTTTTAAAATATCAAAAATATCATTTGCACTAAATATAAGACCTTTAAAAGCATTCAGACTTAAGATTTTTATACCTTTAGATCAGTCAGTTTCATTCTTACATAAATGATTTTTCTGATAGGAAATAGAGAGGTAATCTTTGCTTCATTTCCATATTATTTACAATTCAAAGTTATTTTGAGAGAATCATCTTTGAACAGAGCTCTTTCCACAACAGTTTTTCTAGACCTAGGTAGCCCCTGGATTACACAAAAATTCCAGTGTCACACCAACTGTATCTGTAGAAGCACAGCTGTGGTGACATAAAGAAATACATATTAAAGCAAGTGCCAAAGGAAATCTAAAGCTGGTGCTAAATGTGGTGATCATGCCCACAGCCAGACATAGAGATTCCAACTCAATAATTCCTTTTAGAAGTATATACATACATATATACATACATGTACATATACATTCAACATAATATGAATTGCTAATCTTCAATAGCAATATCACTGTCAACCTGCCATATGCCATTTGGAAGGCAACTATTTCAGAGTTTTTTAATTGTGCCAACTTCAATGAAATAAGAGACAGTTGGGGCAGAGTGGATAGGGAACTTGCCTCAGAGAGGAACTGAGACTGAGTCCCAACTCTGACTCATTCTTACACTGTCTCTGTGAGCCTGGGTAAGTCACATAACCTCTCACTGAGATTTGGCAATTCTCAAAGACTAGAGTTACACATCCATCTACATCAGTCAAGGACTTTTCTTATTGGGAGCTCCATATAGAGGAGAAATTACAGAAAAAAAAAAACACAGAATAAGATTTTTATGAGTATGCCCAAAGTCTATTTTCACAGAAGTCAGAAAGTCCTCTTCCTCAACAGGCAACTAACTAACAAGCATTTGCCAAGTATCCTGGTGAATTGAACTGTTCCAGTTATATACATGAAATGCTTCATATGAAGTGGATATGAGCCTCTTTTGGGTTGGACATTTGTGATGAATGGTGTAGCTTTTGCATTCCCTGTCACTGCTGATTTGCAAGTACAATCTTAACATTGTAAACAGACTTTGGAAGTCACGTAGGTCAAGTCATACCCAAACAGGAATCCCCTCTAAAATATCGTCTTCAACTGGTCATAGTGATGCTGTAGGAAGCTCTCCAAGGCAGCCCGCTCCACTTTTGGTCAAGTTTTTCATTACATTGAAATGACACCTTCCTTTCAGTCTTGTAGCTATGGCTCATACTTCTCCCTTCTGGGACAAAAGGCGACAACATCTTGAGCTCTGAATCCAACTTTGCTATTACATTAATTCCTTAGCAAAGTCGTTTGGTCCCCAAAGACAAAACCAGAATCAATGAGAGGAAGCCACAAAGAGGAAAATGTAGGCTTGATGTCAAGAATAACTGCCTAACAATGAAAACCATTTGTAAGTGGAATGCATTGACTTCAAGGTAATGGATTTCTCCTCATTGGGGGTCTTCAAGCAGAGTCTGGATGACCAGTTGTCAGATGTGTTGTCACAGGGATTCTTTTTCAGCCATGGGCTTAACTCGATAACTATTAAATTCCATATCCTTGAAGAAGCCATTCATGTCCCCCAAGTCTCCTCTGGGTTAAATATTCTCAGTTCCATCACCTGATCCTCCTATGGCGTTTGCTTTTTTGGGTCCTTCTCCACTGAGGCGATTCCAAATCCAAACACACCCTCTTTATTTGCATAATTAAATATTGACTTTCATATAATATATAAAATAATGCTAAAAGCTCTTATCTGA